>JAPKLW010000634.1:351104-378316 GCA_026898455.1 Plectranthus barbatus | reverse complement strand
ATTAAGATTGAACCATATTTTATAAATTTTACCCACCTTATGTTATATGCTAGAGAGAGAAAGAAAGCAACCCCAATTCCAAACCCTTTCGCGTCAGCTTCCCATTCCGGCAAGATTTTGGCCGACTCCGGCCACCCCCGACCAAGCCACCAATGCCATCGCGTAGCCCCTTCTCCGAGCTTCATTTCGAGCTATAGTGGACGCCGAGAGGTGGAGTATTGATGGAGATACCGAGGAGAGAAGTAAGGTCGCCGGATTTTGGGTGAGTTGCATTCCCAGATTTTAGAACCCATTAAATCATGAATATCTCGACCTAGGATTGATGTTATCGTGTTCTCCATTGTCTAAGGAGTGTTCAGGTACTTAGAGACACGGATTTGACCACCGGAATCGAACACCGCCGCCGTGGAGGAAGTTGTCCGGTGAGCTCTTTTTCACCTCTCATTTCTTGCGAGATTTTTGTGTTTGGTTGTGTTATTCGCGTTCTAGAGTATCTAGGGAGCAAGAATATGTGATTGCATGTATGATCGGTCGGATAAATTGTGAGATAAGTTGAGTTGCAGGTCGCGCGATCGCGAAGTCGTCGGAGAAGATGACTCACATCGATCGATGCAGCATGGCCATCAATCGACGTGAGTCTGTCGACTTCATCGATCGATGTGGCATGTCCGTCGATCGACATGAGCTCGACGATCAACATGAGATGCATCGATCGATGAGGCATGTTCGTCGATCGACGCGGATTTCAGATAGAGGATCATTGTGTTCTTTCGTTCCGTTCTTGTTCGATTCGAGTCGCATTCAATGCCTGAGTTTAATACATGATTAGAGAAGCATGTTAAGAATTAAAGCATGCTTATTCAAGTGATTTGATTAATGATTCGGATTATAGAAAGGACATAGAGTTGATGAGGTGTGGAGTGGTTTGAGTTCGTCGTTGTCCTAGAAACGTTGTCCTAATTAGTTTACCCTCATAATTGTAGGAGTTTGAACGTGTTAGAAGTATAAGCTCAGCTAGCAGGGAAAAGACATCTATACCTAAAGCCAACACCAGGTGGGAAACTATTTAAGTACAAATGCAAATGCGTGATTTCTTTTTGAAAATGTGTTAAAACTGTTTTATTTTAAAATGAGATGCTATGCATGTTTTGTGCTATTATATCTGTCATCTGTCGATTCCCATCGGCAGAGAGTTATACTAATGAGTTTGGAACCAGATTTTCATAACTGTGCTAGAACTCATTCAGTGAAGTGGGTGAGCTGCCCCCACATATTTATTGAAGTGAGGTGAAAAGCCCTCTCGTGTTTATGAATCCTATGATATTTTAACGATCGGGTCTCAAAATGGGTTGCTGAGACTAGTGCACTTGGATGACAGTAGGTTGAGTGTATTTTGCAATCCTGACTGATCATCGTAATTAGGAAGCCAGCCAACTTCCAGTTACAACACCGAAATAGATATGATAACATGTAAATAGCACGCGTGCAAAATAAAATGTTTTAGATAGCACTGTTCCTTTTAACAAAACCCTGTGTCTATCTGTGTGAGTTGCATAGCATAATCTCATATATAATGTATGTTTTTGGGCACGTTTCTCATTGGGTACATTAGTACTCAGCCCCTCGTATTATTTCTAAAATACGCAGGTTGAGCGGCAAGGATGGGCGAACAGGGGTGTAAACAGAGCAAATGAAGAATTTTGAAAACTCGTAGATCCTGAGATATGCATCTCCATATGCATATCTCCATCACGTTTCACACACGCTGCTACACGCTCTGTCTTTTCCTTCCCCTTTGAATGTTTAAGTGTTTAAATGATGTTTCTTTAAACTGACTCGAAGTGTTACTTTTATGTTATTTAACTGTCTTTCCATTTAAATCAGTCTTCCGCTTTATTTCAAATTGAGAAATGTTTGGCAAAACCTGAACATCAATGTGACACGGCCCCAAATTAGGGAAGGTCAGTTGGGGGCGTTACACTTTTTCTTCCTTTCTTTGTTTTCGATTTTATCAAGAAATTAGGGTTCTAATTTCTGTTTCCGCAGATTAAATCGAATCGCGTGGTTGAATTGGAAATTGGATATTTGAACGCGAAAGATCGGATCAGACTCTACGGAATTACTGTAATCTCTCAATCCACAATTCTAAGAATTAAATTCATAGGAGCATGCTAGGTTTTATTGTGAATTTTAATTGTGTACAATATCCATAAATCGATCCGGTTCAGTTGGATTTTGTGATTCAGTTCACTAGTAATCCCTACAATATCAACCCATGACCATGTATGCACCATAATCTCGCCGGAAAACTGAAATACCAGCTGAGAAAAAGGAGGCGACGGGCTCACCTCGCATTTCTGTTCACGGCGACGGCGGTCCGGTGGGTGGGTCGGCCGGGGATTGGTGTCAAAATGTTCCGTCGCAGCGACTTCGAACGATGAATTCTCCCCCATTTCACGACAAAAATTCGTGTTCTTAACTGCTGCGTGATCTCTGAACTACAGGCTATTCGAGGGTGGTTATGGCACGTCGGAATTTTGCCGGGAGGGTGGCCTAAATTTTGAGAGAAATAGGTGCAGCAGGAATGAAGTTTGAGTAGAGTTATAAAGGAGGTTGCAGCTTGACTTTCGCCTCAGTCTTCTCCTCCTCTTCTAATTCGCATAGGCTAGCATGTGTGAATATCTTTAGGTGATGTCCTTACACTTAATTTCATGCCTTCTTTGAAACATTCTCCTAGCCTTATTTTCCTTTCAATTTCCAGCTATGAAATAGGGTATGTGTGTCCATATCCTAGGTGAAATCTTAGGGATATTAATTTAATGCCTTCTCTCTCTCCTTGAACATTCTTCTACGTCAAATTTCTCCTCAATAGCACATGGTCATATCTCCTGAATTTAAGAGCCCATGGCCCTTGAATATTTCATACAACCTTCTCTTCTCAATTCCTCTTAAATTTCCACTTCCAAGATATAAGGTAGGTAGTAGGCATAGCATGCATATGAATTAACTTGCATATCCTTCCATATCTTTCAATATTCTTTCCTTTATTTTCCTTGTTCCCCAGCTAACAATTAAAAAGTTGGGTGAAATGAATTTTTATTTTATACTCATAATAATGAAATTCTTAGATATTACATTCACCCCACCTAAAAAAAAAATTCGTCCCTGAAATTTGCTAGGGGTTTTCAAATAATTCAGGATATTTTTCCTTCATTTTATCCTCAAGTTCCCACGTGGCTTCATCTTGTCCGTGGTGATTCCACAGGACCTTCACTGGTGGAATAGATTTTGTCCCCAGCTCCTGGAACTTTTTGTCCAGTATTGCAATTGGTTTTTCTTCATAACGTAAGTCTGGATTTAGCGTGACTTCTTCTTGACGTATCACATGACTTGGATCGTATACGTATTTCCTCAATTGTGACACATGAAAAATGTTGTGTACGTTTCCCAAATTTGGCGGTAAAGCCAAGCGATAAGCGACTTGGCCTATTCGCTCCAGAATTTCATAGGGACCTATGAATCGAGGTTGTAGTTTTCCTTTTACACCGAACCTGATAATGCCTTTCGACGGTGAGACCTTTAAGAATACTTTGTCTCCAACCTCGAACTGCAGTTCAGTCCTTCGGGTATCTGCGTATGACTTTTGTCTACTCTGAGCCTCTTTGATTCTTTCCCTTATTTGTCTGACAATTTCAATCATTTCGCCAGTAGCATCTGGCCCAAGTATTTTCCTTTCTCCTACTTCATCCCAGTAAAGTGGAGATCGACACTTTCTCCCATATAAAGCTTCATACGGAGCCATGCCAATAGTCGCCTGATAACTGTTGTTATAAGCAAACTCAATTAGCGGTAAAATTGGCTCCCAACCCCCTTCTTGGTCCAAAACGACCGTTCTCGGCATATCTTTGAGAGTTTGAATAGTTCCCAGTTCCTTTTGCAGACTAGTCCAACATCTGGATGTAAACCTTGCATCTCTATCGGAGGTAATAGTTACTGGCACTCCATGTAACCTGACTATTCATTGACATATTGTTGAGCGAGTTTGTCTGACCCATCTGTTATCCGAATTGGTAAGAAATGAGCACTCTTTGTTAGACGATCCACGATTACCCAAATGACATCATTACTTTTCTGGGATCGCGGTAAGCTTGTGACAAAGTCCATGGCTATATGTTCCCATTTCCATTCCGGGATATCTAACGGTTTCAATTTCTCATATGGCCGTTGATGTAATGCTTTTACTTGTTGACACACCAGACATTTCTCAACATACATGGCCACATCGTTCTTCATGCCGTCCCACCAAAAGCTTCTTTTCAGATCCTGATACATTTTAGTGCTACGAGGGTGGGCTGTATACGGCGTGTCATGAGCCTCGCTCATAATTTTGTTCCTGAGCTCTGTACTGTTTGGCACAAGAATCCTATCTCTGTGCATTAGTGCATTATCAGGTGCCTCACTATAATCTTTGGCTTTTTCCATCCTGATTTTCTGACGAAGCTTCTCAGATTCGTCATCCTTCCGTTGTGCCTCAATAATCCTTCTCCTCAAATCTGGCACAACACTTAAAGCTGCAATTTCACACCTTTCTCTCATCGAAGGTGAGACAATTTCCAGGGGCAGTCTTTCAAAGTCCTTGATCAACTGTTCCTCCTTTGTGATTAAAGATTCCAATTGTGCTGCACCTCTCCGGCTTAAGGCGTCAGCCACTGAGTTTGCCTTGCTGGGGCAATAATTGATTGTTAGATCGTAGTCATTGACTAGTTCCAACCATCGTCTCTGTCTCATATTCAGGTTCTTCTGCTCGAAAAAATATTTAAAGCTCTTGTGATCCGTGAATATGGCACATTTCACACCATATAGGTGATGTCTCCAGTTTTTGAGAGCATGAACCACTACTGCTAGCTCCAGATCGTGCGTTGGGTAGTTCAACTCATGCGGTCGAAGTTGTCTTGATGCATAGGCTATCACTTTGCCATCTTGCTTCAATACGCAGCCAAGTCCATTCTTAGAGGTACCTCATAATTCTTTTCTGCTTCTGGAACTGCCAAAACTGGTATTGTCGTTAGACGTTCTTTTAGCATTTGGAAGCTCTCCTCACATTCTTTTGTCCATTCGAACTTAATTCCTTTCTGTAGCAGTCGCGTCATCAGTTTTGCTAATTTTGAGAAACCTTCTATGAACCTTCGATAATAACCTGCTAATCCGAGAAAACTTCGGATTTCATTCGGTGTAGTGGGTGACTTCCACTCTATCACCGTTTGTATCTTAGCAGGGTCTACCTTGATTCCCTCAGCTGACACAATGTGACCAAGGAAAGTTACTTCTTTTAGCCAAAATTCACACTTGCTGAACTTGGCGTACAACTTTTCATTCCTGAGTGTTTGCAGAACAGTTCTCAAATGTTGCTCGTGTTCTCCTTCATCCTTGGAGTAAACAAGGATATTGTCGATGAATACTAAGACAAAAATTGTCTAGATAAGGGTGAAACACCATATTCATCAAATCCATGAACACCGCTGGGGCATTTGTGAGTCCAAATGGCATCACCACGAACTCGTAGTGGCCATACCTTGTTCTGAAAGCTGTCTTCGGTATATCATCCTTCCGAATTTTCAGCTGGTGATATCCCGATCGAAGATCTATCTTCGAGAACACGCTGGCTCCTTTTAATTGATCGAACAAATCATCAATTCTAGGCAGGGGATATCTGTTCTCCAGGGTTAGCTTATTCAATTCCCTGTAGTCGATGCACATCTTCATCGATCCATCTTTCTTCTTCACAAACAAGACTGGGGCTTCCCAAGGTGATACACTTGGCCTTATGAATCCCAAGTCTAAAAGTTCATGTAGTTGTACCTTCAGCTCTTGAAGTTCCTTTGGTGCCATTCGATAGGGTGCCTTGGAAATCGGTGCTGCTCCTGGTTCCAGGTCGATCACGAATTCCACTTGCCTATCTGGTGGCAAGCCTGATAATTCTTCTGGGAAGACGTCTTCAAATTCCCTAACTACTGGTACATCGTTAACTAAAATTTCTGTTTTTTCTTCCTTTTCTAAGTAAACCAAAAATGTCTGATTCTCAGGTCTTCGTATCAGCTTTATGGCTTGGAGTACTGATATTACAGGTACTCTTTGGTTTCTCTTGAATCCATACAGATAGGTTTCTTCTCCAGTCGGTTGGAAAAGAACAACCTTTCGTTCTTTACACAAAATAGTAGATTTGTGTTCTGACAACCAATCCATTCCGACTATCACGTCCACATCGTGTAGATCTAGGACGTTTAGTTCGGCTATAATTATTTTATGATTACTTATTTGGATTTCCAAATCATGACAAACTAGGGTATTGGTAGTCATATCTCCTGAAGTCATAGCTACCCTCAATTCTTGTCTACCCTTTTCTACTTTAAGTTGCAATGCATCAATACAAGTTGATGATATGAAGGAATGAGATGCTCCCGTATTGAATAATACTATGACAGGTACATTATTAATAATGCCCATACCTGCCAAGTTTCCTTCGTCTCTATTACCATCAATTGCATAGGCCCTAACTCCACGGGGTGGTGGTTCGTTTGCTTGTTGTCCCTCATTGTTTTGACGAGGTGGTGATTGCCTTTCCTTCGTGTTCCTTCTTCTGTTCCTCCTTGCGGTTGACGAGTTCCCTGAATTGCCTGAAGTTGTTGGTTAGCAGGCCTCGGGGCATTCTGTCTATTCCCCATTCTAGATTGGGATGTAGGACATTGTCTAGCAAAATGTCCTGCAACTCCGCAGTTAAAACATTGGTTGCCTGTTGTCAGGCACCTCCCATAGTGTCTTTTCCCACATCTATTACACTGCGGGGTCACCGCACCTCTATGATCATTCCTCAGAGCAGCTGGTGTAGGGTTTTACCGTGAACCGAATCACCAAAACCAAATGAACCGGACCGTTTATGGTTATTGTTCACAATCCATTCAAAAACCCTAAGCATGCTCCTATTAAATTTAATGCGTGGATAAAGAATTATTTACCTTAATTCCGTAGTCTCAGAAACGATCTTTCGTGTTTGTATTCCCAGATCCAGAACCAACCACGCGATATTATTAAATTTGCGGAGTAAGAAATTAGAAATCTAATTTCTAGATTTAATAATAATCAAAAGAACAAAGGAGAAAGAATGAAATTGTTCTCCAGATTAGATCTTCAGATCTGTATCCCGGTGCGTTCAGATCTGCTACTGGTGAGGACTCCACAGATCTGTACTTTGAGCAGGACCAGAATTCGAAAATTCTCCTCCTTTTTCCTTCTTGAAAATGGCGCCCCTCTCTCTCTCTAGGTTTTCTATTTTTCAACTGTGTTACAACTTATGAGAGAGAGCTGTCTATTTATAGACCTAGGGTTGTAAACCCTAGTGGGCTCCTGGGCTCAATTCAGCACACTTTCCTTGGGCCAGACCTGGGACCTAATGCAAATAATAAAGTGGGCCTATAAATTAATTAATTCATATGTCCACAACCCAGGACACAATTAATTAACTAATTAATATTAATTCTTTTTCACCACAGAATTAATACTGACCTACCCCTTTATTACAACGTTGTGAGAACGGGTTGCATTAATTGAGAATCCCCATATTTAAGGTTACCGGACATCCATTAATTAATAGGAGCTTTTGACAAGCTCTAACTACAATTAATTAATATCTTATTATTCCTGAGTAGTACCACTCAATCCTTATCACTCGTGCCTGAACTTAATCAGCGTGCAGGACTTTGGCACGATGAATATTATTGAGCTCCTCAGGAAATGTCCCCATCCTATTACTCGGATATGGTTACCTAAACCCAGTCTCAGGCGGTACTACACGAACTGTTGTTACCCAAGATGCGGATATACGAGCACGTTACTTAGGCTCTCCACCATGGCAAGTCAAAGCAACAATCACCCGTGCAAACCCCTGAACCTTCGTTAGGGTTTGGACTTAATCAATATAATGAGATCTTGTATTCACTAATGTCAGACAGACGAATATATCTCACTGCGGTCCATCAATACGCCACCCCTGCGTACTAGCATGTCAAGTAACCAAGACAGACTACTTATTCCGACGAAGCTGCAGCCATCCGGTCAGATGTATCCTCATACGCTGTCTCGGCTGTGATCAGGTTTATGTCTCACTAGGTCAAGTGATCATACTGTCTTCTACGATCTACAACACGCCGTATGATCGTCCCTATCGGTGAGACAAGAGGATACCATTGTTCATACATGTAAGATTGTTAACAGATAGGAGAAATAAACCATTGTATACTCATTATAATAAATGTTTTCAGTATACAAAACCCATAAATCTCCCACTTATACTCCAAGCATAACTAAGCTATTACAGAGTATACAGTTTGTCTATCTAGCCTGCTATCTCTTTAACCACTGTCAGTGGTTGGCATCAACCTCAGACCCAACTCACGAATATGTCTTTCGTAAACTTTCTGCGGCAAGCTCTTTGTAAATGGATCAACAAGATTGTCAGCAGTGTCAATCTTCTTAATTTGCACATCGCCCCTCGATACGATTTCTCGTATGATATGGTACTTTCTCTCTATGTGTTTGCTTGCCCTGTGAGACCGCGGTTCCTTTGAGTTTGCCACAGCACCAGAGTTATCACAATAAATTGTGATGCTCCTTGGCAAACTAGGGATCACGCCCAACTCTAAAAGGTAGTTCCTGAGCCATACCCCCTCTTTCGAGGTGTCGGAGGCGGCGACATATTCCGCCTCCATGGTGGAGTCAGCAATGCATTTCTGCTTTGAGCTCCTCCAAGATACAGCTCCACCTCCCAGGGTAAACACATATCATGAGGTCGATTTCTTCTCATCTTGGTCCCCTTGGAAATCCGAGTCCGTATAACCCACAGGGCACAAATCCTCACTTTGATAAACTAGGCAGTAATTCCTAGTTCTCTTCAAATACTTGAGGATGTGTTTTACAGCAGTCCAGTGCGCTTGTCCAGGGTTAGACTGATATCTTGCTACCATGCCAACGACATAACATATATCTGGTCTGGTACACAACATTGCATACATGAGACTACCCACCGCCGAAGCGTATGGTACAAGACTCATCTCATCTTTCTCCCGCTGTGTCTGAGGACACTGCCCACTAGAAAGATGAACGCCATGTTTGAAAGGTAGCAAGCCTTTCTTGGCGAGTTGCATGATGAACCGGGCTATCACAGTATCCACATAGGATGCCTAGGATAAGCTCAACATTCTTCTCTTACGATCTCGTAAGACCTTAATCCCAAGAATATAGCCAGCTTCACCCAGATCCTTCATTTGGAACTGTTCGGATAACCAAACCTTGATTTCGGACATCACTCCCTCGTTGTTTCCAAATAGGAGTATGTCATCAACGTATAGTGCAAGGAAGACCACGCTCCCACTGACACAAAGTCAGTAAACACAACTTTCGTTTTCCAACTGTGCAAATCCATAGGATTTAATCACATCGTTGAAACGTAAGTTCCACGACCTTGAAGCTTGCTTAAGTCCATACAAGGACTTCCTAAGCTTCCAGACAAGATGTTCTTCGCCCTTGCTTATGTAACCCTCGGGTTGCTGCATATAGATGTCCCTACCTTCTTCAAGGTAGCCGTTTAGGAAAGCGGTTTTGACATCCATCTGCCAGATCTCGAGGTCTATATGCGCAGCTATGGCAAGGATTATCCGGATGGATTTGAGCATGGCTACGGGTGAAAAGGTTTCGTCATAGTCAATGCCCTCTTTCTGACTATAACCCTTTGCCACCAGCCTGGCCTTGAAAGCCGTAATCTTTCCATCCGCCCCTTTCTTTCGTTTCTATACCCATTTGCACCCTATGGCCCTAAAGCCATCCGGCAAATCAGTTTTCTGGTTTACATCCATAGCAGTTATGGATTCAATTTCAGAATCCATGGTGACACGCCATTTGGCAACATCCTTGTCCTGCACAGCCTCTTCGTAAGTCTGTGGGTCAGAGTCCTTATGTCCGTCTTCTGGGCTCAAGTCCGAGACTCACCCACGAACATGTACCTTTCCGGCTGGAAAATAACTCTCCCACTACGACGAGGCATCGGTGTCGTGTCAGTAGTAGGTGCAGTAACTTGTGGTCCTGCACCTTGCACCGAAGAACGTGTCTGTGGTGCTGAACCTCTCACAGGTGCACCCACATCTACACGTTCCCCTTCCCTTGGAATTGCATTCTCATTCTCAATTTCTTGAAGAACGATATCACTCCTTGACCTGTGATTACTCACATACTCGTCCTCCAATAATCTAGCGTTGGTGCTAACAATGACTCTTTGACTCTCAGGACAGTAAAAGTAACACCTTTAGTTTGCCTGGGATACCCTATGAACAGCATTACTTTTGACCTGCTTTCTAACTTATCAGGTTCCTTTGACAGTACGTGTGCCGGACAGCCCCATACTCTAAACTTGCACAAACTTGGTTTGCGACCAAGGAAGAGCTCAGAAGGCGTCTTAGGAACTGATTTAGAAGGCACCACATTTAGCACGTAAGCTGTTGTTTCCAATGCGTAGCCCCAAGATGAAATTTGTAAGTTTGCATAACTCATCATTGATCTTACCATCTCTAGAAGAGTCCTATTTCTTCTTTCAGCTACACCGTTTTGCTGGGGAGTACCCGGTGCAGTTTTCTGACAAATATTGCAGGAACTCGTTACCGAGGTATTCGCTACCGCGGTCAGATCGCAGCGACTTGATAGTTTTCCCGACCTTCTTTTCTACTTCAGCCTTGAACTCTTTGAATTTCTCAAAGCATTCAGACTAGTAGCGAAGCAGGTAAACGTATCCGTACCTTGAGTAATCGTCAATGAAAGTGACGAAGTACTCGTACCCACCACGAGCCTGCGTGGACATCGGTCCACATAAGTCAGAATGGATCAATTCCAACACTTCCTCTGCTCGAGACTGACTAGCCTTGAAAGGCCTAGTTGACATCTTGCCCTCGATGCAGGATTCGCAGACTTGATAACGTACAGCCCGGACTAAGTCCAATGTACCATTATCTGCAAGTCTCTATATCCGCTTCAAGCTGATGTGACCCAGTCTCAAGTGCCAGAGATATGTAAGATCCTCATCAGAAGAAGAAAGTTTTCTCTTTCTAGGATTATCAATTACGGATGAAATACATGCAATACTTGCGGAAGACTTATGATTACAGTTAACAACATAGAGAGAATTATTCAGCATCCCACGACAGATAACACCGTTATTACCAATGATAGAAACACCACTATGAAAAATAACTGAATATCCATCAACATGAAGTTTGGAAACTGAAATAAGGTTTCGCCAAAAATCCAGCAAGTACAAAACATCTCTCAGAGTTAAAACAGAATCATCAAAGTACAAGGTGAAATCTCCAATGGCGGCTGCACTCACTTGTGCTGCGTTCCCCATTGAGATGGTAACCTCGTCATTCTTCAGCACCCTCCTCGGTGTGAACCCCTGCAAAATGTAACAAACATGATCAGTAGCTCCAGTATCCACTACCCACGAATGAGTAGAAACTGATGCTAAACATGTTTCCATTACAAATGCAAATGACGTACCTTATCCTTTAGCATTCGTACAATCCACCTTTCCGCATCCAGCACACCTCTTCTTCTTTGGAGTGACTTTAACCCTCTTCACCTTTTTTGACGTTCTTTCACTGACTGCTTTCCTGAGATTGCTTTCAGCACCGTCATCTCCAACCTTAGAGGTTGTCGAACCAGTGCTAGAAGCAGTCAGAACAAGCATCCGTGCTCGCATGGAAGATTGCTCCACCACAAGGTCCTCAACTAGCTCATGCAGAGTATACTCTCCCCTTGCAGCAGCAACCACCTTAAAGTCATAAAAGGAGTCCGGAAGAGAGTTCAGGATGATATTAATCTCGTCTTGCACACTGATATTACCACCCCGCACAGTGAACTGTCTCATGAGATTAATCATAGACATCATGTGCTCTGTCACCGAACTATCTTCAACCATCTTCTTGCACACAAGGTCATGCACAAGCTTATAGTTAATAGTTCGCTCCACGTTGCCATAGGCTGTCGAGAGTTCCTTCCAGATCTCTCCAGCCCTTTCGAGGTACTCATACTTGTGCCTTAATTCTCTAGATAGAGAACCTGTGATGAGCCAGAAGGCGAACTCATCAGCATCCTCCCATCTTTCATAATATTCAAGCTCAAGTTTGCAGACCTTATGACGAATACGCAACAATGGATCCACGAAAAGAACGTATGCTTGGTTTTTCAGATAAAGGACGTGTTTGATGCAAAAACTCCATTCAGGAAAGTTTGGACCAGTTAGAGGATTGAGAGCAAGTAAATGATCGACAGTAGACATAGACATATCTGAAACAATAAAGAATCTTAAATAAGAACATACATGTAGAACTTCGAAAACAAACGCATTGAAAACCTTCTAATAAATCAAATACAAATGTTTTCCACTAATAGCCCAAGAGTTCCCACCGCAAGCTACACTCGTAGACGTTTACGATGTCACCCTCAACCAGAACTGCGGGTTTTAAGCCCCAATCCATTTAATTTCACTACCATGTCAGGATGCTTTTGACACTAGAAATTAATAATTAGTGAAAACCTTAGACCAAGCCATCTCTCAAGAACAGGGATGCAATTCTTGCATTATATTCTAAGATGCTTCTAAGAGATTAACCACAAATTTAACTTCGGCCAAAAGAGACAGTTTAGCATGGCACGTAACCATACCGCACAGCCCTTAAAGCTTTTGTTATCTATAATTTAAATCAATCCTAGAAATACTTGTGAAAGAGATCTATGCAAGCTACACTCGTAGACGTTTACGCAAAACCCTCCCACTATTCACATGATTTAAATTGTTTGTCTAGAAATCCCAACAACCGTACCCATGCACCTCTAGGAACTAGCAAGCTACACTCTTAGACGTTTACTAGAATGAGAGATACACTTACAGCCTAGGACCGCTTTGTGGAGGTCTATTGATTTTAATTAAAAAATATGCTTAGTATTTTTCTTTTAAAAGGTTTCTTATATGCGCACATATAATTTCTTTGTTATTATATTTTTCAGATTTTTGCATGTAATTAAACAAGCCCAAAAGCTCCCAAAATATAATCCAACAAAAGAAATTAATCACATAAGCATGCTTGGAAAGCTGTAAATAATAAAAGCGATAAAACATGCTTTTCCTATTATCTATACATGCTTAAATAGCGCACATAATAAATCACATATCATACGAGGACAATTAAGGCAAACAAAAATTCCTCATGGCCCCAAAAAAAATAGGAAAAATAAAATCCCATCTATTACAAATTTAATTTGAATTTATTTGGATAAGTCCAAATCTTTTCAAATCTTTCAGGGCCTCCAAATCTTCAATCACCAAATCTTTTGGGATTTAGGCATTTGTGATCTGATGATTTGCCCTAACCCTAATGCAAACCCTAGGGTTTACACAGGATTGCACAAAATACCAAAACCACAAGCCACTGCGACGGGACAACAGACACCGATGACAGCACCAGCGCCGCCGCCGCCGCGCACAGTGTCAGGCGCTCGCGCACGCGTCGCGCGCCCTCGGCTGCTGCCTGCCGCCGCCATTCGCCGGCTCCGTCTTCGTTCTTTGTTCTCGACCCATCCAATACAGATTTAAAATAAAATTACAAAATCTATACTATTACCATTTTAAATCTATAATAATCACGAATTTTCTCGTAATTTTACAAAATTAATTCAGCCCTACACGGATAAACCACCACGGGCTGAATTACACGGGTTGCCACGAGCCACGACATTCATAAAATTCAAAACATGCATAACGAATCAATTATGAACAATAGAGCCATAAAACAGAATCTGGCTCTGATACCAATTGTAGGGTTTTACCGTGAACAGAATCACCAAAACCAAATGAACCGGACCGTTTATAGTTATTGTTCACAATCCATTCAAAAACCCTAAGCATGCTCCTATTGAATTTAATGTGTGGATAAAGAATTATTTACCTTAATTTCGTAGTCTCAGAAACGATCTTTAGCGTTTGTATTCCCAGATCCAGAACCAACCACGCGATATTATTAAATTTGCGGAGTAAGAAATTAGAAATCTAATTTCTAGATTTAATAATAATCAAAAGAACAAAGGAGAAAGAATGAAATTGTTCTCCAGATTAGATCTTCAGATCTGTATCCCGGTGCATTCAGATCTGCTACTGGTGAGGACTCCACAGATCTGTACTTTGAGCAGGACCAGAATTCGAAAATTCTCCTACTTTTTCCTTCTTGAAAACGGCGCCCCTCTCTCTCTAGGTTTTCTATTTTTCAACTGTGTTACAACTTATGAGAGAGAGCTGTCTATTTATAGACCTAGAGTTGTAAACCCTAGTGGGCTCCTGGGCTCAATTCAACACACTTTCCTTGGTCCAGACCTGGGACCTAATGCAAATAATAAAGTGGGCCTATAAATTAATTAATTCCCATGTCCACAACCCAGGACACAATTAATTAATTAATTAATATTAATTCTTTTTCACCACAAAATTAATACTGACCTACCCCTTTATTACAACGTTGTGAGAACGAGTTGCATTAATTGAGAATCCCCATATTTAAGGTTACCGGACATCCATTAATTAATTGGAGCTTCTGACAAGCTCTAACTACAATTAATTAATATCTTATTATTCTTGAGTAGTACCACTCAATCCTTATCACTCGTGCCTGAACTTAATCAGTCTGCAGGACTTTGGCACGATGAATGTTATTGGGCTCCTCAGGGAATGTCCCCATCCTATTACTCGGATATGGTTACCTAAACCCAGTCTCAGGCGGTACTACACGAACTGTTGTTACCCAAGATGCGGATATACGAGCACGTTACTTAGGCTCTCCACCATGGCAAGTCAAAGCAACAATCACCCGTGCAAACCCCTGAACCTTCGTTAGGGTTTGGACTCAATCAATATAATGAGATCTTGTGTTCGCTGATGTCAGACAGACGAATATATCTCACTGCGGTCCATCAATACGCCACCCCTGCATACCAGCATGTCAAGTAACCAAGACAGACTACTTATTTCGACAAAGCTGCAGCCATCCGGACAGACGTATCCTCATACGCTGTCTCGGATGCGATCAGGTTTATGTCTCACTAGGTCAAGTGATCATACTGTCTTCTGCGGTCTACAACATGTCGTATGATCGTCCCTATTGGTGAGACAAGAGGATACCCTTTTTCATACATGTAAGATTGTTAACAGATAGGAGAAATAAACCGTGGTATACTCATTATAATAAATGCTTTCAGTATACAAAACCCATTAGCTGGCGCCTCAAACCTATGATAGGTTTGATCATTATTGCGACGCGGCTGGAAACGATTGTCTTTTTGGTCATGTTTCTTTTGTTTTCCGGACTCTTGGTTGTTGGATTGCTGTGGTTCCTCCCATTTCCTTTTCTGGCTGGTTGGCATCAAGCTCAGCTCCTGCATGACCCACTGTGGCAACTTCTTTTTCGTTCCCGCGGCCTCAACATCGAGCGCCATTTTTAGTGACTCCTGATAATTCAAACCAGGAAAAATGGAGAGATGGGTTCTGATCTCTTCCCTCAATCCCTCTCTAAAATTTTCTGCTAACTTTTCCGGCGTATCCACTTGCCTAGTTGCATACTGGATTAGATCGCAAAACTTCAGATTGTATTCTCCCACAGTCATACTCCCCTGATCGAGTAAGAAGAACTCGATCTCCTTGTCCTTCCTGTACTGCTTTATCACGTATTTCTGATATAGTGCCTGCTTAAAACCTTCCCAAGTCACCTGTTGAGTTTCCTCCGGCGTGAGAGCTTTGGAATATGTCTCCCACCATCTATCAGCTTGACCCACTAGTTGGTATGTCATGCAGTGAAGTTTATCTGCTTCTGAGCACTGCATGTGCCGAAATATCTTTTCAAGTGCACGGACCCATTCCTCAGCCTCAGAAGGGTCTTTGGCTCCGTTGAAAGTTGGTGGGTGCTGTTTTCGGAAGGTTTCAACCAACATAAAAGACGTAGGAAGCTCAGCTAGATCGCGCCTGTGTGGTTGTTTTGTGGGCTCTCTGACCGATACATTATCTCCAACAGATTGTGCTTCGAAGTCCGGCACAACTTCTGGATGCGGAATATCGACGAACGTTGGAGTGTCGTGATCAGCTGGTGGATTTGCTCTTCCCTGACCTCTTCCTCGGCCACGTCCACGGCCTCGGCCTCTTCGTCTTCCAAAAATCTTAATGTTTGCAGACATACTACAACACCGTTCTTCATTAATAATCAATCGGGTTATGATTAAAATAAAATAGCACTTAACCTGTGTTATACGTGTCTTAAGAAAATATCTTCAAACAGTTATAATAGCACATATGACAGAATGATAAAACATGAAGCAATCGTCAAGTCATAATAAAACTACGATCAACATAATCAGTTAGTTAGGCTAAGAATAGTGACTGGTTCCACGAAGAATCAGACTCGACGATGACATCTGATGGTATCGTCGATCGAGGTCTGATCTGGGAAAGAACATAAGGGAAAAAGTGTGCTTATTCCCAATCAAACGGATGTCCCCGGTCACTCGCCTACCTACAAAAGTCTAAAATAATTAGCATAGTCAGTAGTGTGTCCATAATATACAGAAATATGTGATAATCATCCCGTCCACAACATCAATATAGCCAATCTACTGGGTAATCCTCCTCCTCATCCCCGTAGATTGTCCCGTCTGCTCACTACTCCTCGTCCTCGCCAGGGTAGTATGCTGATGCAGCGTCAGCGGGATCTACAGCTGGCTGTAGAATCACCCGGTCAACCTCCTGCTCCCAAGGGTAGGGCAAGAACGGTACCTGTGGTATTGATACGTGCTCTGGCATGGGAGGCTCATCAATATGATCAGCAAAAGCATAAAGGTCAGGTGCCAGTAATGGAAGAGCCCCGAATGCCCCATCGTAAGGGTGAGGAGGCAATAACTCTGGATAGGGTAAAGGCGGAAATAGTCCGAGCGGCGGCTGTGGTGGCGGAATCGGTGCTCTCACCTGGAATGGTGGTGGATCCAACACTAATGGTGTCGGGATGTCAATCCATGGCCCAGGAGGTGGGCTACCCGCACTAGTCACCTGATGAATCAGCTCCTCCATAAACGGTCGGAATAATCCAGTGTCTGCCCTCTTGTAACAATGGAAGAACACAGTCTGCCAGACCCATAAAACCCATAGATCCGGTACTAAATCTACCACCCTATCTAATGCCTCGTATCCTCCCACACCGAGGTGCTCCACGGTCTCCCACTCCACGAGATAAGCCATAAGCGCAAGGGCTAGTCCCTCCTCGGGGAAACGCGGATGTGCTCGAAAGTGCATAACCCTAGCGTCGTAATGATCCATCTGCGATATTAAGTAAACTGTCAGTATCGATAAAATCAAAGCAGTAAACATGATGCATGTCACCCGTCCCATGACTCCGTCGAGGTTGGCTCGACTTCTGACTCATCCCACTATGTGTCTCGGTGGCTCTATAGTCCTCCGATACACTATGCTGAGGGTCGTTGAGATCCTCATGCTGACTCACTGATTTGACTCGAGTTTGATGGTAAATGCCAGCCTTACCGCGTGCTATTTGCACACGTAATCACACCGACTCGTAGATTCTATCCCACTAGTCAAACTGACGACTGTACATCGATAGAAGAATGATAAATCTCCCCAAGATGACCAACCTGTAATATAGAACAACTCTCCGCGAGCTGTTTAACCCAGTTAGTAGCCAAAACCTGGTTTATCCCTATTTAGCCTAGGAGGCTATCATTACATATTTGGAATCATTAAGCTCAAAGCATACTCTATATTATCTCAAATAATAACACATATTTGACATTGCTTGCATATTAAAACGTGACTTTTATATTGATAAATTGCAATAATGTATTCTTTTAGAAATAAACATTTTATGATCACATTACATGAGATTGTTTAGCGGAATAGATTCAACGCTGAATAATTAATTCGTATATAGCACTAGCGGAAATAAATTCCAACTCTAAGCTTAAACAACATATCAATCACTAGCCTTAGCAAAATTGTAAATGCTAAGCCGGATGACAGTACATTTCTCTTGCAATATTTTCAACACTCGATCAAATGAACTTAAAAGTTCAATTCATTTACCATGTTTCAGGTGGAATTGTGATATCATCATGCATTATCAAAACATTTTGCAAGCGGTTAGTCAAAATGTTACCTTGTAGGTTAAGCCGGTGAGAAAGGAGTGTGACGCGCGAAGTGATTACCTTTTAATTGATCAACTTCTGAATCAAAAGAAGTCTTAGATACCAGAGCGCAAGAAAACAACAGCTCTGATACCACTTCTGTAACGCCCCGATTTTTCCTTCTGAATTGTTTGGGAACGCTACAGTGGCGTTGGTCAATTTAACAAGATTACGTCAACTGGTTGCATGAATTAAACAAGATGAACAGAATAGTTACATCCCAACGCATTCATACAATAGTAATAATACACAAGAAAGAAACAATCTCCAGGAGTTATTACATAATTATAGTAATTTCTCAAATTTAACAAGAGGGAAAGAAGTTATAGTTTTCAGAGGTTCACTGCAACAGAAAGTTACGTAGAGGAGATATGCATATGAATATGCATATCTCAGGATCTTGCTCTTATTTGTATTACATAATCACTACTTCAGCACCTTCACACCTCCTCTTCCTCGCTCTGGCCTTT
Organism: Plectranthus barbatus; assembly: GCA_026898455.1. Classification (NCBI taxonomy): domain Eukaryota; kingdom Viridiplantae; phylum Streptophyta; class Magnoliopsida; order Lamiales; family Lamiaceae; genus Plectranthus; species Plectranthus barbatus. The sequence continues at coordinate 359,522 of JAPKLW010000634.1, read as the reverse complement.
TAACCTACACATTTTAGAAATAATACGAGGGGCTGAGTACTAATGTACCCTGTGGAAACATGCCCAAAAACGTACATTTATAAGTATGAAAGCTATGCCAGACACACAGGAAATTCACGGGTTTTGTTGAAAATAACGTGAATTCCTAAAACATTTATATTTTTCCTGCAGGCAATTTTAGTATGAAATCATATCTGTGTTACCGTTTTGTAACTGGAAGTTGGCCTACTTCCGAGTTACGATGAACAATTGGGGATGGACGAACCACTCTATCCACTGCCATCAAAAGTGCACTGATCTCAGGGCGTACCTGTGAGACCCGATCGATTTTAAAGGTACCCCGTACCTCTCCTTATCACACCTTGAGGTGTCAGCACTTCAGCTGAGGGACTTGAGAATTACGGAGCTAGTGGTTCGACGTTCATAGGATAGCAATCCTCTTCAATATTAATAAGGTTTAGCACGAGCCTTGGTGCCCGGTTCAGACCTTATAAATTTCTCTCTTCGGGAGTTTAATCAACCAGAGGTACAGATATGACATCACAAAAACATTTGGCATAGACAGTCAGTTTAAAACAAAAACATTTTATTACACAATTTGGAAAAATGAGCTTAAAGCTTGAAAATGCAATTTTTGGATTTTTACCGAATAGTCCCCACCTTTTCAAGAGCGTATGAATTTGAGATGAATTTATAGAGTTGATGAGCTTCTGTGATTCCTTGTAATTCCTTCAAACATCAATACGACATAAGATACGTTAGAATTATATTCTATTAAATAATTAGTATCTAGTAGACATGATTGAATTCCAGGTTTTTGGCTCTACTGACTGGACTTGACTGACATCTCGACAATTCGGTCATGCTATCCTCGTATATCAAGGAAATGCATGAAATTCATCAATAATAATCTCAGTTACAGTTATCAAGTCGCATAATTAACACGTTATTTTTTTAAATATGCAATTAATCGTACATTATCCAACATTATCAAAATCCAATGTCGGAAATTCATTCTTTTTGCATAAATACATGCATGGAACATAATATTAGACATATATAAGTTCATGCATCGAAAATAAATTGAATCGGATAAAAAATGAGCAAAATATGCAAAAAATGGTAAGAACGCCGTCTGCATCGATCGACGGTCACGGCATCGATCGATGTCGGCCCTGTCGATCGACAGCAGTGGCGTCGGTCGACACAAGCACGTCGATCGATAGCCATGGCATCGGTCAACACAGGCACGTCGATCGACAGCCTCAGCGTCGGTCGACGCGGACGCTGTTCAGCAGCAATCGCGCATGATTGGAGTTCGCGCAGCCTGCGCGAGCTTTTCCGGCAATACCAGCCCCCTCCAACCTCCGACCTCTATACTCTCCGACCCTATATCAACCCATGACCATGTATGCACCATAATCTCGCCGGAAAACTGAAATACCAGCTGAGAAAAAAGAGGCGACGGGCTCACCTCGCGTTTCTGTTCACGACGACGGCGGTCCGGTAGGTGGGTCAGTTGGGGATCGGTATCAAAATGTTCCATCGCAGCGACTTCAAACGATGATTTCTCTCTCATTTCACGACGAAAATTCGTGTTCTCAACTGCTGCTTGATCTCTGAACTACAGGCTATGCGAGGGTGGTGATGGCACGTCAGAAATTTGCCGGGAGGGTGGCCGAAATTTTGAGAGAAATAGGTGCAGTAGGAATGAAGTTTGAGCAGAGTTATAAAGGAGGCTGCAGCTTGACTTTCGCCTCAATCTTCTCCTCCTCTTTTAATTCGCATAGGCTAGCATGTGTGAATATCTTTGGGTGATATCCTTACACTTAATTTCATGCCTTCTTTGAAACACTCTCCTAGCCTTATTTTCCTTTCAATTTCTAGCTATGAAATAGGGTATGTGTGTGCATATCCTAGGTGAAATCTTAAGGATATTAATTTCATGCCTTCTCTCTCTCCTTGAACATTCTTCTACGTCAAATTTATCCTCAATAGCACATGGTGATATCTCCTGAATTTAAGAGCCCATGCCCCTTGAATATTTCATACAACCTTCTCTTCTCAATTCCTCTTAAATTTCCACTCGCAAGATATAAGGTAGGTAGTAGGCTTAGCATGTATATGAATTAACTTGCATATCCTTCCATATCTTTCAATATTCCTTCCTTTATTTACCTTGTTCCCCAACTAACAATTAAAAAGTTGGGTGAAATGAATTTTTATTTTATACTCATAATAATGAAATTCTTAGATATTACATAATGTATTTGTTGGAGTAGTCTCAATATAACTCGAGGAAGTAGTTCGAGTGGGTCGAGGAGACTAGTCCGGTAAAATGGGTCGAGCTGTGTAGGTCGAGGAAATCGAGGAGCAGTTCGAGTTGGATAGATATGGAAAATATATTGTGTATATCTTGTTTCATTGTTGGACAAGATTTATCCTTATTGGTATTAGATTTGGATAGGAATAAATCTATTTTAGATAGATTTAGGTTTAGATATATCTTACCATATCTAGGTTTTATATTCCTTATGTGATTAGGAATATCTCCCTATAAATACCCCTGCTCCCCACCAATTGTAATTGTCACATACTTTGTATTTTCTTCACCATAATAATATCATCACCGAGGAGGCTTGAAGAGTGGACGTAGAGCTTACGCTCGAACCATTATAATTCTTTGTGTTCTTGTATTTTCTGTTAGTTATTTGTGTCGCAATCGCTTCAATTCACATCAAATTGGTGCGGTGAACGTGGATAGAGAAGGATTGCGATGGGTTCAGCCAAATTCGAGGTGGAGCGCTTCACGGGATTGAATGACTTTGGTTTGTGGAAGTTGAAGATGCAAGCGTTGTTTGTGCAACAAGGCTTGGATGGTGCCTTGAAGGGAGAGGCTGGGTTACCTGACACGATGATGGAGCAACAGAAGAAAGATACACTGGCGAAGGCACACAGTGCGCTGATTCTGAGTCTCGGAGATACGGTGTTGAGGAAGGTGTCGAAGAAGAAAACAGCAGCGAAAGTATGGACCAAACTGGAATCCATATATATGAAGAAGTCCCTGGCAAATCGGCTCTATCTTAAACAATCGTTGTATTCGTTTAAGATGCAAGAGGGAAGACCGATCAACGAGCAGCTCGACGAGTTCAATAAGTTGATCCTCTATCTGGCAAATATTGATGTGGCAATAGGAGATGAGGATCAGGCATTGATGTTGTTGAGTGCGCTGCCAAAGAGTTATTCGAACTTCAAGGAAGCATTAATGTATGGAAGAGAGTCATTGACCATGGATGAGGTTTAGTCAGCTCTAAGTTCGAAGGAATTAAATGAGAAGAACGAGGAGCGAGAGAACTCTCATGGAGAAGGTTTGGTGGCTAGGGCGGCTCGAGGAAGACCGGAGATGAGGAACTCTAACAGGGGAAGTTCGAGGTCAAGGTCGAGGCCAAAGCCAGGATCACAACCAAAGGTCAAGTGCTTCCTCTGCCAAAAGAAAGGACATATCAAAAGAGATTGTCCGAAGAGGCAGACAAAGCAGGAGCAGAAGCAGCAAGCGGATGTAGTTGTTGCTGAGCAGGAATATGACTCTGGAGAGGCATTAGTGATTTCGAATGAGCGCTCGGAGAGGGAATGGATATTGGATTCAGGTTGTACATTCCACATGACACCTAATAAGTCATGGCTCGAAGGGTTCGAGGAGCAGGAGAACTCGAGTGTTCTTCTGGGCAACAATAAACCATGCAAGGTGGTTGGAATGGGTTCGGTGAGGATTAAGATGCACGATAATACAGAAAGGGTACTTCGAGGTGTAAGGTACGTTCCGGAGATTAAGAGAAACTTGATCTCTTTGGGGATGCTCGACGAACTGGGTTACACGATCAAGATGGAAGCTGGGACTTTGAAGGTGTGTAAAGGATCCTTGGTCTTGATGAAAGGAGTTTGAAGGAATGGAATATACACTCTGATGGGGAGCACGGTGATCGGGGAGGCTTCGATAGTGACGGTTGACAAGTCAGTACTGTGGCACAGGCGACTCGGTCACGTTAGTGAGAGGGGGCTGCAGGAGTTATCGAAGCAAGATCTGTTGCTCGGGGATAACATCAGAGAGCTGGATTTCTGTGAGAATTGCATCTATGGAAAATCTCACAGTGTAAAGTTCGGAGTAGGTCGAGAGAGAGCTCGCGGAACTCTGGATTACATCCACTCAGATCTATGGGGACCTTCAAGGGTCAGTTCGAATGGAAGAGCGAGGTACTTCATGAGCCTCATTGATGATCACTCAAGGAAGGTGTGGGTATACATCTTGAAGAATAAGAGTGATGCTTTGGAGACCTTCAAGAAGTGGAAAGTGCTGATCAAAAATCAGACTGGAAGGAAGGTGAAGAGGCTGCGAACTGACAATGGCATTGAGTATTGCTCGAAGGAGTTCAAGAAGTACTGTTCAAAGCACAGTATTGCAAGGCACAAGACAGTGGCTGGAACACCTCAGCAGAACGGATTGGCAGAGAGGTACAATCGGACGTTGCTGGAAAGAACGAGGTGCATGCTGTTCGGTGCAAAGTTACCCAAGTCGTTCTGGGCAGAAGCAGTGGCTACTGCAGCTTATTTGATCAACTGGTGCCCCTCGACTGCACTAGGTTTCAAGACACCGGAAGAAATATGGTCTGGTCATCCTCTGGATTTTAGCAACCTTAGAGCTTTTGGTTGCGTGGCTTATGCGAACATCAAAGGAGATAAGCTTGGGAGGAGGGCACTGAAATGCATATTCATTGGGTACCCCGAAGGTGTGAAAGGGTACAAGTTATGGTGTCTCGAGCCGGATGTAAGAAAGTGCATCATTAGCAGGGATGTGACGTTCAAGTAGGAGCTGGTAGGAGAACTGGATAAAGGGGCCGAGGAACGGGAAAATATCCTTGAGAAACAAGGTGGTGTTTCGGATGAACAGTCTGACAAGGTCGAAGGAGATAGATCAGTTGCTGAGATTGAGGTGGAGTCGACCAGTGGGTCGAAGAGAGTACCTCAGGTGGATGGCGAGATCGAGGTGGTTCGAGGGTCAGGTGCACTTCAAGATTATAATCTCACGAGAGATAGGGAACGAAGGTAGATAAGACCTCCCACTCGATTCGGATATGCTGATGTCGTAGCATATGCCTTTGTTATGGCGGAAGAGGTAGAGTTGGATGATACTAAGCTAAAGAGCTATACCGAGGCCATAACTTGTAAGAAGAGGCTCAAATGGCTCGATGCCATGAAGGAGGAGATGGACTCCTTGAAGAAGAATAACACCTGGGAGTTGGTGGATAAGCAGGGGGGAGAAGCAATCGATAGTTAGCTGTAAGTGGATCTTCAAGAAGAAACAAGAGATTTCTGGGGTTAGATTTAAGGCTAGACTAGTTGCTCGAGGTGTTTGCGCCGGTGGTGAAAAAAAGATCTATAAGGTTGATATTGTCGTTAGTTGCTCGGTACGACATGGAGTTGGAGCAACTGGATGTGAAGATCGCATTTCTGTATGGAGAGCTGGAGGAAAGGATCCTTATGACGCAGCCCGAGGGCTTCGAGGAAGCTGGTAGCGAGGAGAAAGTGTGTCTTCTCAAGAAGTCATTGTATGGATTGAAGCAGTCTCTAAGGTAGTGGAATAGGCGGTTCGACAAGTTTATGGTTCAGCAGGATTTTGTTCGATGCAAACATGGCCCATGTGTGTATTTTCGAGGTGAAAATATGGAGACTCGAATTTATCTACTGTTGTACATAGATGATATGCTGATAGCGAGTCGAGATAAGCAAGGGATAGCCGAACTGAAAGAAGCTTTGAGTCAGGAGTTCGAGATGAAGGATCTTGGTTGTGCTCGAAGGATCCTGGGTATGGAAATAGTTCGAGACAGAGCTCGAAGAAGACTCACATAATCTCAAGAGGGATACTTGATGGAAGTTCTTGAGAGGCATGGAATGAAGGATGTAAAGCTTGTGCTAACTCCGTTAGCAGCTCATTTCAAGTTGAGTGCTGCTGGGAAACTCGACGAGGAGGAAAGGGAGTTTATGAGAGGTGTTCCTTATGCGAGCGTTGTCGGTTCGTTGATGTATGCTATGGTCTGTACGAGACCGGATCTTGCTTATGCTCTCAGCATGGTTAGTAGTTTCATGGCCGAACCTAGGAAAGAGCATTGGGCATCTCTGAAGTGGGTCCTCAGGTATGTTCGAGGGACAGTTGGAAACGGTCTAGTCTTCGAGGATGATGGTTCGAGCTTGTGGCTCCCAGTCGAAGGGTTTGTGGACTCGGATTATGCAGGATGTATGGATACGAGGAAGTCATTGACGGATTTTGTGTTCACATAGTATGGAACGACGATTAGTTGGAGAGCAAGTCTGCAGAGGGTAGTTGCCTTATCTTCGACGGAGGCGGAGTACATTGCCTTGACCGAAGCGATTAAGGAAGGTCTGTGGTTGCTCGGATTCATGAATGAACTAGGGATTGATCAAGGAAAAATGAAGGTTTCCTGTGATAATCAAGGTGCTTTGCAGTTGGCGAAGAATGATGTTCATCATGAGAGAACTAAGCACATCGATGTGAAGTTCCATTTTATAAGAGATGTGGTTGCAGCCGGAGAGGTCGAGCTGCACAAGTTTAATACTCTCGATAATCATGCGGATATGATTACGAAGCCAGTTCCAAGTACTAAGTTTGAGTACTGTCTGGAACTGACCAAACTGTTGAAGTCGAACTGAAGAGGAGGTGCCAAGCCGAGGTGATATTGAGCCTAAGGTGGAGAAATATTGGAGTAGTCTCAATATAACTCGAGGAAGTAGTTCGAGTGGGTCGAGGAGACTAGTCCGGTAAAATGGGTCGAGCTGTGTAGGTCGAGGAACTCGAGGAGCAGTTCGAGTTGGATAGATATGGAAAATATATTGTGTATATCTTGTTTCCTTGTTGGACATGATTTATCCTTATTGGTATTAGATTTGGATAGGAATAAATATATTTTAGATAGATTTAGATTTAGATATATCTTACCATATCTAGGTTTTATATTCCTTATGTGATTAGGAATATCTCCCTATAAATACCCCTGCTCCCCACCAATTGTAATTGTCACATAGAGCTCCGACTTTCGGGAGACAAGATATCGGGATTCGAGCTGTTTTCATGCCAGCAAGGGAGTTGGTATTTTCTTTACCATAATAATATCATCACCGAGGAGGCTTGAAGAGTGGACGTAGAGCTTACGCTCGAACCACTATAATTCTTTGTATTCTTGTATTTTTTGTTAGTTATTTGTGTCGCAATCGCTTCAATTCACAACAGTATGAATGATTTTATGATCATTAATTTAAGAAAAAATATTTATAAATGATGTGCAAATTCACATTAAAAATGATATTGAAATAATATAAATTATTAAACGATCAAAACTATTTGAAATAAATATATTATTTAATATATTTTAATATGGATCGTTTTTAATATATTATTTTTGAAATAATATGTTTAATATTAAAATAAATATTCTCAAACTCACACATGATTCAATTTTTCAATGCAATAAAAGGAACATATCTATTCCTATGATTGGTATATCAAAATAATAATTTTCAAACATACTTACTTTAAACGATTGTTTTAAAGTCGTCGGAGAATGACCAACAACCTAACTTGAGAATCAACAATAAACCATTTTGCACATGTTTACTGTAAATAAAGCGTGTTATGTTGTTTCAATAGTGTCACCACACATCAAGTAAATCAGGTTCACTTTACAACTTATTCGAATAAAATTTTCTTTAGTATATGATGCTTGGACACTTGTTTTCCAAGCATCTCTCTTTCCATGAAACAACATATCATAATATTAGTTATGCATTCTAATAATTTTTAAATTTTTATTTAATAGTCTCACATCCTTATATTTAACATATTAATTTATTTTAACTATATTGTGTCACTTACTTTTTTTCTCATTTATGTTTCATTTTAAAATATAAATTGATTTTTAATATATTTTATTATTTTTTTATCTTAAAATTATTACAATATTTCAATTTTTTTTTCTCATATTTCATTTGATTGTAAAATTTTATATTCTATATATATTTTATTTTATTGCATTAAAAATAAATTTTAAATTTCTTTTTTACCATATTTTCAGACTTGTTTTAAAATGTATAACATTACATATAAGAATATAAAAAAATAATATAAGATTAATTTATAGATAAATTAAGTAAAATAATTGCTCATTTTCATAAATCTTTATATAAGTGATCTTATATTCTATTTAATGGATTATATTTCCAAAAATGATGATGATAATAAATTCATACATTTTGAATGAAAATGTTGAGAAAATATTAATTTTAAATATAATTTTGATTTATATATATACATATATATATATATATATATATATATATATATATATATAT
>JAPKLW010000634.1:305523-351094 GCA_026898455.1 Plectranthus barbatus | reverse complement strand
TATATATATATATATATATATTAGACTATACATCTATTATAAATGCCTTATCATCAATGAAATTTATAAAATAAAAAATAATATCCAATCATTATGTGCAAATATTATTTATATTTATAAGATTATATACATCACAAAAAATAATTGAAATCAATTATTAATTAAAGAATTAAAAAATAAATTAATCTAACTATTAATGTAAGTGTATTAATAAAGTGAGTAGATTAATAAATATTAATGTAGTTTTACAATTTTACCCACCGGTTTTGTTCACACTATCCTAATGATTATTGTGCTCCATTAATAGTAATGTTGATATTCAAATAGTTCTCTCAACGATATTGGACTTTATATGGTATTGTTTGGCAGTGTTGTACTCGGCTAATACGGCCGCCTAGGCGCCGCATAAGCGCTAGGCAGCCACAACCGTGCCGAAAAATGCTTGTTCGGAGGCTCTATACGTATTAAAAATTGTTCAGTTCCGATGCGGCGCCTAAGCGCCCTGTGCGGGCTACACGGTGCGGTTATACGGTCTGTACGGTGCGAATATGCGGGCTGTATGGAATTTGTACGGAATTGCTAAATTTTGGTTAATTAATATTAAAAAAAATAAATAAAATTGTAAATAGTTAAAAGAAAATTTGTTTTTTTATTTATTTAGAATATTATTATAATAATATTTTTAGGGTTTTGAAAAGGTAATTTAGAGATTCAATCTTCTCTCTTTCTTTGCAAACCACGGCCACATCATGCCCCTATGTGCGCATCGCAAAAATCAACCATAGCGCAGCACTTCCGGCCACCAGTCCACCGCATGCCCGACTAGCAGACCGTCGTGTGCTCGCGCGTCACTCCTTCGTCGTGAGCGGCGGTGCAGCCTGATTCCTGAAAGCCTCACCTCGCCTTTTCTTGGCTCCTCGTCGTGCGCCATTGTTGAGGGCAAAATTCTTCAATTCCTTCCAGCAAGGTACGTTTTTGGGTTTGGGCAATTGATTTTCTTATATGTTATTGATGATTAATTGCATAGTTAACAGTTCACACACACATATTGCATCTGTTATTTTCTTGTTTGTTATTTGATGATTAATTGCATATGTTATTTTCTTATCCATCTTTCTGGATTCGGCATCATCACCGGACTCGCCTTGTTTATTTACAGCATTGTGAGGCTCCACACACTCACCCCTGCAGCTTACGCACTCCCCCTGCAGCAGCCTGAAATAATTGTAGCACCATAGGTAATTCCTTTCAATTTTCTTGGAGAGTTATTAGTTAGATACAAGTTAATTATTTATGTAATTTTTTCATGGATTCTTTCAGTTTCAGACTTTCAAATGCATGTGCATATTTATGATTACTGGAAGCATTTGTAATATTCAGGATGTTAGATTAGATTCTTAAACATAAATGTTGGTTGAAATCTTGGCCCTGATTTACTTAATTAAATGTTGCAGATTGTTTCTAAATCACATCATATTATGCTTTTACTTGTTTGAGTTCATTCCATTTAAACATTCTTTATTCATGATTAATTTGTAATATACTTGGAGTATGTCAAAATCTAAATCCAAGTTAAAAATCCAAATATTCCTAATCAGAATTCAAAACTTAATTTATTAAACCTCTCATAATAAATAAACTCTAAAATAAAATCCTGAATACTTTATCATTAACACTAATTAATCCTATCATTTCAGTGACATTCAAAATGGCAAGTGCAAGTGCAGGATCCGATAGTGTTTCCCAAGCTTCTAATTCTCAATCAATTCTTAAAAGAAACTCAAAAGATGTTGGATGGGACTATGGTATTTTGGTTGATGGAAGAAGTATGGATAAGGTTCAATGCACTAAGTGTGGCTAGATTATAAGTGGAGGGGTTTATAGAATTAAAGAACACATCGGGCACATATCAGGAAATGTTGCTCCGTGCTCAAAAGCTTCTAAAGAAGATCAAGCAATTTGCAGAAATGCAATCCATGAAGCAAAACTTAAGAGAAAAAAGAAGAAGGATGAAACTGAAGAATTGAGATCACAAGTTAATATCCAAAATAACTCTCAACAAGAGGATATTATTGTTGATCAACTGCAAGAGTCTTTTGGGAATGTAAAATCACCAAGTACTCTTGGTCCCATGGATAAGTTTGCGAATGCTATAAACCCCGAGTTATCCTTGGGTTCTCGAAAGAGAAAGTCACGAGAAGAAAACATTAATAATGCACTTTTCAAACAAAGAAGTGAGTCTGTCAAAGAGTATGTTTGTCATTGGGTTTATGAAGCTGGTCTTTCATTTAATTCTATTGAGTTAGATAGCTTCAAATTGATGGTGGAGGCAATTGGTCAATTTGGACGGGGATTTGTGCCTCCAACTAGATATGAGATGACAGTACCTTTCTTGAAAAAAGAGGTTGAAAGAACTACAAATTTGTTGAAAACACACGAAGAAGAGTGGAAACTAAATGGATGCTCGATTATGACAGATGCTTGGAGTGATAGAAAAAGAAGGAGCATCATGAACTTGTGTGTTAATTCTCGACTTGGTACTGTTTTTCTCTCTTCCAAAGACTTTTCAGATGTTGCACATACTAGTGAAGTGATATTTGAGTATGTTGATCAATGCATTGAGCAAGTTGACCCTGATAATGTTGTTCAAATTGTCACTGATAATGCATCGAATAATATGGGTGCAGCAAGATTGTTAAAAAAAAAAAAGAGGCCAAAGATCTTTTGGACTTCATGTGCTGCTCATACCATAGATCTTATGCTTGAAGCTATTGCAAAGCAATCCAAGTTCAAGAAATTCATTGATCAAGCAAAGACTTTGACGAAATTTCTGTATGCACACCATAAGGTTCTGGCACTGATGAGATCATTTACCAAAAAGAGGGATATTGTGAGACCGGGGGTGACAAGATTTGCTTCAGCAACTTTACAAAGTTTAAATGAAAAGAAAAATGAATTGAAGACAATGTTGCAAGTTTTCTAAAAGTGTCAAAGGATCAGAAGCTTACAAGACAGTAATGAGCATGGGATTTTGGAATGGTGTGACTCTTTGTTTGCAAATTTTCACACCCCTAGTTAAGGTATTGAGGCTTGCTGATTCTGATAGAAAGTCATCGATGGGCTTCGTGTTTGGTGAGCTCCTCAAAGCAAAATAAGAGATCAAGATTGCTCAAAATAATGTCCCCAAGAATTATGAGTCAATCATTCAAGTAATTGACGAGAAAATGAAAGATAGGATTGATAGCCCATTACATCTGATGGCTTATTTGTTGAATCCATTCTATCATTATAAAGATCTTCTTCTTCATTTGGGCCAAGATGTTTCACTTGCTGTCATTGAATGTATGGACATCTTATTTCCTGAAGATATTGATTTGCAAAATACAATTCTCCTCAAAGAACTTCCCATGTACAAGGAAAAGACATCAACTTTTGGAAAGCTTATTGCTGTAAAAGCATGCGATACGAATGATGTTGAGTTTGACCCAGGTAAATTCTCTAAATTAATTTGTTATTTCCATAGAACTTTTGTTTATTATAATTTTGTGAAATATTATTGATTGTTTGATTTTATTAATGTAGTTGTTTGGTAGTTGTTTGGTGGTCGACTTTTGGAGCAATTACACCAAATTTGAAAAGGTTGGCTATGAGAATTCTTTCATTGACCGCGAGTTCATCGGGTTGTGAAAGAAATTGGAGTGCATTTGAAGGGGTTAGTATACTTATCTCTTAAAATATTATGTGTTTATTTTATAACTTTATACTATTTAATATTATTAATTTTGTAATAATGTTTCAGGTACACACAAAGAAAAGAAATAGACTTGGTACAAATTTACTCAACAATCTTGTATTTGTCCAATTTAATGCAAGATTGTTGAGTAAACAAAAGAGAGAGAAAGATAGAAATGATGTTATGTATTGTTTTATGATGATGCAACAACTGCACAAGAATGGATAGTTGATGTTGATGTTGATGATAATGAACCTAATGCTGATGATGTGGGAGCAGAGAATGCTGATGATTGTGAAGATGAGTCTAGAACTCCTAAGTTAAGAAGAATAAGGAAGTTATATGATGATGATTTTGAGTCTGAAGACGAGGATACTAATGAGAATGAGAATGAATGAATTAGATGAAATTTGGTGTTGGGAGGTTTGAATGTTTGAATGCTATTTTCTGATAATAGTTGGAACTTTTGTTATTTTGTTTTGGTGGTGTTTATTTTATGGGATAATTTGAATTTTAGAATGTTGGGTTTGTTGGAAATTATGGATATTGTGGGAGAATTGTTAGAACTTTTTGTAATTTCATTTGATGTTGTCTAGTTAAATATTTTGATATTATTTTGTTCATTTTTCAGGCAATTGTAACTTTGAAAATAATTTTGCTGCAATATATTTATCTATAATATTTATATATAATATAAAATTTTTAAAATAAAAAAAAAACCGCCTAGGCCCCGCCTAGGCTCCGCGCAAACCGCCTAGGCGCTAGGCGGTAGGTGACCGTACAGAGAGCGCACATCGAATTCTACAACCTTGTTGTTTGGTCATCGATATTACATACCTCATGCTAATTCATATCAGCATTATATTGTTTTGTGTTTGTGAGTTCAAAATTTCTAGTCAAAATAACTTCATTATTTGTATTTCTTAGTACGAGATTATTTTTCATCTTGACTATTATAACATAAACATTATGTTTCTTGCTCTTATAACATAAATATTATGTATCTTGTTCTTATACATTTCACATAATTTATTTTCTATTCTCTTCACTTTATTTTTCGTGACCGCAAATTTATTTTTGGGATAAGAGTCAATTTAACCCTTCGACTATTCTGACATGATCATTTTAGCCCTTCCTTGACTATTTGGCTCAATTAAGCCCTTTAACTTTAAAAAGTGGCTCAATCTAACCATTCAACTTAAAAAATGACTGTTTTACCCTAATTAAGAGAGAAGATAATATATATTTGTTTTGTAATTTTATCTTTGTTATTAAATTATTTATTATTTTTATATTACTTTAAATATTCTTTATTTATAATTTAACTCAGTATGATTAAAAATACTTAATATAATTTGTATGATCTAAAAATACTTAATTATTATTTTTAGCTAAAATAAAAGTATTAAATTATGTGAAAATATTCCAAACTAGCCAATCTTATTATAAAAAACCTTAAATGACCACTACTATATAGATATGCAAGGATTGGCCAAAATTAAATGAACTTCCACAAATATCCCAATTATTAACCTATTTTTTCAGTTTTTTTTTGTTTTAACCAATCATTATCATAATTATTCAATCATCATTACTTAAATTAATACTATAAAACATATTAAATTAATTTTATATTGACATTTAATTCACTTTTAAATATACATTATAAAAAAATATATTACTAATTATTAGAAATTTAAATGGACAGAGAGATTTTGTTTGTGATTTATGACTAAAGAAATAACATAATATAATTAAAATTTAATGATTTTAAAAAATTAATTAATTAATTAAAAATTAAAAAAAAAATAGTTTGTGATTTTATCCATTCAGTACTCCATTTCGTTTGAGTGGCTAACGATTTCAAAATACAATGCAATTAACATATAAAATTAAAAATGAAGTTATAAAAGGGAAAACTATGAAAAATACCCTAAACCATTGGTCAACTATGAAAAATACCCTATTGTTTCTCCTTCCTTGAATTATACCCTAATGTTTCATTTTTTCAATTAAAAATACCCTCAACTATAAAAAATACCCAATGTCTTCTTTATCACTAAATTATACCCTAATATTTAGGGATGCCAATCGAGCTAACCCGTCGGGTTTCGGGTCAGCCTTATCGGGCTGCGAGTGAATCAGTCCGGGTCAAATCGGGCTGAAATTTTTTCGGACTAAAAAATATTGACCCTAACGCTAACCCGTCGGTTTTCAGGCTAGCCCGTCGGGCCAATGAATTTATTAATTATTTTTTATTTTTAATACCTTTTCACTCTTTTAATATTTTAAATAATAAAAAATAAACAAAATATTACTCCCTCCGTCCCGGATCATTAGTTTGGTTTGAGTTCGGCACAGATACCAATACGAATGTAATAAGGGATTCTAATGATACAATTCGTAAAAGTGATTAACACTTAATCAAAAAAAAAAGAATAAAAAATTCGAAATTTGAAATTTCAAAACTGGAGGCAAAAACAAAAATTATTTCATCAACCAATAATTCAAATTTCCCACTAAAACTGATTTATAAATATTCAACCAACATTCAGGTGTTTGCTACAGACATAAAAAATCATCAAAAAATTACAAATGGGTAAAGAAAAAGATGTTTCAGAATCTGCTAAAGATGAAATAGTGCAGTTCTTGCTTCGTCACTGCAAGAATGGCAAACCAGAGAGAGGGAGGATTGGAGAAGCTGCAGCAAATTTCAGTCTTTCTGTGAGGACAATCTCAAGAATATGGAAAGTTGCAAGATGCCAAAGAGAAAAAGGTGAATGTATCAAAATTGGTTCAAACAGACAGGGCAAAGGAAACAAGCCAACAACCAAGATAAACATAGAGCAAATTGAACAAGTTCATTATCAAAAAAGAGGTACAATTCGAGCCCTAGCTGATAGCATTAATATGTCAAAAACAACTGTGGGAAGATGGGTTAAAAGCAATCTGATCAGGGTTCACACCAATGCCATAAAACCCGAATTGACAGCTCCAAATAAAGTGTTAAGGCCAGGGTTCAGTTTACAAGCCATAGTATACGAGAAGGATTTGAATGTTCTTAGATTCAAGCCAATGGAGAACATAATCCACATAGATGAGAAATTGTTCTACCTTACCAAAAACACCCACAGATATTACATGAGCCATAGGGAAAAAGATCCACATAGATATTGCAAAAGTAAGAAGTTCATCCCTAAGATTATGTTCATGTGTGCTGTCTGCCGACCGATTTTTTCAGAAGATGAGAATGTAGTTTTTGATGGAAAAATAGGCATATGGCCCTTTACTGAGGAGGTACAGGCCAAAAGAAACAGCAAAAACAGACAAGCTGGAACTATGGAACTTAAGCCGATTGAATCTATCACAAAGGATGTGATAAAAAACTGCCTAATTAAACAGGTAAGTAGCTTTCAATTTTTCAGTTGTGATGCATGTAACAATGAGTTATTCCTTATTCAGCCTATATAATTTGCATTTCAGTTTTCAAATTTATGTTTTTCATTTTCAGATTATTCCTGAAATTAAGGCTAGATGGCCTGCATGTCTAAGCAAAACAATTTACATCCAACAAGACAATGCAAAACCTCACATTACAAACAATGATCCAGACTTCAGATTAGTGGCAAATGCAGATGGATTCAATATACATTTAGTGCAACAGCCACCAAACAATCCAGATTTGAATGTTAATGACCTAGGATTCTTTAAGGCTATCCAAAGTCTACAGCAACAGCAAGCATGCAAAAATACCAATGATCTTGTTAATGCAGTTAGATCAAGCTTCAATGCACTATAGCCTATGACTTTGAACAATGTTTTTCTCACATTACAGTCTTGTTTAGAAGAAATTTTGAAGATAAAAGGCTGCAACAACTACAAGATCCCACACATGAAGAAGGATGCTTTAATACTGCAGCAGGACTTGCCTAAAAATCTAGAATTGCCAATGCAGTTAGTGAAAGATTGCCTAAAGTACATGATGGAAAAAGGACATGGACCAGGTAATGAGAAGCTCATGTTAGATTTAGCCATGGAGATAGCTTAGATGGTGATGCAGTCAGGCTTTTGTAAAGAATATGCAGGACAATTATGCATTTATAAAGAATACCATGACTTGAACTCTGAAAATTAAGCCTCAACACATTAATGAAACCACTTCAACTCGGATTTACTCATTTCAGACCTAATATGCATCACTAATGTAGTAAAACATGGATTGGTGAACAATTAACATCATTTCAGTATTTAACCCATTTATCCCACAGCCTTTTTTAAACATTAATGAACCAACATAGGATCAGAACCAAGGTCATGGACATAAGCAGCATAACCAACAAAGGAGCAGAACCAACATAGGATCAGAACCAACAAAGCAGCATAACCAACACATGAGCAGAACCAACATAGGATCAGACCCAACAAATCATCATATCCAACATGCTCGAGCAGAACCAACTTAGGATCAGAACTAACAAAGCAGCATAACCAACACATGAGCAGAACCAACGTAGGATCAGAAGCAACAAATCATCATAACCAACAAAGCAGCATATCCAACATGCTCGAACAGAACAAACATAGGAGCATAACCAAGTTTTAGTTAGATATCACATGATTTTTGGAAATTGGCATTTCCAGAAAGCTCGTAGAACCTCCCTCGTCAACTTCCAAAAGGCTCGAAGACCCTCCTCGTCTTCATTCACCATCGGCTCATCCTGTGGACCGCTCAGAGCAAACCCACCGTAGAAACCCTCATCCAACGAGTCGGGATTTGAGTTGTTAGCCCCTAACGCATCCTCCATCCTGGTAGCATGGACGTCGCTCGAATCTGTGAAAGATGGCAACGGGAGGTACAAATCGACGGTAGAAATAGGAGACAGAGACGACGACGAGAGCGTCGCGTCTGATTTTTCCCCGCGGACAACGTCGTCACCAGCTACGGTGACATTGGACGGCGAGAGAGGCGCGACAGATTTTACAGGTGATGGAAGAGTTAGGGTTTTCGTCATTGCGAGGAGAATAGGAGAGTGGTGAGAACGAGGAGAGCGGAGGGTGGGGAGAGCGGCGCACGGCGCTGCCGTGGAGAGAGTAAGTCGGGGAAGGGTTTTCCTCGAAGAGGAGAGAAAAGATCGGAGATTCACTGTGCGATTTTAGGGTTAGGGGAGATCGGAGGGTGGTGAGAACGGAGGTGGGGAGAGCGGAGGGGGGGGAGAACGGCGGTGGAGAGAACGGAGGTGGGGAGTTTGAGATCGGAGATGTGAAATTGTCGAAGAGAGAATCGAAGAGGAGAGAGGAGTGAGTGATGCGGCGCACACAGTAGTGTGAGGGCTGTGTGTGCCGTTTTAGGGTTGGGGAGGGTAGGTTAGGTTTTTAATTTTATTTTGTTAATTAAATTAATTAATTAAGAAATCATTATTTTTTGTTAATTAAGAGATTAAGATACCCTAATTTTTTCTATTTTGGGAAAACAAGACTAATGTTTGGGACAGACGAAAAAGGAAAACAAGACTAATGATCCGGGACGGAGGGAGTACTTTTCTCTTATAAAAAATACAAAACACATCACAAACTCTTATATAATGATTAATTTAACTATTAAAAATATATTATTTTTAATTTTAGCAATATTTAAATATATTATAAATTCGTAAGTAAATAAACTTAACTATGTATTGAATACTATTTGAACTAAATACAATTATATAACTTAAAATTTAATTAATATATATGATCTTAAATATCAAAAGTAGATTTTAGTACTAATTATGATAGATATATTAATAAAAAAATAACCGGGTTAATCGGGCCAACCCATCGGGTTTCGGGCTTCGGGTTATTCGGTCTAAGGCTATTCGGGTTAATTTTTTTTCGGGCTAAAATATTTTGACCATAACCCGTATTTTAGCTCAGGTTAATCGGGCCAACCAGCGGGTTTCAGGCTAAATTGACATCCCTACTAATATTTGATTTGATGTTAAAATTTTTATGAATCATAAATTAAATAATGTGTGACATTTCCATTTCTTTGGCATATATGTGGCATATATTGTATTAAAATTTTAACACCGTTAGTGACGTAGGGGTATTTTTTATTGACAGAAGCAAAGATTAGGGTATAATTCAATGATATGAGAAACTTTATGATATATTTGATAGTAAAAGGTATTTTTAGTAGGCAAAATGAAACTTTAGGGTATAATTCAAGAAAAAGCAACATTAGGGTTATTTTCATAGTTGACCAATAGTTTAGAGTATTTTTCATAGTTTTCCCAGTTATAAAAAGACCTTAATGGCACAGTTACCTGCGATTAACAATTAAATCTAATTTCCTTTTCAGATTTTCTTCTTTTTCAATTAACAATTTAACAAATCAATTAAATGTATTTATTTCAATAATTGAATTAACATTCATATTGATTTTATAAGACAATGACACTATAAAAGTCACTCAAATTAATTTAAAATTTCTCGACGAAAATCAAATAACACCATTTACTATATCATATTTTAAAAAAATAATAATAAATACTAATTTTTGTGTAATATCATATTGTTGTACATTTTTTTTTGATTGATTTATGATACTGTGAAAATGATATATGAAAAGTAGGGGTGTTTATAGAAGAGTGGAAACCTTAAATAGCCTATTTGACTATATTAAAACCTTAAATAGCCAATATTATGTACACATTCAAGAATTAGCCATTTTCCAGAAATATCCCCATTTTTTTAGATTTAATAATATTTTTTAGTTTAAATATTTTTATAAAAACACAAACACAATATAAATTTTTTTTACCGACTCACAAAAAATATATTTAATTTTTCATTTATGATAAAATAATTTTAAAGAATTCAAATTATTTGAAGAAAGTAATTAAAAGTAAAATTTATTGACTTGTTATATTATATACCCTAATTGGGAAGGATGAACCCTAGGTTGAACTTATAAAATTAATTTAAATTATAACAAATTAAATTTTTAATAAATTAAAATTATAAAGTAATTAAATAAAAATTAATAATTTCAGTTTTTCATAAAATTCAAAACCATTTAAATATTAAATCAATAATAAGGATATTTTGGTCAATTTTCATTATTTTGGCTATTATTTGAATGTGTGGATTAGAATGGCTATTTAAGGTTTTCATATAATCAAAGTGGTCATTTTCATATATTTCCTCTTTATAGAATATAGCTATTTCTTGAATTTATAGATCAAAGTGGATATTTAAGATTTTTAAATAATGAAAGTGACTATTTAAGGTTTTGACTCTTAAATTATTTTATTAAATCAACACCAAAACATTAATATGTCATTCATAAATAATTATAAACAATAGTATAAGTATTTACCCATTTTTCTGAAGTCAATATTTTTAAGAATCAAATTTATAATTCTAAATAAAATATTATACTGTTTAAAGTTGTTGAAACTTAAATGAAAAAAAATATCAACTTACAATATAATAATTATTATTTACATTTTTTATTTCATCATTATTATGATTATTATTTTTAAATATCTCGGCATTGTTTGCTAAATTTGTTTTAGCTTATATTTGTAGTATATTTATGCTTATTTTTTTTATTTTAGCTTCAATTAAAATCAATTAAAATATAATTTATTGGTGTATAAATTAGATTTAATAATTAAATATCAATCTGATAGACGTGATAAATAAATATTTTTTATAATAAACTATAGGCAATTCTTATTTATTTTAAAGTTTTTATATTAAATTTATATACAATTTTATTTACTAATAGATATATTTATTATTCAAATATTTCTATTTATATAAATTAAAAGTACAAAGAAAAAATAACTTAAGTTATACTCCCTACGTCCCAATTTATTAGTCCCACTTACCTTTTTTATCTGTTCCATTTATTAGTCCTCTTTCCTAAAATGGTAAACTTTTTCACACTCATCAATAAAATATTAATTCCACTACACTCACAAACATTGGTTATCGTGCCATTTCAATTGGGGACTAATAATATGGGACGGAGGGAGTATAAAAGTAAGAAATAATTTAAAACTAGCAAAAAATAATAAAGCAAATATATATTCTATTCTTTCTTAATTAGGGTAAAATTGTCATTTTTTAAGTTGAGGGTTAGATTGAGCCCCTTTTTAAAGTTAAAGGGTTTAATTGAGCCAAATAGTCAAGGAGAGCTAAAGTGATCTGTGGTTAAAGTGACCCTTATCCCTTTATTTTTTTATGCACTTTATTATCCCTCCATTGATTGCATATTTTTGAAATAATATGTTTAATATTAAAATAAATATTCTCAAACTCACACATGTTTCAAATTTTCAATGCAATAAAAGGAACATATCTATTCTTATGATTGGTATATCAAAATAATATTGAACATATCTATATATCTATATTAAAACAATACGGTAGGGTATAATGATAAATTTGCAGTTGCATTAATGGTTTATTAAAGGAATTATTAAGTTGATTTATTATGAAGTAATAATTATTATATATTAAAATTTGATTATATTCTCAATAAAATTGATTGTATTTCATTGAACATAAATATTGTTCAAATTAAAAACAATCATTTGGATTTATAAAATAAAAGTTATAAATTAATTAAGTTATATGTTTTAAATTTATTATTATAATATAAACAATTAAAATCCTCACGAATCGCGGGTGCAATACTAGTTTTAATAAAAATAACTACTAGTCTTAAGAAACCTAGTTTAATTATACTTGAAATTTATTTTTGGATTATGAATTAATAATTAAATTAAAAAACAAAATAAACTATTATTGGAAGCAGCGAAATTGTGAATAATAATGAATTATTGATATTGAAGATGACTATGATTGAATCACTAAACTCTCGTCCCCTCCCCTCCGCGAGCCATCCAACCACCCAACCTCCGCCCCCACGGCAACCACATTGCAGCCCCCCGGCCCCGGCCCCTCCCCACAGTCGCCGCCTCGCAGATCATTGTTGCCGACATTTTTTTTTTGATTTGCAATACCCGTTCGCTGATTATAAATCTGATTTTACCGAGTCAACAGATATCAAATTTCATTCGCGCCCATATACTTTGTTTCATCTCTTTCGAAAAAAAATATTTTGGGTCCCTTTTGATATCCGCGTTTGCTTTCAGCTCGAGGGAAAAAAACGCAGTCGCGATTGCCGAGTCGGTTGGAATAGTAATTTGGTTTTCGAGGTTTGTGTTTGTGAAAGTTATTACTTTGATTAGGGTTTTGTGTTTTTTTGGGAAATGCTGAGCGCGCGTCTGATGGTTTTCCTTTTCACGGTAATTAGGATTTTTGAAGCGGGCGACGATGAATCAAGGAGATAACTCCGAAACTGTTGCTTCTGTTGAGGTAATTTGCTTCTTTGTTTTCGTCTAGCTTGTGCAGCAATGATTATGGAATTGTGTGAGATGGGTCTTGTCATTGCTACTGCCCTTTTTTTTTGTACGATTTTAGTAAATAGTCGTATCTTTAAGCATGAGCCACTTGCGAGGTGTGGACTTCCAGCTGGATAATCATTATATGTTAGCCATTAAGGATTATACGCATCATACCCCTTCTTGCAAGTGACGATGAATCTCAAACATGGATGGGAAATAAATTGTTACTTGTTAATTACTGATTTTATAAAACTGTGTGATTTTCTATGATTGTTATAGTCACTTCTCAGCAAGAAAATACTCGCACCTTAAATCTAGGTCCAAAAGTTTATTTTCAACAATATTATTTTTGTTTCGACCTCAACTTATTGTAAAATAAATAATTGATCAAATCTGCAATTTTGCATATCGTTTTGAACTTCTATGCTGATACAACGAACCCTTTGAAAGCTGGTGTCACGACAAGAAGTCATGTGCAAAGTTGGACCCCCTCTCACATATCACCAAATTATTTACTGCTGTCTAAAATTTAGTTTCTATTCTTATGTCGTGGTCCTGTTGCTTGCCTGTGTTCCATCCAGGTTATATGGACTTTCCTTACCACGTTTATGGCATCTAAGCCTCTTTTGCGTTGTCATCTCTTATTCCGCGTCCACTTATCCTGGTTCTGTGTTGATTATATTGCTTAGTGCATGATCTATCTATTTATCGAATATGTGATCGACTCATTCTGTGTGTCAGTTCAACATCCAGCACATACACAAACCACATAAACTCCCTTCTAATTAAATCATCAACTAATCTGTCTGATTTCTTTATGAGGACCTTTTCGTTTTATTTCTTTGCAGTTTGCACGTGGTGCACCATATGCACATTCCTCCACTTCAATTTGCAGTCATTAAATATTTAATTGGCATTATTACTGGTTGTTCCTTAAATGGATTATAAGACTTGTATTTAGCTGCTTGCTAATATACACATCTTTTATTGAAGATCAACCACCTTATAAATAATTTATTCTTACCATGTTCTTTTAATTATGCTATCCTCCCTTTGAGTTCCCCTTGGGTTTTAATTTGGTTGATACGCTCATTAATTTTGTTTCAGTTCCAAAATTTATCTTGGTCCCTTTGAATAATATTTTTCTACCTTTCAATGATCTGAAGCAGACAATGGTTCAGCCCCAAACTCATACGACCTGTGCCGTGGCATCATGGACTACACAAGGGGAGAATCATAACTCGAGGGAGAATGGAGATGTCTCAAATTCGGGATACAATCATGATCAGCTACCAGGGACGACCTTGGAAAATGTTCAAGATGGAGCAAATTTGGCGTCTACTGTCTCAACATCAAGTTCAGGGTCTACAAATGTAGGTCAAGGTTATAGTGGTTATGCTGCCTATCCTAATACTGAACCTTATGGATATAACAACACGGGTTATGCGGCTTACTACAGTCAGTATCAGCAACCATCCAGTCAGTATCAACAGCAACCCAATCAGTATCAACAGCAATCCAGTCAGTATCAACCGCAAACCAATCAGTATCAACCACAAACCAATCAGTATCAGCAGCAGCAACCTAACCAGTCTTACCCCCATCACATAGGAGCTTACCAAAACACAGGTGCTCCTTATCAGCCTCTTTCCTCATTTCAAAATGCAGGGTCTTATGCTGGACCTGCAAGTTACTCAAGCACTTATTACAATCCTGGTGATTATCAGACGTCTGAAAGTTACACAAGTGGCACTTATGGTACCCAGACCAACTTGTGGCAGGGAGGGCAATATGCACCATACGGTTCTCATCAGTATCCGAACTATAGCCAGGACACAAACTCAGCCTATAATTCTACCAATGCAGTTGCAACTGCCCAATATCAACAAAACTATAAACAATGGCAGGATTATTACAATCAAACTCAAACGGAGGTCAGCTGTGCTCCTGGGACTGAAAATACATCTGCTTCTGTTTCATCTAGTGTTAATAGTTCTGTTCCTAGTGGAAACATTGGATATGCAGCTTCAAACAACCAGATTCCTGCAGCTTACACCCCTTCGTGGATACCAGAATCTAGTTCATCCGAATTAACTTCTGTGAAGGTTTGGTTGACTTAATTGCTTGTTAATGACTTGTCAGATATTTGTTGGTATTATAGCCACCACAAAATGATATCGCCATTCCACATATTGATACTTACATGAGCATATATTAGAATTTCTGACGAGTATATTTTTAAGTGCATTTTGTGCTGTAAGAGCCTCAAAAGAGTGGGGTATATTGATCACTTATCATTACCTTGTCAGATATTTGTTAATAACATAGCAAACAAACAACTGCATTTCCCTTGAGAATTGGACCAAAATGTTGATACTATTATAATTTATAAACATTATAGAAATGACACAAACAATATATGTTAAAAATGGATTTGTAGTAATAACAGCAAAAGAGTGGGTATATTCACGATTCTGCCAAAACAGTACTTATAAAGAAAATGCTGCATAAGCAATCTAGGTCCTTGGGATATTAGATGAGCCATTCAGATGTATCTTGTAAGAGCAGGACTGTGTTTGGTGGGCCATTAGGGTGAAACCTTGACCTAACAAGAAGCCAATAGATATGATACAGGGCTTCCTCCTGGATGTTTTTAGTCTGAAAAAAATATCTTACTCCTTAAGGTATCACCTCTTTTGCAGATTGAATGATATTTTGTATCTTGGTTCAGGGCATAGGTATAGAATTCATGCCTGAGGTTCAAGCTAGATTTTTATGAATTCGGCCATTTTATGACTTCTTGCATAGAAACATGAACATGAAGTACGCTTGTTGTCACAAAGGTGGTTTTCTCAATAGTGTTAAATAACTAACTGTATAAATCCTTTTAAAGTTAACAGGTTCATGAGCTCCATATTCCTCATACTTAGGATTTCTCTCTCATACACACAAACACATATGGGGAGCAGTTCTGATGAGCTAGAGGCAAAAAAGAGAAAAAGCAAAGCGTTGTCAAGATCATAGAAAAGCGTACTAATAGAACTAAAAAACATCTATTTTTTCAATGCTTTATTTCACTGGCTTCTTTTAAAGTTGGCAGAGCTTAGAAAATTGAGACCTCACTTTTCATCAAAATCTCACCATTCAATGGTCGAGATCGGTTTCTAGTTAGTACTTGAAGCTTGGTCCCTATTTGATCCTTCCCTTATATATATATGCGTATCTGTATTTTTCTTTTTCCTGAATAATTTGAACGCATTTGTTGTGATTCGTGACCTAATGGAAACTACTCATTGTAAGTCACTAAGTTGTACCCTTTGTTTGACATTGACTTATCCTTGCTTTCAAAAAGTGGCAAGATTGGAGGATTTCAACAGGCCTAGGGTGTAAGTCGTACTGGAAGCTGCTAGTACTTTTGATGTGTTTGCTGGTAGTTGTCTCATGCACATTAATGGGGCTACATATAGACATGCAAATATTTATTTTTGTGGATACACTAGAAAAAGTGGGTAAAATGCAACTATACCATATTTAAAAATTGCCAAAAATTGTGATGTGTTAGTTAAACTTTTCACTTTCGCCTTACCCTTTTCCTGAATTAGAAGTATTAATGTTAGTTTTATTTGTCTATTATATCTTATTGTAATTGAATATCTATAACAAATTCTTAATTTGCTAGCCTTTTCAATGTTTTTTTTGTTCATTATGATAATTATGTCAATACGTATTGTCAATATCCAATTAATTTAATGGGCTAATAATGAATTATAACATTCATAGGAATCAATTAATTAATAAGTTATTGAGTACAACTATTGTTTACAACTTGGGAGAGTACATAGAATTTATTTCTATTTATATAATGAATGCTTATCAGTGTTAACTGAGCTAGAGCTTTTTCACTTATTTCTTAATTTTTTTTTCCCTCCTGAAGAGCTTGAATCGCATTGACATAATTTCTATATGATATCTGATGTGCCTAATTGCTTTATTTTATAATTAAATACTCTATGAAAATTCTCTCACGACCAAGGATTGAGTCCTGGTTATGCTGCAGCATGTACTGTGATGTTGGGGTTGCACTTTGCAGAACTCTATAGCTCCGTTTGATGTATGCATGCTATGTGGCTATGTAGTTATTTATGACCATGGAAATAATAACCATTGGAGGTTGGATTTTTGTTTCATGAACATCATAATCATTTAGCAGTTAGGGAGTTGAAAGCAGATCTTAGGTTGTCTTTAATCTTAAAGGTTTTAAATGATCAGTGTGTTGTTATTGTGTTCTTATCCACTTGTGAAATCCAACAAGAAAGGTCAACTTTTAGCTTTTTTTCAATCATGCACTAGATAGGGCTTATTGCCAATTCACGTATGTCGCGGTCAACTCTTAACTTTATTTCGATCATGTACTTGATAAAGCTTGTTTCCAGTTCACATATGTTGCTTAGTATTTCTTTTCACGTAATTGAAGACATAACTTTGAGTTGCGACTTGCGACACAAGTATGATTTTTTCTAGTACATTTAATATAGGTTGGTAAGCTTTGCCAAATGCATTCCTACTAAAGTTGGCATCTAATCTGTGATCATACGTATAAAGTTGAGTTGCAAAACTAGTATTAGTTTGTTTATTACATTTAATATATGTTGGGAACGCTTGCCTAATGCTTGCCAATATAAGTTGGCATCTAAATCTGAGATCATATTGTGGTTTGTTGTCAGCATGTGGCAGTTAGTGAAAGTACTCCTGATGGTTACTGGAAACATGGAGCTGTTGCTTTCCGGAGTGACCCGCCAAACTCTATGCAACCACCTGCTCAAAAGCCGCAGGAAGCAATTCCAGCTTATGAAAGTTGTCAAAATCCACAGAACTCGACATATTCCCAGGTGTCTACTGCACTATATCCAGCATCATACCAGCTTATGCAGAATCATCAGACACCCTTCCAATCTCTTCCTCCACCTCCTGAACCTTTAGAATCACGTAAGACGAGCAAACTGCAAATTCCAACCAATCCAAGAATTGCTTCAAACCTATCCATGAGTACGTTAAAACCAAACAAAGATAGCTCTATGACTACCACAGCTACAAAGCCAGCCTATATCAGTGTTGTATCACAGAAGCCAAACGAAAAAGTTGTGCCACAAGAGGAAACTGATTCCATGCTCAAGGTTAGCACAATTTATGATGTGTAACCTCTTAATTTCGCTCAGCTATATTTCATTTCCATTTTAATGGCCTTATTCTTTTATCACATTCAGAAATCAAAATTTACATGTGTAGCCTGTGTATAAAGTTAGTTGGATGACAATGGAATTCTTGTTTTATTTATTTGTTAAAATTTGGTGGAAATGGACTTGGGAATCACGCAAATAAAAACATTTGTTAAAAATTGAGGCAATCAAGGAAATTACCTGAAATGTTGTAGTGTTTATAAGCAATGTTCTATTAATTTCAAAATAGACTGAATGAAGTTGGGTGGAATTGAACTTTATTCAAGCAGGATAATTGGCCTTCTTTACCTCTTGGTAAAATCTAATTATTATAAGCAATCTGTTGTTATTCTAATTGAATGATTTAGACCTATTCTGGTTTAAGTGGAATGCTAACTAGGATTTGCATCTAGCAAATGTAAATTTGTTCTATTCCTGGATGCCACATGCTTACCTTGATCGAATTTATTTGCTTCAGTGATTTGTGTTACATATGCTTACTTTGTTATCTGGTTAATTATGCTGTATGGCTTTCATGCGGAGCATTTTTCTTTGTATCACATTATTGAAGTTGTGGTTCAATCATGAAACCTGCAGCGCATTTGCTTCTTCTAAAATGATTGTGTTGTATTTTATTTTGTGGCCTGCCAAGCATATATAATAAATATCTGGATAAAAGTATTGATCCAGATATTCTTATAAACATCCTTTCAATTCTGCATGCATATATTCTATCGTATTCGTAATTAATTAAATCAATAATGTTAGCCAGATAATTCTGTAATGAATTTATTGTGTTTCCTTCTGCAGCCAGGCATATTTCCTAAGTCATTGCGTGGTTACGTTGAGAGAGCCTTAGCTCGTTGCAAAAATGATAGGCAAAAGGCATCTTGCCAAGCTATCATGAAGGAGGTATACCCTTGTTTCTAGATCCGACTTTGCAACAATCATATGGGATTGATAAAAATTATTTTGATTTGTGCAAACACCACAAATAGAGTAACTCAGGAGTCTCTTTTCTTCATGAATTATTTATCTTTCAATAAGGTTTGGATTGGTACATGTTTACTGCCGACCATGACATGCTAGCTAGACGAGTTTTGCTATATGTCGTATTTGATGTACACATGGAAACAACTGTAACATCACTCTCTTTCTGGCTTCTTTTTGCACTTTTCCTTGCCGCCTATCAGATAAAACAATGGAACTGATGACCAGTTGTTTTATATGCATCCTCGGATGTCAAGTTGAAAAAACTTACTGAATGATGTGAAAGAACATTGGTACTATGTCAGTGTTACTTGAAAAAAGAAAATATTGTTGTGGATGGTATGAAAATGTCATTCTGGATTCCTTTACCTTTCAGTTGGTCCATGAGGTTATTTGACTGAAGTTCTTGAATTTTGGTTGCGAGAGGGAGACTTGGTTTTTAAAGGCACAAGGCGACTTGAGGCGATGAGGTCTAAAGAAACCGAGGCGTGAGGCGAGAGGTAGAGGCGAGCGCCTCAAGCACGCGAGGCGAACTTATTCGTAAAATTACCTAAAATTATATATACATCATTTTATAACTTAAATACACATTTTCAATATTTTAAATGTATAAAAGATCTTATATTCCATGCAAATATTCCACCAAAACAACCACAATATAAAACAAAATAGATTTAAACTTCCAAACTAATATCCCAATGTTCAAAATAAGCTAACATAAAAATAAAAAAGCCAACAAGAAAGATATAATATCTATAATTTATTTTATTCTTATCTTTTCTATGATATCATTTGTATATAAGGTTATTTTTTTTACTCATTATATTCTTTTAATTATGTTTTTAAATAAGCTATTTATTTAGAAATATATAATATCTATAATTTATTTTATTCTTATCTTTTCTATGATATGTTTGTGATGCTGATATAAAAAAATAGAAATCAAATTTCAAATTTAAGTAATGCTGATATTTAGCAATTTAATAAACTTTGTTTCTCACATTTAAAAATAATTTAATTTGTAAATTGTAAAAAAATTATTGACATAACATGCATGTTACTACATCTATCGCCTCACATACAAAATATCTCGCCTTTCTCGCATCGCTCGCGCGCCTCAGGTGCCTCAGGCCGCCTCACGTAATCTGCGTGCCTGCTCACAGGTCTTGAGGCGAATTTCTGAATCTGAGGCGCGCCTCATCGCTTAGGCTACACTAATATATTTAGATCATTGTCCCCCTCCTGTTTCCCCCTTTCAATTTTTGTTTCTTTCGTGTTGGGTGGTTGGATGGAGATTTACTCCTGTTCAATTCCTAAATTACTCTGAGAGAAATAGTGAAATTCTGAACTAATGTCTTGCCATTTTGTTTGAAACTGCATTTCGGGATTTTAATGTTCATAAATTTTGGATACTGATTATGATTTTTCTCTCTTATTCTTTGATATCATATTTGGAAGTTGGAATGGCGTCCTCTGACTAAATTTGGTGGTTGCCTTCAATAATCTCCCGCTAAATATAGAGTTGATAGTCATGTTATATCAAAGACTTAATGAGTTTTATCCTTTAATCTTAACAGTTGTTTCTCATTTCACCATCCAGGTTATAACAAAAGCAACTGCAGATGGTACACTTTACACAAGAGATTGGGACATTGAGCCTCTTTTCCCTGTTCCAAATATTGATGGTGTTGACAAGGAGTATGTTTCATTCAGTCCGACAGAGATTTCTTAATCAATGTGACATTGAGTAACATCTGCCTCTAAATATGTTTCTGCAGTGATATTGAGTTTCAATTACCATCTTCTTCAACACCAAAAATTAAGAGTCCTAGTCGGCGAGCCAAAAGTAGATGGGAGCCAATTTCAGAGGACAAGGTGGTCGAAACTACTACTAATATGCCTTTTCCAACTGCTAAATATGGCACTTGGAACAGCAAACAGGTACTTGTGAGAATCTTTTTGTTGCTATATTTGTTTGTAATTTTATGTTACAATGTAAGAAACGCTGGTTTTGTTGGATTTCAAATAATATTCATTTATGTATGGATATTATAATTTTCATGTCCAGCTTCATCAGGGTGTCTCTTAGTTTACTGATTTTAAACATTCAAAACTTTTACTTGATTTGTATCATAATTTTCATGTCCAGCTTCATCAGGGTGCCTCTTAGTTTGCTGATTTTAAACATTCAAAGCTTTTACTTGATTTGTATGCAATGGCTTGTAGTATCTATTTCTTGGTAATTTGGAATGGTTCAGACGAGCCACCCATGATATTGCAATTTCCACTCCATATAGAATGGGTTTTAAGCTAGTGCAAATGTATGTATGACATTGGGAGTAGTTGTAGAAGCCAGCTTTCTTTTAATGCTCATGCTCTGTATGCAAATTATAATATGTTGACTTATTTGTCCAGAGATTGAGTTCTATATCACAAAATGGTGATGTTCTTTTTGTGTCTATTGACCAACTGTGTTCATATATACATTTGCAGTTTTCAGGTGGAAAAATAGAGAATAAGGTGAGTTTAGGCACAAAATTTTCTTTTACAGATCAGAGAACTTTCAGTAGGAATACTGCAAGACCTGCAAAGAGGCAGCGCCTTGGTGAAGACCTCAACACAGCTGATGGCAGTGAAACTTCTAGTGATAGCGACAAGGAACAGAGTCTGACAAAATACTATTCTGCTGCTATTTCAATTGCTGATTCACCTGAGGAGAAGAAAAAACGTGAAAGCCGTTCAAAACGTTTTGACAAAGGACATGGAACCCGAGCAGAAAAAGTTAAGCCAAGAGCAAAAGATCATGGGGCTGGTAATTTGTATGTCAGACGGGCTAGTGCCTTAATTCTTAGCAAAACCTTTGAGGAAAGTGGGATCAAGGCTGTAGAAGATATTGATTGGGATGCCCTTACTGTTAAGGGAACCTGCCAGGACATTGAGAAACGTTACCTACGCCTTACTTCCGCCCCTGATCCTGCAACGGTAAACTCCTCATCTTTGTGCTGTGATAAAAAGGGATACATTTGATTGGACATATTGTCGTGAAAGTTTATGTTCTGTCATGGATACTTATTGCAGGTGAGGCCTGAAGAGGTGTTAGAAAAAGCTTTAGAAATGGTTCAAACTTCCAAAAAGAATTACCTTTACAAATGCGATCAGTTAAAATCAATAAGGCAAGATCTTACAGTACAGCGTATACGCAACGAGCTTACAGTTAAGGTATTTTTCTTCTGATTTCTTCTAGTCTGATCTCATCATTAATTACATGTTCAGTTCCTAGAGTTGTTGATTAATATGCTTATGCACTGATAGTTCTGCTGTGTAGACATGATTATTTAAGCTGCTATATCTGTTTATGCTGTTGAATAGTATCATGTTTGACCTTCCATTTTAGGTGTATGAAACTCATGCTCGTCTGGCTATAGAAGCTGGGGACTTGCCAGAGTACAATCAGGTCAGTTCTTTCAGATATATGCTTTATCGCATGGATGGTTGAGGTGCTGATTCTTCCATTTGTTTTTATTAGTAGTCTGCATTTCCTGTAGAAAGATGGGTAGCCTACACTTTGGTTGTTTTTGAAATTTATTTAAATCCCATTAAATTTGGATGGATTTTGGGGTACGCTTATACTGCATATTTAGGTGGATTTTGTGGTAGGCTTGGGTGGGGTCTCACCTACTGCAAACTGAAACTGCAGAATACTTTTTGGTGCTAGTTAGTAGTTACCGTATTTCCTTCTTATTACAGTTGAATGATGGATAAGATTTCTAATGATATACTATGTTCCAGAACTGTATAAATGGTTATTAGCTTACCATATTTTGACCTTCTACAGTTCTGCCTTTTTACATGTGCAGTGCCAATCGCAATTGAGTACTCTTTATGCGGAAGGGATTACGGGATGCCATATGGAATTTGCTGCATACAATTTACTATGTGTTATATTACACTCAAATAATAACAGGGATCTCGTGTCAGCAATGTCCAGGTTTGCTACCACAACTGGGTTTATCCTTGTTTGCAGTCGTTTATTTATGCAGCCAGTCCTTGTACCTATTTCATCATCTTGATCACCATTGGAGATTTCCTTCTGCTTTTAAGTTGCATCGTTTGTGAATGACTCCAGTGTATTTTAGTATTGCAATTTCTCTTTAAGCATCTTCAATGGTCTTTCACTAATAGAAGCCTTTCCCCCTAAAGAAAAAATATGTATATATATATATTAGAAAAATATCTGGTTGATCCAAGCGAATTGGTGATTTTTTACAGTTGGGCTGGTCAAATGAATAGGCTTACTGTGATAGAATTTATTTTGTGATTTACAGTTTGATTGTCTGGCCTCCCAGGCTGCGGTTATGGTAATGATAGAATCTAAATGAATGGAAACATTATCTGTCAGTAAAAGCTTTATTCTTATATTATTTCCACCGAATCTGCATGTGGGGTTTATTTGTTCATAAATAATTTACTGATTGCATTTAGTTTCAGTGAACAGCTGCTGAAATGTCTAATTCTCTGGGTTCTGAGGATAATATCTGGCTATTGTATTTTATGATAGATGTGCTAATTATGTTGTCTGTTTTTGCCATTGTTTTTCATTTTGCAGATTATCGTCGGAGGCTAAAAAGGATAAAGCAGTAAAACATGCTCTCTCAGTACGCAGTGCAGTGACATCAGGGAATTACGTGCTGTTTTTCAGACTCTATAAGATGGCACCTAATCTTAACACCTGCCTGATGGGTGAGTCACAGTCAGATGCCATCAGAATGAGCTATCTAATTCTGAACTGTGAAATAACCAACGCATTTGTTTATGCAGATCTTTATGTTGAAAAAATGCGATATGCTGCTGTAAAGTGCATATCTCGTTCATACCGTCCTTCAGTTCCGGTGTCGTATATTTCTCAGAATTTAGGGTTCTCAAGTGAAGCAAGCGATGGGAAACAAGTGGAAGGGGGAGTGGATGAGTGCATAGAATGGCTAAAAGCTCATGGCGCCTGCCTTATTTCAGACAGCTCTGGGGAAACATTACTCGACACAAAGGTACCCTTCTTCCCGCAAATTCTTCTTCAACTAACCAGATTCAATGTAATAACTAAAAGTCAGTCTCAGCTAGGAATGAGGAAGTCATGTGTTGGTTGATGAGAACGATTGATTGGGTTTGGTTTGTGTAGGCTTGTGTGTCGAGTCTGTATATGCCGGAGCCGGAAGATGCGGTGTCACATGGAGATGCAAACCTTGCTGTGAATGATTTTTTCACCAGGAGTTTAGCATCATAGATTACAAACAACTATCTATGTTTGAGTCATTTTCCGGCAAAACCACTGCAGCAACCTTATCATGCATGATTCGACAAAGATTTTGTGCCATGTAAGAAACCATCATTCTTTTTTGTTTTTGTTTTGGCAGAGCTCTGATTGATAAGATAAGATAAGATAAAAGTGGCTAAAGCTACGTTGTTGTATCCTCAACTCAACAGTCAACTGTATTGTATACTGATCTAATATAATTTCTACTTGTATTTTGCAGCTATATATATATACAATGTTATCCCTATTTTCCTACAGCATTTCATCAGTATCTAAATCTGGATGTTAACTCTCTCTCTCTCAGTTAGTTTTGTAAACACAACATTTCCCATGGTTGAAGTAGAAAGTTGCAGTTGTTAGTAAAGAAGTTATTATGATATTAATGAGAAAAACCAAAGTCAAACCAACCCATATATAAGTAACATCTTCACAGACAGAAAATGCTCAATTTGATTATTCAGTTGTTTGATTTATATCAAAACGAAACTTAGAGGTAATCATTCCCTATTCCCGCATTAAATTATTACTTATACAACATCCATATATTTGTGACTAATTAATAATAGTGGACAATAATTAGGTATAAATTTATATAATCAACTCTATTCAATATGGAAGTAAAATTATAAAGAATAATGAAATTATTTTGTAGTTGAAGAAGTGGAGAGCAGGCCATGGCATCTTATTTTTAGTTGAGTTTCATTTTAAAATTTTATGTGAAAGCTGTAGTCTCATATGATATGACTAAAACAGTCTTATTCAATTCAACTACTTCGATTCTCTTATCGTAATTTGGTCGTGTATTCACATTATTTTTTGGGAAATATTCCAATCATGTATGTGGATTCCAAATAATAAAGCAAATGTAAAAAAATTGTATATATAAAATTACACTGTCTAAATTGAGAAATTTTTTGAAATAGTCAATTTGGCTATAAAACATATCAATTTTAGCCAATTTTATGTATATGTGTTGAATATAGTCAAAAGTATATTTTACAAATTTGTGTCATAACTTTTCAGGTTTATTTGAATTTGAAATGTGACAAAAGTATTAAAAAAATATATATAAGTAAATATCGGAGGGACCGAGTGGGATCCCATTTAAAATTTTGCAAAATGTTTTTTCGATTAAAAAAAAGATTCGAGTGAGACCGAGTAAGACCCCGAGTGCGACGACGAATGAGACTCATTGACAATGAGTCACACCGAGTCAGTGGCCGACACGGTTGCGACTCCGAGTGAGACCGAGTGCGACTCGGTCAAAATAAAAAAAAAAATAAAAAAATGAGTGAGACCAGGTCGCCACCGATCCCACTCAGTGGCACTCGGGTCTCACTCGGTGGGCCCCATATAATCACAAGTTAAAAAAAATAAATGATGAGTGCGACTGAGTCACCACCGGTCTCACTCGGTGGCACTCGGTTCGCACTCAGTGGACCACACAATAAATAAAAAAATCAATGAGTGCGACTGAGTCGCACCCGATCTCACTCGGTCGCACTCGGTAAGCACTCAGTTGGCCCCACTCTCTCTCACAACATTCATTTAAAAAAAGAAGAAAAAACCCGAGTGAGACTTCAATTTTTTTTCCACCAAATTTAAAAAAAACTAGTGCTACCCTAATAATTTATTTTAGTGGGAAAACAGTCCATTTTGGCTCATATATCTATAAAATTAGTTATAAACCGATTTTAACTAATAGATTAGACATTATTGTCAAAATATTTGCAATCAAATGATTTTTAAACTAATTCCAATGTTAAAATTTGCACTTTTGGCTAAAATTGTAATGACATGATAAAAGTGGCTAAAATTGATATGTGTTTTACTAAAATGGTTATTTCAAATAATTAAGACATCTTAAATTTATCCATATATTTTAACTGGATTTATTTAATTTTTATTCACTAAATAATGTATTGTATATAGAATAATAAAATGATATATTTATCTTACTAGGATTTTGTAGTAAATCTTTATTGGTTAAATATTTCTTTGCAGTTGTAATTGCCTATCAATTTATAAATAATATATTCATTTATTGTAAATGATGTAACTTATTCTTTTGCTTTAAATAATGTATTCATATAAAGAAAATGATGTATGTATTTGATCTAAGACAATCGCATATTTAATTATTTCAAGACCTGAAAAATTCCAAATTTCTCAAATCAGAATTTGAAAGATTATAAAATTCTTAGTTCATGACTTGAATATCAAGTACCAATGAAAAATCCCAAATTTCTCAAATCAAAATTTAAAAGATTGTAAAATTCTTAGTTCATGACTTAATATCAAGTACTGAATTGAAAGCTTTCATATTAGATTTTAAATTGAAAATTCATTTTTGGAATGTTAGGGAATCATTGTCCAAACAAAATGCTAATTTGGGGTTTGATTTCTACTTCTTTAAAAGAATTGACAATTTCCAAGAAGCACTTTAGCCTTTGGGAATAATGCAGATTCACATGTATATCATGATCATCAACTCCATTACAAATTTACACGTTTTTCCTACTAACATATCTCACAATTTCTTCCTCTTTAAAGCCATCTTCACACCACTGCATTTTCATCACATCTCTTACCTCATTTTCACCTTCATTTCTAACTTTTTCTTGTCTAGCTAGCTCTATAATATTGATAGCTCTTCTTAAACCTTATATATAAATAGATATATCATTCTGTCTCATCCATAGAATATCATTCTATTCAATTCATTTCGGATTGAAATTCTGTGATCATAATCACAATTTTTTAGTTTTTGGACTAACTCGACGTCAGTGACTTATAAATTTATTTTTAAAAATATAAGGGTTAAATTCGGTGTTGTATTAAATTGGAATGGATTCACTCCCTTTATTTATAGTAAAACAATGGTACTCTAAACTATGGGTGTGCACGGTCCGGTTTGACTGGTTTAAGGGGTAAAGTACAGGCCAAACCAATAGGTACGGTTTAAAATTTTCCCAAACCAAATCGGCCAAATAATTATTTCAAACCAAACCGGCCAAACCATATTAAAACGGTTTGGTTCGGCCGGTTTATACGGTTTGAAGATTATTCAACTGATAATATTACAAAAAACTAAACTTGTATATCAATTTTATTATTAGATATTAATGAAATAATGATACACAAAATAAAACTAATATAGATATATCTCGCTTGTCATTAATTATAAATATAAGATAAGTAATAAATAAATAATATTATGGTTGCAAGAAACAATTAAATATAAGTTGATTTATGAGGTTACAATTCGAAATAATATAAGCATCGGACATATATATCAATATAATTGATTTTTTAGCTTTCTATCAAATACTCCCTCCGTCCCGCTACAATTGTCGCCTTTCATTTTGACACATTAATTTCGGAGCTAATCTTTAGTAGTTAATTGTGGTTAATAATAAAATTAGCAATCATAATTAACTTATTTAAGTCTTAAACAAGTTAATTATGATTGTCAATTTTATTATTAACCACAATTAGCTACTAAACATTAGCTCCGAAATTAATGTGTCAAAATGAAAGGCGACAATTGTAACGGGACGGAGGGAGTAATATTTTATTATCATTATTATATTTAAAATTATGTTATTTATACGGCCGGTCCGGCCAAAACGGCCGGTTTCATCCTTCAAACCGTCGGCCAAACTAAATCATCCGGTTTGGAATTTTTCAAACCAACCCGGCCAATCATTTTTCTCAAACCAGCCAAACCGACCAAATTAATTTGGTTTGGCCGGTTTGGTCGATTTCGGCCGAACCGTGCACACCCCTAATCTAAACTAAAACTCATTCATGATTTTATGCTTTTTTTGCAATATATGTTATGCTTAATATATATTATATATATTATTGTTAATTATATATTATGGTCAAGATATATGATTTTTTAATAATTCATTTTTTTCAACTGTTTGAAAAGATTTATCGAATATAAATTTTAATATTATAGAATAGATCTGATATGTAAATATGTGTAATTTTAAATAATTTCTTTGTACTATTCAAAACTATTCACCCTGTATATAATACTCCATCCATCCCATTTTAATAGACCCCTTTCTTTTCGGCACGAAAATTAAGAGTTGTGAGTGTAGAATGAGTTAGTGGAATGAATATTTTATTGTTGTGTGTGAAAAAGTTGTCATTTTTGGAAAGAGACCAATTTAATTGGGACGCCAAATTCGGTAAGTGGGCCTATTCTAGCGGGACGGAGGGAGTACAATTTAATGTGTTCATTATCCATTAAAAATTACTCGCACGGGACTGTATAATATACATAATCATAATAAAAATACTAGGGGATTAATAAACCTTGGGATGGATGAACCCATTTAGATATGAATAAAACTCGCCTAAACCGTTTAGGTGTGCCTAATGCAAGTTTTTGCCAAAATACTAATATGGACATCAATGAAACCTATCTATATAATCTTAGGCAATTTGAGCTCAATCTTATCCAACTAAAATAAAATATGTACTCCTTCCGTCCCGACTTAATTGTCTCGGGTTGACCGGACACAATAACCAAGAAGTGTGAGTGTATAATAAGTTGAGTGAAATTAATATTTTATTATTGAGTGTAAAAAATTATTTTTTTAATAATAAAACAATTGAACTGAGACAGACGAAAAAAGAAAGTAAGACAATTAAGCTGAGACTGAGACGAAGATAGAGTATAATTTAGTAAATCGTGCGTTGCTTTATTCAAATTTAACCAATCTCTCACCATATCACACCGATCATAATCATATCGAATGCTTCTAGCAATCAATATGCTTTTATAATGTAATCACAGAAAAAATAATTCATAAAAATAGTCAAATGGAAAAAATTAATCATTTCATCATCCAATCTTGTAATATACTATATGACAAATGTGAGAGGGACTAGATATAATTAATCTTGCCCCTTTCCTACTAATTTTTTTTTTCTCTCTTTCACAACATAATTTCTCCATTTTCTATTGAAGTAGTAAAAAAAATATCCCAAATATGGTTTTGTTAAAGTTGAATCACAGAAAATGATGTAAGAGTTATCATAGTTGGGACACGCTAATAGTACCATATGTATTAATTCATCCAACAAATTTCCAAATTTTCAAGCACTCGCATTAAATTTGACACCATTGCTCATAAATATATACACACTTCATTCATATTATTATTTTAGAGTTGTTTTATATTTGATATTATTGTAATTACAAATACATGTTGAGTAATTTTGAAAAATAAAATATTAAAAAGCAATATGATAAAAAATAGAGGTTAGTTAATGTTTAATATTGAAATTTATTTAAATATATTATTTTTTTAAATATTGTTGATAAATGTACAAGATCAAATTAGGTCTATAATTGGAACGGACGAGTGTAAATAAATTATAAGATGATTCATATTTTGCTATTTGAATGAAAAATTAGTGACATGTTAATTAGTCCCGTCAAACCTTTTAAATTTTTTTTTAACTTGAAAAAAACACATTTTTGTGTTGTATTTTATTTTATGTATCAAACGAACAAAATTGTCTTTTAAAGTGGCTCTATCATCATATGTAAATTTGAGATGGATTGATCTCATATGATTTATATTTTACAGGACTTAATTTAATGAATAACAATACATTATTTTTTGTATTTACAGTAGAAAAATGTATTATTTACTTAATAAAAACTAAATGCACACTAAAGAAAATAGATGAACAAATTTATATCCCTCTTTATACAAGTTATTGGCCATAAATTTATATCAGTTGTATTCATTTGACATAAATATGCTTTCTTGTGATTTGTGAATCATATATCATCAAGTGTAAACAAATTTATTTCTATACTTCATTTTATCAAGAAAGAACAAAATCACTTACTAAAATAAAAACATGAAACGGTACATAAATTATAAAATAGATGATCCCATTCCCACCCAACTTATAAACCAAAATAAGAATTAATTTTTTTTTAAGAAAAAAAAAAAAAAAAACATAAACACAAACAAACACAGACAAGCGAAGCGGCGTTTCCCGCCAAATGCTGACCTCCATCACCTCTTGTTCTTGCTGCCGATCAACAGAGCGACGAAGAAGAGAAATCTGAAGAAGAATCCCCACGCCACCGTCACCCACAGGCAGTTCCACTTGCTCAGGTCATCCACGCCCTGCTGCCGCAGGATGTCGGTGCCCGTCGTCACGCAGGTGGCGCTCGTGATGTTCGTCCCCAGAGCGCTGCTCATGCTGTCCAGCAGCTTCAGCTTCATGGATTCCGGCAGCGCCGCCAGCGGCGTCGAGTCGAAGATCTGGACGCCGCGGATGAAGCACTTCATCGGATCCCGGAACTCATTCTGCAGCACCGCCTCGTAGGGGTACTTCACCAGGGAGATGTAGTGGAACCAGATCCAGTAGGCCGGAATCCGGTCCCGGTTGATGAAGAAGCCGCTGAATAGGAGGAAGTATGCCAGGATCGCCACCACGATTATGTAGCCGAGCATCACGTGCGGCACCACGCCGGAGAGGAAGGTCACGAAGGAGCTGCCGGCCCAGAAGGAGGCCAGGATGATGAGGAAGTAGAAGAGGAAGCTGCCGTCGAGGCCCACCGGCCAAAAGGTTATGGCGGCGAAGGCTATCGAGAGAACCACCAGCGCCGGAATCGAAACGAGGGAGTGAGAGAGGACGTACGAAGATCTCCGGTAGGCGTTGTACGCCGTCTCCCTCATGAAAATGTACCTCTCTTGCAGGAACACCGGCAGCGCGTCGGCGCAGGTGTAGTACATCGTCGACATGGCGAAGGCGAAGAATCCCAGCCGTTCTTGAATTCCCTTGGGCGTGTTGTCCAGCCGCCAGAACACGGTGGCGAGAATGAATCCCGTCACCACCACGGCTGATAGCCGCATCCCGAACAGCTCCGGCATCCGCCGCGAGTTCGTGATTGATCTTTTTGATAAAACTGTGACTTCAGTCCATATAGGGTTTGCGAATGTGGGCACCGCCGTCAACGGAGTTGGGCTTGTAGCGGTGGCGCCGGAAACCAGCTTGCCTCTTGAAATGCTGGAGCTGATCGCCTCTTTCAGCGATAAACTCGAAATATCCTCGGCGGTGTGATTATTGAGTTGATGGCCCTTCTCTCTCTCCCATGATTTGTTGAATTCGACCAACGTTTTAGTCCCACCTGCAGATCCTTCCAATTCACGAACCAAATCAAGCGCGAATTCAGTTCGGTTCTCGTTTTCCGGGATGGGCTGGCCGAAGTCGGAGAAGAACAGCGGCAGATTCACCGGCGATCCACTGAAAACAGTCTTCCCCCCCGATAGAATAATCATGCGATCCAACAATCCTATAATCCGAGAACTAGGTTGATGAATCGACATGAGCACGATACTCCCACTCTGCGCAATTCTCTGCAACACCTTCACCACCATGAAAGCGCTGGTTGAATCTAATCCCGAGGTAGGCTCATCGAGAAACAGCAAAATCGGATCGTGAATGATGTCGATCCCAATCGACACGCGCCGCCTCTCTCCGCCCGAGACGCCGCGGTGGACCTCGTCCCCTATCACAGTGCTGGCGGCGCTGCGTAACCCTAGCTGATCG
This sequence comes from Plectranthus barbatus, assembly GCA_026898455.1. Classification (NCBI taxonomy): domain Eukaryota; kingdom Viridiplantae; phylum Streptophyta; class Magnoliopsida; order Lamiales; family Lamiaceae; genus Plectranthus; species Plectranthus barbatus. The sequence continues at coordinate 318,850 of JAPKLW010000634.1, read as the reverse complement.
ATTAGGGCTTGCACGCGGAGTTTCTTCTTCGACGCCGACAGCGATCTCGGCAGCCGGAACTCGGCGGCGAACATTAGGGTTTCTTCAACGGTTAGCATAGGGTATAGCAGATCATCCTGCATCACATAAGCTGATATAACTTTCAACAATTTCGATGGCAGCTGCTCGCCGTTGAGCGTGATCGTCCCTTTCACGCTCCCTTTCTTCATACGATTCGCCAGCGCGTCGATCAGAGTCGATTTCCCCGAACCGGAAGCGCCCATCACGGCCATGATTTCTCCATCACGCGCCTCGCCGGAAATATCATCCAGTATAGTCTTCACCCCTTCTGCATCGCCGTCGGTGCGTCGGCTGAAAAGCCCTTTCCGTCGAGCTTTGACGCTGTAGGTCAGATGGCTGAAAGCGAGAACGAAGGGAATCGCAACCGTCTCGTTGCTGCTGCTGACATCAACCACCTGATGCACCGGAGTCTCGTCGCCGGTGACTTCCTTGTGCACGTCATCCACGCTTTTCAGAAGCTGGCCCAGCGTCGGAGACGACCTGCATGCAGCGTTGGCGCCTGATGTCGGAGATGCCTCCGCCTCCGCCTCCGCATCCGCATCTCTTCTGTCATGGAAGGGAACGGTGTCGTTAACCGGCGAAAGCAATGGAGGAATTTTCTCGGATAAGTCTCTGGACATCGGACCTGTGTGCGTCTGAATGAAAGGTTAGGCGGCGCCGCCGGCTCTCGATTACTGAGAGAGAGAGAGAGAGAGGGTTAAGTAATTAATTAAAAGGGAGAAGCATAATTAAGGAAGAAAAGAGATAGTAGAATTGTGTATTTGTGTTTTGCAAAAGTGGGCATCCTCCTATTTATTGTATAAATAATTTATGAATGTATGTATATTTTATTCATTTAAAATTATAGAGTTTGTTGCTTGGTCAATGTATATTGCATTTTTAAGAGTAGAATATATAGCATGTGAGGAGGTATGTCATCTCAATCTTTAATTTACTTATTTGAGCAAACAAAACATACGTCTCAACTCTTTTTCATACAAACAAAACAATACAACATTGTTGGTTTAATTTTGGAGACGGTGACTTTTCTTGCCAATCCAAGAAGCTTCTATATTTTAATTTTATCAATACTTTTACGTCTAATTTTTGTATATGTCATATTAATGGGAAATCAATTATGATGACTACTGTTATGATATTTGTTAACAGTTTTGAGCTGATACTAAATAGATAAAATTACTTTCAAAACTTTTCTTTATAGGAAAAAGACAAATCCGGAATCACACATTGTATTGAAGTAATTAAAATGCTAGTTGTTCCATAATGATCAAAACATCTTGCTTATAACTGAGAGGACATGAGTTCTTATAACTGAGAGGACATGAGTTCAAGCTTCCCCGAATACATGAGTGTGTGTTTAATTAATATATTCTATTTCTAAAAAAAGTTAAAATCCGAGTTATATTGATCACATTATGTGTTAACATTACTTGATAAACTAGAGATGGTTTCATACGTACGACGTCGTTTCATAAATCTTGTTATGCCTGACACAATTTTTTTTCATGCTTAGTTTATTTATGTCATTAATCCTATTATGTTAATTCACACTCATGCTTGTTTAATACAAAGCATTAATAAGCAAAACATAAGTATAAACTAAGTACTCCCTCCATCCCAGCAGAATAGATTCTTTTACCAAATCGGGCGTCCCAATTAAATTGATCCATTTCCAAAAATAATAACTTTTTCACACTCAACAATAAAATATTCATTACACTAATTCATTTTACTCTCACAACTCTTAATTTCCATGTCGAAAAGAAAATGACCTAATAAACCGAAACAGAGGAAGTATTATTTATAGACTCAAGAAGTCCACAATAACTAAAAACAAGCACCATATATATACGTACACTACATAAGCTAGCTATCAACATAATTTATAAGTAATCAAACACGATACAAGATATGCCGCACAAACTTTCCCAATAATAATAATAATAATAATAATAATAAAGATGGAAAATAAATAAAAGTGTAGTGAGGCAGAAGAGAGAGTTAAAGGGAGACAGATATGAGAGAGATAACCTAAACGGCCTAATCTTTTATCCACACGTTTGGTCTTAGGTTTACATAAGTTATGCCACGTGGATGACGGTGATTGGATGAGGTTAACTTATATGGAATATATTGAGAATTAAATAGTAGGGGTTGGTGTGGATGGTAATCAAATATATATATTTTCTTTCAATTAATAATCCCATGCACATGCACATTCAATGTCAATCTAGTGAGTAACATAAATAGTAGTATCATACAAGATATGCCATTTAATTTTGTATATTTATGCTTAAGCATAAGGTTGGATGGAAAAATTGACTTATACCAAAGATTTCATAGAAATCAAACTTTCATTACAAATGAAACCAAATTTCTTCACCAGTTAAATAGATTTTTAAACCAGTAAAGGCCAATTTAATTATCATATATACATGTGTACAAGTCCAGTACATAATATATATTTTTAATAATATTGCATTGATCTAAACTTATACATTCAATTTTTTTTTCAAAAAAATTATGACCTATTGGTCACAAGCAAGTTTACATTTGAGATTATGTTTAATTTAAAATACATACGAACTGCACTCTATTTAAATTTAATTGAGTTTTTTGGATCAAGTATTGAATAAAGTTTGAGTGTACTCAATATATTATTTACATAAAAAATTGTATATCTAGTGTCTACCACGCACTCAATCCACCGCACTAGCCATTAGCCAATAATAGATTCAAGATAGAGTTGGATCAATGATTTTTTCATATAATTCTTTGAAAATTCATTGTTTTGAAACTCGAATCATAATTATAAATTTGTTAAAGATGTGTTACTAATGCAATCAACCCAATAATAGCTTACATGAATTACACGTCTTGTTAGTAAAAATTTGATTATTTGTTCAACATTACTATTTTAGGGTGTTTTAATTATATGATTCAATTTTTATATTTAGTATTTTTTTTAGTAATTTACAATTAAACCTCTTATAACTTTGAAAAATGAAATATTAAAAGTAATATTATGAAAAAGAGAGGTTAATTAATTCCATAAAAATGATAATATTGGAAGTTTGTTGAAATATATTGTTCTTATAAATAATTTTTTTCAAACGAGCAAAATCAAACTAGACCATATAATCGGAATGGATGGAGTAATTGTTTAAACTAAACTTGAAGTGATCAACTGTTAGGAACTATGTTTTAAGTTCCCTCCTTAATTTGATGTTTTGATATGTCAAAAAACTCACTTTAGCACTAAGTTTCTAGAGTTCTAAAATGTAATCCATGTATAGGATTATTCGTGTTGTAATAGAACTTAGGTGCTGAAGATCGAGCAATGAATTTGCTCGAGATTTGAAGAAGTGTTCATACGTGAAAATTGGTTTTACTAAGTATGGCCAAGGCCTGTACATAGTTTGGGTACTCAGTATAGAGTTCACTATACTGACTTATGAGAAGTTTGTATGAGAGTTACCTATATTGACTATAGAATGTCAGTATGGAGGCCTTTATTTCTTAAGCACGTGATACACAAAGAGAACCAAACTTAGTTAGACTTCAAGACAATTGATTACTAAGTAAAAGTTAGTACGAGGATGTCCATAATTGGATTCCTCGAACTGAAACTGAGTCTGACAAGAGCAGGTAGAAAGTACATAAATTACAATCTTTTTCAGAACACAGCAGAACAGACAAAGCATGGACTATGATTGGATCGTTCAATCTTATCTCTAATGACTGGAATTTCGTGTGTAACGAGCATATTTCAAATGTCCGAGGACCGCATATAAATACCCGACAGTTCAAATGAAGAAAAACTATAAATCTCTCTGAAAGATAAGCCAAAGCTCTGTCCAACTCTCTGCTCAAACTTTCTGTTTACTCCATGATTCTACTCACGAGACTTGAGTTTCCAACTCAAGTTAAACATTCATGCTAAGTGGTTCAAAGCACGAGGCTAAGCATTAAAGCTTAAGCTACTTCTAGGTGAATATATCCTTCAAAGATATATTCAGAGAAGTCAGTTCCTATTTTGGGATTCTGACTATCACAGACGTCTAGCCAACCATACTGAGTTCTGGGAAGAACAACAAACATCCAATCACCAGGAAGAAGGTTGCGAGGTGCGTCCTCACTTCAACCTGAATACTGAATATACAAAGAGTTCCTAGGCGAGTAACGATAGCAGACTGAAGGATGAAGTGCCAACGGGCTATCTATAGATCGTAAGTAGACTTGTACTAAACTTAGTGGATTTCCCAATTAAGTTCGAAAGAGTGGACGTATGATTTTTAGATCCGAACCACTATAATATCCTAAGTCTTTACTTGCTTTTATTTAAATTTCCGCATACTTAGTTTCTTCCAAACTTACTTTTAAACCTTCAATACTTGTTTAAGTATTGAAGTATATATTCGTGAAACTTACTTAAGAATTATCTGAGATAAAATTAATCTTTTAGAAACCCTAAACTGAGTTTCAGTCAGTTTAGGAGAACAAGTGCATAACATTATTACTTTCGCTGAACATTACACTCTCTGATTTCGAGACCAACAAGTGGTATTACGTGCTAAGGTTCTTATAGACCAAGGTTGTGTTGAGTCGCTTAGGACCAGATCTATTTTTCCTTGCACTTTGTTTGTTTTGTATTCAGGATTAGGTACATAGAGATGGCACATTTTACAAAGCTTCCTTAGTATACAGAAGAAAATTTCAACATATAGAAGAAGCGGACGCTGATCATGCTGAAGAATGTCCATCCAGAGATGGCTGATGTTCTATCCACCGGACCCATAAAGATCACAAAGGTGAACACCCAGCCTGAGGAGCTGCTGGTCTGGAGATTGTTGACAAGCCGTATGCCGAATGGAAAAATGAAGATAGAATCCGCTTTCATCTGGATTCAGTGGCCATGGAACTTATCTTACAATTCCTACCAGAGCCACTAGTTGTCGAAACTCTATCCTACGACAATGCAAAGAAGATGTGGGATTTTCTTGGCACTCTCTGCCAAGAGACCGATTAGATGAAGCAGAACAAGCTTCAAAATTATGTAGATAAGTATGAATCTTTTCAAATGCTTTCCGGTGAAAACATAAAATCAATGGAAGCAAGGTTTAATGCCATTATCTGTAAACTAAAGAACTTGGGGAGAGAATATAATATTGCAGATGTTAATGCGAAGATTCTCTCCAAAATGCCCAAGGAAGATTGGTTCGTCAAGGTCACAAGCCTGAAGGAGAAGGATCTCTCTAAGATGACGACGAAGGACGTGTTTGCCCAACTCCAAGTCCACAAATGGGACATCCAGATGGCAAACATAAATGAAGTCGTGCAGAATGTCAGCACGTAACCCAAAGAAGGTGTTGCCTTCTTCATGAAGAGAGGTTTTAAAAGAAGGCATCAAAAGCCTTACCAAGCTGACAAAACATCAGGTCAAAGCTCCACTACAAAGTCAGCACCAACACCTTCCTACTAGAAGAAGGAGGAAGAGATCTCGGTTGTCGAGCTTGAGGAACAGATGAAGAAGCTGACTAAGCTTTTGGAAAAAAGCCAAAGCCAAAAATGAAGGGTCACAGATCAGTGAACAAAAGTTCAGTGAAAGACCCCTAAAGGCGTGTTTCGAATGAAACTCCCCTAACCATCTCAAATACGAATGCCCGATGGCATCGAAGGAGGAGAGAGATTGCCTGAAAAGGATATTTGAGAAGAAAGCATCAAGAGCAGTAACAAAGGCCATGCTCTCCAGAACCGAGGTGCCAAATATCTCAAACAATGATGACGGCTATTACACTTCAGATGATGAAGCCGTACAAGAAGCATTCCTGGTACTGATGGCCAAACTTGGAGAGGATGAGGGTTCTGAATCTGAAGAAGAAGGAATCGAAGCTGAGTTGCAGAATTTGGTAAACATCCAAAACTCAGTTTCATTTCCTGTTGCATGTATAGAAGAGGACTCTGAATCCCATTGCTCAGATTCAGAGGATGCAACCCTCAAAGTTTTAAACAAAGAATTTTCAAAATTTTATGAATTGAAAAATATTTTAGCCAGTGAGAATATCTCACAGAGACTTCAAGTTTCAAATTTGACCAAGGAGATTGAAGGATCGTGGTCACTCAGTGAGGAACTATCTAAACTTAAAGAAGAACATTCCTATCTACTTACCAATTTTCAAAATCTTTTCGAGGAATGTGAATCTTTAAAGACAAAAATTGCTCAAGATCAGAAGCTGATTTTTTCTCTCTATTCAAGTTCCAGCAAAGTTGCTGAGGCCTTGAATTGTCAAAGAGGCCCCTCAGACAAGTCAGGCTTAGGTTTCAATGAGGAAAATGTTTTGAGCAATCATGCATCAACTTCTCAAACTAGTAATCCTAATGATCATCATTTTAAGAATGATTCTTGTTTAGAAGTTAAGTTGTTGGGAAAAGGGGTTGTCAATTCTGGCAAAATCCCCAAATCGGCCAATCAAGGCAAGGGACAAAAGTCAGTTCCAAAACTGAGTTCTGCCCCCAAGATTAAAAATAATTTGGCTTCAAAGTCAAATAAATCTGAGATGAAGCCATCGATGCCCAAGAAGTGGGTGAGGCAAAGTGTTCCTAATGTGAGGAAACCCACTTCAACAACTAAGATTGAACTTCGTAAGAAGTCAGCTTTGTTTCCGGATTCTAGAAATTCGAGGGTCTGTACTCATAATTCTTATGAGAAGAGAGCTTATCCGTATAGGAGGGACACCTATACGAGGTCTGAGCCCAATCATTTTTCAATTTCAAGGGCTAGGAAGACTGCACACCCCGAACTTGATTTATGAGAACCCAACCGAAACTTAGTTTCAAGGAAGTTGATAAGCTCATATTTGTACTCACTTATCCATGTTTTCTCCATTGTTTTAGTACATTTATGTTAGTTTTTTAGTTATTTTTGTGCATGAGTATGTTTTAGAGGATGTTATGCTCTTGATGGTGAATTTTGCAGGTATTTGAGGCTAAAAAGAGGTCAAATGATGAAAAGAGTCGTGAAGAACAAAGTTGGTGCTTCGATTGACACACGGGAAGTCGACTGAGTTAGAAGATGTGCCAAAAACCCAAAGTATTACCTTTGTGTCGATCGACATGATGCATGTCGATCGACACAGGGGTCGGATGTCGATCGAAGAAGGCTGCAAGAAGAAGGCTTGGCATGTTGCATGCATGTCGATCGACACTAAGGCCAGGTAGGAAGGAATCGACATGTTGCCTCCATGACAATCGTCACGGAGGCCGGAAAAGGGAAATTGTCTGAATTTGGATGTTTTTGATATTTTAGCTCAATACTTAGTTTAGATGTTTTGGCTCCTCTATAAATATCAACTCATTAGGGCACGAATTTATGTCTTATTTTTACTTAGAATTATTCAACATTGGGGTTTTTAGAGACCTTCAAGGTTCCTATTTCCCTTATAAGGTAATTTATGTTTTTAATAAGAACGTTTTCTTTATTTCAAGTAATGTTTAGTGACTAGAAAGCCTAACAGATTCTAGGGTTGTGAGTAAATCAACCCAATAGCATGGTTAATTTCTTGAGCTTAATTAATCGAATCTAGATTTAAAGAAGGATCGAGAGATGAATTTGAACCTAGGTTTGTAGTTATCAATTGAAAGACCGAGAGGCAAAGATTGATAAATAGGAAAAAGAAATTAAATGCAATTATTTTCTGTCTCAAAAGGAAGAATTAATTAGATAATTATCGAGGTTGGCTAATTTGTGTTCTTGAGACCGAGAGAAGATAGTCACAATTTAGTAATCTAGGGTTTAATTTCATAACCAAGGAGTTTAATCCATATGAATCTAAATTAATCCTCATTGCTGAGTTGATGAATTTGCCTATTGATTATTAGATTATCTGTCATATGATCTGTATCTTTACATATTATTTTAATTAAAAAAAACCCCTTCAATTTTATGTATTGTAATCTTTAATTTCCAAAACAAAACTCAAACTTCTATTGACTCAAACAACTATGGTTTAAAAGTATAGCTAGTACTTAGGGTAGTTTCGTTACACAGTCCTTGTGGGTTCGACCACCTTTGGGTGAAAATTATAAATTTATTTGCCACTATTTCTGCAGCTGTCAAATTAGTTTGTTTTTAAATCTATTGGATTGAGCATTTATTTTTATTTTTGCTTCAATTTTCGTGTTTAGTGTGTGTGTGTTTTTCAGGGTTTTTGTGTCTGTATCGATCGACACAGCCCGTGTCGATTGACACAGCTGCAAACGTCCTACGTTTTGATCGACAGAACCCCTGTCGGTCGACACAGAGGCTAATTTCTGAAACTAATTTTTCTCAGGTTGCATGAGCACAAGGGCTCGGGGCGAACCACTCAAAGTTTTTGATCTAGAAATTGAGGCCACAGTCCGAAAGAGGAAAAGCAAAAAGAAATAAAGCACAACCATGAACATGGATCCCCCACACAATCCAAATGATGGAGATTTCTTAGAGATGCCACCCTTGGACGATCCCGACAGACAACTCATAACTCAACATAATATCCTTCTTCTAGTCCAAGAAGACAACCAAATTAAGGACATCATCAAGCAACTCATGGCAGAAAGAGAAGCAGAGAGAGCCGAGGCTGCAAGGAGAATAAGAGATTGAGAAAGTGAGAGGCGCCGCCAAGAGGACTCCGACAATGAGGATCCGAATGCCATGGTGAGGAGGTACAGATCACAGCTCGACAATGAGGGATTTATTATTGGTATCACTGCCAATAACTTTTAACTCAAAACCAGCTTGATACAGATGGTTCAGCAGAACCAATTTGGTGGCCGAGCAATGGAGGATCCTTACACTTATCTCTGTATGTTCGTGGAGGTTTGTGAGACCATCAAGCAGAACAGAATTAGCCAGGATGTGATCCGTCTGTGCTTGTTCCCCTTCTCACTTCGGGATTAAGCTCGGATGTGGTTTACAACCCTCGATTGCAGCAACATCTACATATGGGCAGATCTCCGATCAGAGTTCCTCGTTGCTTTCTTTCGATCTTTTGTGATCATTCAAAAGAAGATGGAGATCCTGCAGTTCCACCAAAAGACGAACGAGTCCTTGTTCGAGGCGTGGAGCAGGTTTAATGAGCTTTTGAGGAGTTGTCTGGGCCATGGAGTTGACACTGAGGAGCATGTCTACATCTTCTACCAAGGGATGAACGAAAGAACTCAAGAGTCTGTTGACAATACAGCCGGAGGATCTTTGATGAGCAAGTCACCAGAAAAAAGCCCTCAAGTTGTTCAAGAAGATGACCTTGCATACTCAACAATGGGCCAATCCAAGGAGACCACAAGTTCGAGCAGTGGAAAAGAAGGAAGATGACACCCTCAAGAAGGAAATCAAAAAGCTCAAGGAGGAGATAGAGAAACTGACATCTAGTGCTTGTGTTTCTATTGCACAGGTTTATCCCGTCACCGACGTGAACTAGATGAATCGAGGTGGATACCAAAATCAGTTCCGGCAAGGGGGATACATACACTACAACCCGATAGCCCATCCAGGTTTTTCTATGCTCAACCTGAAGGTGCCGAACACCCTCCTCCAGATTTTGATGCGCAAAATGGTGAAATTGTGGATTAGAAGGAGAGCTTCGACGAGGTGTTGCAAAAGTTCATCAAGGCTTCAGACTACCGGGTTGGCAAAATTGAGCAAGAAGTGGCAGGGGTCAACACTAAGGTGGACAGACTTGGCAAACATGTGCAGATCATCGAGACGCAAGTCAGTCAGATTGCCACCTCACTCGGTGCGCAACATCAACAAGGGAAGTTGCCGAGCACCACCGAAGTGAACCCCAAGAATAAAAAGAGTGCAAGGCAATCAATTTGAGGTCTGAAACTAGCTACCAGAGCCCGAGGATGCCCCAAAACAAGTTTGGAGAGATGAGGAGGAAATTCCCGTAGGAATGCCCTCTGTTTCTCTGACACACCCTGTGTCGATCTACATAGAAAGCAAGACGAAGCAGGCATGTCGAGCGATGTTGATGAATCGACCAACAGGATTCCAGGGGTGTATCAACCGACACGCTTCCTATCGGTCGACACAGAAGCCAAATCGACACAGATGCTGCCTAGTCGACACAGAGGATTCCCCAACTCAACAATTCAAGTTCCAAAGTTACTCCAACACCTCCGATGTCCTTTCCTCAGCGGTTTGCCAAGCAGAAGGAGGATTCAAAGTTCTCAAGGTTTGTGGACAACTTGAAGAAGGTGAGTATCAACTTACCATTGATTGAAGCTTTGAGAGAGATTTCGGGCTACATGAAGTATCTTCGCAAGTTGATGAGCGAGAAGAAGCATTTTGTGGAGAATTCAATTGTCAAACTTCATTAGCAGTGCAGCCTACTCTTACAAAAGAAGATCCCAATCAAGAGGAGTGATCCAGGATGTTTCTCAATTCTAGTCGAGATCGGGGGGATTGAGTTCCAAGAGGTGTTGTGCGACACATGTGCCAACATCAATCTCATGCCATACTCCATATTCAAACGCCTCAACATTGGATAATTGAGGCCTACTACGATCACACTGCAGATGGCGAAACAATCTGTATCTCGCCCAAAAGTTATATTAAAGGATGTTCTCATTCGTGTGGGTCATCTAATTTTTCCTGCAGATTTTGTAGTCGTGGACATGAAAGGGGATATCAAAACACCTCTCCTCTTGGGACGAGAATTCTTGGATACAAGTGCCAAACTGATTGTCTGCCAAGGAGGAGAGATCACTTTACAAGCCAATGATCAGAGGATCACAATCAAGCTCGACAAAAGCTGGTAGCAATCCGAATGCAACCAGATCACCTCCATAGAAGACTTTGAGGATGATGAAGCCGAGGAAGACAAAGAAGACCGAGCTACCATTGAAGGGGAGCGAGGGAATGAGATGAAAAAATTGCCAATTACACCATCTCATCCCGAGCTCACTGCTGTCATTCAAGATTGAATGGTCTACATGGTGGATGTGTAGGGATTTATCCGTGAACTGAATCACAAAATCCAAATAAGCCGGATCGATTTACGGTTTATTGTTCACAATACCAATTCACAAAACCCTAGCATGCTATTATGAATTTAATGCGTGGATAAAAGGAATTACCGTTATTCCGTAGAGTTTGATCCGATATTTTGCCTTTGAATATCCAACTTTAATTCAACCACGCGATTCGATTAAATCTGCGGAAACAAAAATTAGAAATCTAATTTCTTGATTTAATCGAAAATAAAGAAAATAGAAAAGAAAGAATTTTGTTCTCCAGATCAGATCTTCAGAGTTGTATCCCAATGCTGTTCAGATCTGCTACTGGTGAGGATTCCACAGATTTGTAGAGTGTAGACCAGAGTCGAAATTCCTTCTCCTCCCCTCTCACTGGCCCTGCCCCTGCTCTCACTCACCCTAGGGTTTTAACTGATTTGAATGTTATGAAGTGGCTAGGGTTTCAGAGAGAGAGCTGTCTATTTATAGACCTATGGTTTTGACCCTAATGAGCTACTGGGCCTTTTTCAGCATATATAAATGGGCCAGACCTGGGACTTAATGCAAATAATAAAGTGGGCCTATAAATTAATTAATTCTCATATCCACAATCCAGGACACAATTAATTAATTAATATTAATTCTTTTTCACCACAGAATTAATATTGACCTACCTCTTTATTTCCACGTTATGAGAACGGGCTGCATTTATTGAGAATCCTCATATTTAAGGTTACAGACATTTATTAATTAATCGGAGCTTCTGACAAGCTCTATCTACAATTAGTTAATATCTTATTATTCCTGAGTAGTACCACTCAATCCTTATCACTCGTGCCTGAACTTAATCAGCCTGCGGGACTTTGGCACAATGAATGTCATTGAGCTCCTCAGGGAATGTCCCCATCCTATTACTCAGATATGGTTACCTAAACCCAGTCTGAGGCAGTACTACATGAACTGCTATTACCCAAGATGCGGATATACGAGCACATTACTTAGGCTCTCTGATAACTCTCATAAAGAGTTATCTTTTGATCTTTTTTCATGAACTTTAGATGTTGTTTTGAATAAGATGCTTAGCAATCAAAGTCCTTTTTGCTTGTTTATGCTTATTTGCAATTAAGTTATAGTATTTTAAATTGTGCAAGTTTTAATAAGTTTTTGCAAGCATTTGGTGAAGTCTTGACCAGGTTCGGAATGCTAGAGCTTACTTGCCACATGCTGATTGAGAAATATGCTTGAGCATAGGAAATGCATGAACAAGAAGACTAAAGACTTTCTCTCTCCGGGACCACTCAGAGACAAGGATAAAGGTCCTTTTTGATCTTGTCTGCTGGGGAGACAGGTGGCACTAAAGGAAGCCGATCCTTTGTCTGAAGGATACAATGACATTTGTACACGTGGATGTATCATGGAAGGGAGAACGAGATCAAAGACAGAGGAAAAGAGAATATCAACAAAGAGGCTTGGCACTTTTTGAGAGAGAGACAATTACAACAACACACGAACGGAGAGCAGAGGTGCTTGGAGATCGAGCTTGGAGAGGAAGTAATCGGAGCACACAAGGGATCATCGTCTATAGTTTGTTGATAGATTTTCAAGTTGTATTGGGATGATGAATGATCTTATGATTTTATTTCCTTTATTTTCGAATATGAGCTAACTCTATTTAACACTTGGGTTGTGGAGCAAAACACCATCTGCTTGAATATATATTAGAACTGAGTTTCGCATAACTGAACTTATCTTTGATCCTGTTTTTCAACTGTTTCTTGAGTACGACAGTGAATAGAAACCCATCGCCTATGGAAACCGAACGTAGAAGTAGGCCGAGGGGATTTTAGATAATTGTGTTGATTTCATAGATATGTGAGACAATGAAACTTAATCGAGCTTAGTTTTATTTTGTCATCGTCTGATCACTAAGAAAGGCATAGACATATGAATTCTAGTGAGAGGGTGTAGATCTAGTAGGATGACAGTTCACTAGGCAAGATTAGAAAAAGTTCTAAGGTTCAGGGGTTTGCGAGATATAAACTCTAGCATATAGGATGGCAGTGATGAGTTGTATTCCATAACCCAAGTGTGCTTTCTAGTATTTGTGAAACTTACCATAACTCTTATGCTTATTTTGTGGAGTGAAGAAATACTACTGATCTTAGCTTTGTTTGGAATTATAATTGTTGCGCATTTTATGTTTTGAATAGACTTAGATAAAACTTCCTTCTTAAATTGCAAACAATTCATAGTGCACGATTTAGAAACCCACTCC
>JAPKLW010000634.1:267503-305123 GCA_026898455.1 Plectranthus barbatus | reverse complement strand
TTCTAAGGTTCAGGGGTTTGCGAGACATAAACTCTAGCATATAGGATAGCAGTGGTGAGTTGTATTCCATAACCCGAGTGTGCTTTCTAGTATTTGTGAAACTAACCATAACCTTTATGCTTATTTTGTGGAGTGAAGAAATATTACTGATCTTAGCTTTGTTTGGAATTATAATTGTTGCGCATTTTATGCTTTGAATAGACTTAGACAAAACTTTCTTCTCAAATTGCAAACAATTAATAGTGCACGATTTAGAAATCCACTCCCTTGGGTACGATATCTGGTCTCTCTTGACTATATTACTTGTGATTTGTGTATACTTGCACATTAGTCCTGTAGTATCACTATAGAACACAACAAGTTTTTGGCGTCGTTGCCGGGGAGTGGCTAAATTTAAATCTGAATGGTTCTGAATTGTTTGAATATTATAAGATATGGTCTGCTCGATTTTGGAAACTAACCATTTTCAGGATGCAGGTAGATCAGTAGTGTATGAGGGAAAGAATTGAGAAAGAATTATTCCCATTTGATCTGAAAATCGAGAGGACTTTCAGAAGAAACAGAAGGAGACAGAAAATTAGGAAGATGGCTGACGAACAACCAGAGAGGAACATTGATGATAAGGATAGAATTCTCAGGACCTTTGTGGCACCAAAGTTTGCTGATTTTGATCCTGGGGTGGTGAGACCTGAAGTTCAGGCACAACATTTTGAGCTAAAGCCATTTATGTTTCAGATATTACAAAGTCTAGGGCAATTCAGTGGGCAAGCTACAGAGGATCCCCATCTTCACTTGAGATCATTCCTGGAGATCTGTGATAATTTCAAATTGCAAGGAGTAACACCTGAGGCATTGAGGATGCGCCTATTTCCCTTCTCTTTGAGGGATAATGCTAAGACTTGGCTCACAAACCTGACACCAGGTTCTGTCACAACCTGGAATGAGCTAGCTGAAACTTTTCTGATGAAGTATTTTCCTCCTACTAGAAATGCCAGGTGTAGAAATGCAATCATGTCATTCAAACAGGAATGTGATGAATCAGTCAATGAAGCGTGGGAAATGTATAAAGAACTGTTAAGAAGGTGTCCAAATCATGGAATCTCTTATGGTATTCAGGTAGAAAGCTTCTATAATGGGCTGCTTGGAAATTCTCGGATGATGATTGATGCCACTGCAGGGGGAGCCCTGCTGGATAAAACCTATAATGAAGCTTGTGAAATCTTGGACAAGGTAGCTGCAAACAATTATTTGTGGGCTACTTCTAGAGCAGCAACTGTAACTACTCCAAAAGTTGCAGGAGTTCTGAATGTTGATCCTATACATGCTCTTACAGCACAGATGGAAGCTTTGGAAGCTACTATGAAGAGTATTGAGAAGAATACCAGTCAGACTATGACCTCTGCCATGCCAACAGAAAATGCAATGGTTGTGAGCTGTATTTACTGTGGTGAAGGACACCGGTTTGAGGAATGTCCTTCCAATCCAGCTTCTTTGTGTTACATGGGAAATAGACAGCAGCAGTATCAAGGGAACAATAATCCATATTCGAATACCTATAACATAGGATGGAGGAATCATCCTAATTTCTCCTGGTCTGGACAGGGAAATCAAAATGCTGGAGCACGGGACCTGCATAATAAATTTAACAAAGGTGGCTATAATCAACACCATCAGTATAATCAGCAGCAGGGTGGACAGCAGCCAAGTTTGGAAGCACCTCCTCAAAAATCTGAGAAATCCATGGAAGAAATGATGAAGGAATTTATGGCTAAGAATGAGGTGAGATTGAAAAGCCAAGATGCTCTGATACAAAGCCAGGCTTCATCATTGAGAAATCTTGAAGTACAAATGGGGCAATTAGCCAATGATATCAGGAACAGACCACAAGGGAGTTTACCTAGTAATACAGAGAACCCCAGAGGGGGAAATGAGCAGTGTAAGGTGGTAACCTTGAGAAGTGGGAGACAGATTGATGAAAGACCTGCAGAAGCACAACAGCAAAAGGAGGGGTCATTTGAAAAGAAGGAACAAGTTGGAACTAAAACACAGAGAGAAGGAAAAGCTCCTGTTAAAGAGTCTTATCTAGTAATCAATGAAGAGCTAGTGAATCAAGAAAAGCCTGTTGAGACCCCTGAGGGAAACGTGCTTTACACTAAAAGGAAATCAGTGGAAGATGATCACAATCTACCTCAACCACTATACCCTGTCAGATTCAAAAAGCAGAAAGAAGAGGAGCAGTTCAAAAAGTTCCTGGACATGCTAAAGAAAATTCACATCAATGTACCTTTGGTGGAAGCTCTGGAACAAATGCCTACTTATGTGAAATTTTTGAAGGACATTTTAACTAAAAAGAAAAGGCTGAAGGAGTTTGAGACTGTGTCTTTGTTTGACGATATTAGTGGACCTTTGAGGAGGCAAATTCCAGCCAAATTAAAGGATCCAGGGAGCTTCACCATTCCCTGCTCAATTGGGGGAAGGGATGTAGGAAAAACATTATGTGATTTGGAAGCTAGTGTGAACTTGATGCCACTTTCAATCTTTAAGAAGCTGGGTATAGGAGGGGCAAGACCAACAACCATTACTTTGCAGCTTGCAGACAGATCAACTGTTCACCCAGAGGGAAAGATTGAAGATGTTTTAGTTAGAGTCGATAAGTTCATTTTTCCCGCAGACTTTATAATTTTAGATTATGAAGCTGATAGAGAAGTACCCATCATCCTGGGGAGACCTTTCTTAGCCACAGGAAGAACATTGATTGATGTGGAAAAAGGGGAATTGATTATGAGAGTTCATGAAGAGCAGGCTATTTTTAACCTGTACAATACCATGAAGCTGCCAGATGAATCAGAAGATTGTTTCACCATTGGAATTCTGGAATCAGTGATAGCTGAGCATGTGAAAGAACTACAACATAAAGAATGTGAGAAAGAAGTAATTGCAGAGGAAAATGCTCTAGCATGGGTTGAGTATGGTGCAAAGTTTGGGGGGGTACAAAGCTAATTTTGAATCATTGGACCTTATGAATAGGGAACAGAAAGAACCAACAGCGTCCCTAGAGGAGCGCCCTGAATTGGTACTCAAGCCCTTGCCAAATCACCTGAAATATGTATATTTGGGAGAAGCAGATACTCTACCTGTGATAATTGCTTCTAATTTAGGAGATGAGGATGAACAGAAGTTGATGCACATGCTGAGGAAACATAAACAGGCAATTGGGTGGACCATATCAGATATTAAGGGAATTAGTCCTACAATTTGCATGCATAAGATACTGTTGGAAGATGGAATGAAGAAATATTACTGATCCTTACCTTTGTTTGGAATTATAATTGTTGCGCATTTTATGCTTTGAATAGACTTAGACAAAACTTTCTTCTCAAATTGCAAACAATTCATAGTGCACGATTTAGAAATCCACTCCTTTGGGTACGATATCTGGTCTCTCTTGACTATATTACTTGTGATTTGTGTATACTTGCACATTAGTCCTGTAGTATCAATATAGAAAGCAACACTCTCCACCATGGCAAGTCAAAGCAACAGTCAATCCGTGCAAACCCCTGAACCTTCGTTAGGGTTTGGACTCAATCAAGAACCAGAACTTGTACTCTCTGATGTTAGAAAGTCGAATACATCTCACTGCGGTCCATCAATACACCACCCTTGCGTACCAGCATGCCAAGTAACCAAGATAGACTACTTATTCTAACAATGCCGCAACCATCCGGATAGACGTATCCTCATACGCTGTCTCGGTTATGATCAGGTTTATGTCTCACTAGGTCAAGTGATCATACTGTCTTCTGTGATCTACTACATGCCGTATGATCGTCCCTATCGGTGAGACAAGAGGATATCATTGTTACATACATGTAAGTTTGTTTGACAGATAGGAGAAATAAACCGTTGTATACTCATTATAATAAATGCTTTCAGTATACAAAACCCATCAATCTCCCACTTATACTTAAAGCATAACTAAGTTATTAAAGTGTATACAGTGCGTCTATCTAGCCTGCTATCTCGTTAACCACTGTCAGTGGTCGGCATCCACCTCAGACCCAGCTCACGAATATGTCTTTCGTAAACTTTCTACGGCAAGCTCTTTGTAAATGGATCAACAAGGTTGTCCTTAGTGTCAATCTTCTTGATCAGCACATCGCCCCTTAATACGATCTCTCGTATGATATGGTACTTTCTCTCTATGTGTTTGCCTGCCCTGTGAGACCGCGGTTTCTTTGAGTTCGCCACTGCACCAATGTTATCACAATAAATTGTGATGCTCTTCGGCAAACTCGGAATCACACCCAACTCTAAAAGGTAGTTCCCGAGCCATACCCCCTCTTTCAAGGCTTCGGAGGCGGTGACATATTCCGCCTCCATGGTGGAGTCAGCAATACATTTCTGCTTTGAGCTCCTCCAAGATATAGCTCCACCTCCCAAGGTAAACACATATCCCGAGGTCGATTTCTTCTCATCCTGGTCCAGTTGGAAATCCAAGTCTGTATAACCCACAGGGCACAAATCCTCACTTTGATAAACTAGGCAGTAATTTCTGGTTCTTTTCAAATACTTGAGGATGTGCTTTACCGCAGTCCAGTGCGCCTGTCCAGGGTTAGACTGATATCTTGCTACCATGCCAATGGCATAACATATATCTGGCCTGGTACACAGCATCACATACATGAGGCTACCCACCGCCGAAGCGTATGGTACAAGACTCATCTCATCTTTCTCCAGCTGTGTCTCAAGACACTGCTCACTAGAAAGACGAACGCCATGTCTGAAAGGTAGCAAGCCTTTCTTGGCGAGTTGCATGCTGAACCGGGCTATCACAGTATCCACATAGGATGCCTGGGATAAGCTAAACATCCCTTTTTTATGATCTCGTAAGACCTTAATCCCAAGGATGTAGCCAGCTTCTCCCAAATCCTTCATTTGGAACTGTTCGGATAACCAACACTTGATTTCTGACATCACTCCCTCATTGTTTCTAAATAGGAGTATGTCATCAACGTATAGCGCAAGGAAAACCACGCTCCCACTGACACAAAGTCGGTAAACACAACTTTTGTTTTCCAACAGTGAAAATCCATAGGATTTAATCACATCGTTGAAACATAAGTTCCACGACCTCGAAGATTGCTTAAGTTCGTACAAGGACTTCTTAAGCTTCCAGACAAGATGTTCTTCGCCTTTGCACACGTAGCCCTCAGGTTACCGTATATAGATGTCCATACCTTCTTCAAGGTAACCGTTTAGGAAAGCGGTTTTGACATCTATCTGCCAAATCTCAAGGTCCAAATGCGCAGCTATGGCAAGGAGTATCCGGATGGATTTGAGCATGGCTACGGGTGAAAAGGTTTCGTCATTGTCAATGCCCTCTTTCTGATTATAACCCTTTGCCACTAGCCAAGCTTTAAAAGCCGTGATTTCTCCATCCACCCCTTTCTTTCTCTTATATACCCATTTGCACCCTATGGCCCTAAAGCCATCCGGCAATTCAGTTTTCTGGTACACATCCATAGCAGTTATGAATTCAATTTCAGAATCCATGGCGACACGCTATTTATCAACATCCTTGTCTAGCATTGCCTCTTCGTAAGTCAGTGGGTCAGAGTCCTCATGTCCGTCTTCTGGGCTCAAGTCCGAAGACTCACCCACGAACATGTACCTTTCTGGTTGGAAATAACTCTCCGACTACGACGAGGCATCGGTGCCGTGTCAGCAGTAGGTGCAGTAACTTGTGGTTCTGCACCTTGCACTGAAGAACGTGTCTGTGGTGCTGAACCTCTCACAGGTGCACCCACGTTTGCACGTTCCCCTTCCCTTGGAATTGCATTCTCGTTTTCAATTTCTTGAAAAATGATATCACTCCTTGACCTGTGGTTCCTCACATACTCGTCCTCCAAGAATCTAGCATTGGTGCTAACAACGATCTGACTCTCAGGACAGTAAAAGTAACCACCTTTCGTTTGTCTGGGATACCCTATAAACAACATTACCTTTGACATGCTTTCTAATTTATCAGGGTCCTTCGACAGTACGTGTGCCGGACAACCCCATACTCTAAACTTGCACAAACTCGGTTTGCGACCAAGGAAGAGCTCAAAAGGGGTCTTAGGAACTGATTTAGAAGGCACCACATTTAACACGTAAGCGGATGTTTCCAATGCGTAGCCCCAAAATGAAATTGGTAAGTTTGCATAACTCATCATTGATCTTACCATCTCTAGAAGAGGTCATATTCCTTCTTTCAACTACACCGTTTTGCTGGGGAGTACCCGATACAGTCCACTGGGATGTAATCTCATTTTCTGACAAATACTGCAGGAACTCGTTACCGAGGTATTCGCCACTGCGGTCAGATCGCAGTGACTTGATAGTTTTCCCGACCTTCTTTTCTACCTCAGCCTTAAACTCTTTGAATTTCTCAAAGCATTCAGACTTGTAGCGAAGCAGGTAAAGGTATCCGTACCTTGAGTAATCGTCAATGAAAGTGACGAAGTACTCGTATCCTCCATGAGCTTGCGTGGACATCGGTCCACATAAGTCAGAATGGATCAATTCCAACACTTCCTCTGCTCGAGACTGACTAGCCTTAAAAGACCTAGTTGACACCTTGCCCTCGATGCAGGATTCGCAGACTTGATAAGGTACAACCCGCACGAAGTCTAATATACCGTCATCTGCAAGTCGCTGAATCCGCTTCAAGCTGATGTGACCCAGTCTCAAGTGCCAGAGATATGTAAGATCCTCATCAGAAGAAGTTTTCTCTTTCTAGGATTATCAATTACGGATGAATTATATGCAATACTTGCAGAAGACTTATGATTACAGTTGATAACATAGAGAGAATTATTCAGCATCCCACGACAGATAACACCGTTATTACCAATGATAGAAACACTTCTATAAAAAATAACTGAATATCCATCAACATAAAGTTTGGAAACTGAAATAAGGTTCCACTGAAAATCCGGCACATACAAAACATCTCTCAAAGTTAAAACAGAATCATCAAAGTACAAGGTGAAATCTCCAATGGCAGCTGCACTCACTTGTGCTGCGTTTCCCATCGAGATTGTAACCTCGTCATTCTTCAACACCCTCCTCGGTGTGAACCCCTGCAAAATGTAACAAACATGATCAGTAGCTCCAGTATCCACTACCCACGAATGAGTAGAAACCGATGCTAAACATGTTTCCGTTACAAATGCAAATGGCGTATCTTGTCCCTTGCTTCTGCATGCGTTCTTACTTGAAGTGACACCATCCCTCTTCATCTCATTTGACCTCCTCTCACGTGTTCTGCGATCAATCATATTCTTGCACACAGTATGAACCACATCTTTCAATGTGCTCAAGATCTGATAACTCAGAATCCCATGAAGGTACGAAAGACTGTCCTGCTGAAAGATCAGTAAGCTACTCTTTGAAAGAGTACTCTCTTCTCTTAGCTACATCCTTCTTAAAGTCATAGAATGAAAGCAGTAAAGAGTTCAGGATTATATCGATCTTAGCCCGATCACTGATACATCCACCTCTACGTGTGAACCGATTCATGGTGTTATCCATCATCATCACATGCAATGTCACCGAACTACCATCAACCATTCTCTTACAGACAAGGTCTTTCACGAGATCACAGCTGATAGTTCGTTCCACTTCGCCATACGTAGCCACTAAGTCCATCCAGATCGTAATAGAGCTACAATAGCCCATGTACTTGAGCTTCTATTCTTTAGACAGGTTATCCGAGATTAACTTGTAAGTAAAATCTTCAGATGTCACCCATCTTTCATAGAACTCCTTCTCACGTCTAGAGACTTTATGGTAACGTGGGGCAAGTGGCATCATTGTAAGAACAAACATGTGTTGCTTAGTCAGGAGGATATACTCAATGCAGTATCTCCACTTAGGAAAGTTTGGACCAGTCAAAGGATTGAGAGCAAGAATATGATCAACAGTAGACATAGACATATCTGAAACAATAAAGAATCTTAAATAAGAACATACATGCAGAACTTCGAAAACAAATGCATTGAAAACCTTTTCATAAATCAAATACACATGTTTTCCACTAATTGCCCAAGAGTTCCAACCGCAAGCTACACTCGTAGACGTTTACGATGTCACCCTCAACCAGAACTGCGGGTTTTAAGCCCCAATTCTTTAGTTTCACTACCATGTCAGGAACCTTTGGACACTAGAAATTAATAATTAGTGAAAATCTTAGACCAAGCCATCTCTCAAGGATAGGGAAGCAGCAACTGGATTATATCATAAGATGCTTCTAAGCGATTAACCACAAATTTAACTCTGGCCAAAAGAGACAATTTAGCATGGCACATAATCATATCACACAGCCCTTAAAGCTTTTGTTATCTATAATTTAAATCAATCCTAGAATACTTATGAAAGAGATCTACGCAAGCTACACTCGTAGACGTTTACGCAAAACCCTCCCACTATTCACATGATTTAAATTGTTTGTCTAGAAATCCCAACAATTGTACCCATGCACTTCCAAGAACTAGCAAGCTACACTCGTACACGTTTACTAGAGCGAGAGATACACTTACAGCCTAGGACCGCTTTGTGGAGGTCTATTGATTTTAATTGAAAAACCTGCTTAGCACTACAAAAAAAAAGGTCTATAATAGCAACAAAAATTGTCACTATAAGTATAAATTTTGTCACTATAGCATTGTAGTGACAAAATTATGTGTTGTCACAATTTCGTGGCTATTTAATAGTGGCTAAAGGTTTAGCCACGAACTACAATAATTGTCACTATTCCTTTGTTTTATAGTGACTTTAAATTTTCATCACTAATTCACTAATAATTAGTTACAACATATAATTGTCACTAAAAAAGTATATTATAGTCACATAATTTCATTGTCACTAAAGTAAGCATGTTTTAGCCACTACATTAATGGTCACAAAAACTTTATAATTTAGCAGCATAATTTGTCGTCACTAAAGTTCCAGTATTTTGTCACGTGTAATAGTCATCACTATAACTCCGCATTTTAGTTATAAGAAATTATTGTCACTAATAATCATGTTTTTAGTAATTCATAATATTTGTCACTAAAATTCTTGTATTTTAGTCACTAAAATCTTGTAATATAGTCATATAATATTTGTCACTAAAATTTATGAAAAATAGTCGCATATTATTATTGTCACTATAATAGTTGTCACTAAGGTCTTTACAATATAGCCACATATTATTATTGTCAATATAGTAGTTGTTACTAAATTATCCGTACTTTAGACACGTATAATTGTTGTGGCTAAAAAAATATTTAGTGATAAAAATATTTTATTACTAAAGCATGCTTTTTAGTCACTAATATATTACATTTTAGTTGCATAAATCATTACCACTACAACTTTTTCATTGTTAATTATTGTTAAGAAAATATATTTTACAGATTGTCACAATATTATCCATATAAATTATAATTCTTTCTCACAAAAATACACATGTCGTCACTAAAATAATAATAAAATTATATCATTTTCATAATAATGAAATTGTACATTACAAATATACATAATTCATCATTCAACTAATAAACTGCATTTTTCTCAATAAAGAAATATTGAAATAAGTTGAAAATATAAATAAATCCACTAAAAACCGAGGTCATTCAATCTAAAATAATAACAAACATATTTTAAACAAAAAATAGAAGAAATAATTACATAAACAATCATAAACCTACTTCTATGTAAAAATCTTGATTGATATAAAACCTGCAAAAAGAGAAAAACAAGTATAAGTACTAGGAGTGAATAAAATTTAACATGCAAAAACTGTATGACTCCAAAATTGAAACAGAAGAAAAAATATTCAAAAACGTGATCACGTCTAAGGCAAAAGTATCATACACAAAAACTTTACCTAATTATAATGATAAAAGAAACTAAATATGTGGAGAGAATTATACTCACATTAATTAGGATTTTGAATTTGACTGTTTTGGCTTAATCCTTGTAGAATAGCAGGAAGTTGAACTTTTAAAAGAGCTTCCACTTGAGCTTGAATTTGACTTTCTTGATTGATAACTTGAGTTTCCAATGATTCTAATCGAGATGCCATTGTTTCATTTTGTTTCTTTAGCACTTCATTCTCCTTTTGCAATTCCAGATTTACTCTCTCTCCTCTATTCGTAGGTGGTTTCAATCCATCTCCACACCCACGTAATCGACTAGATTTTTCTTCTCCAAGAATTTTCACAAAAGCTTCATCTTCATCCATAAGACACTCATCATCTTCAATAGGTTGACTTTGTAATCTAATAAGTTCTTCCTAAAAAAAATCGTTTATATTAGCATTTACAATTTAATGCTAAGTATACACATACAAGAGATATTATGGAAACTTTACATAAACTTCTCTTGAAGCTTCATCAACCCATTATTTTCTTCTATTGCTGTATCGACTCAATCTCCATGCAGTTGTTCGAGAAGACTCATTTCCAGTCTCAGAATCACGCTAGTATTTAAAAAAATTATAATCATACTTCTTTCGAAGCTATGTTGATCATTATATGAATAGTAAAAGTCATATACCTCATCATAGCAATATTGAGCAATAGATTTTGTTCCACGTGAATGAACCATAGTCAGCTTTTCCCTATTTTTCTTATTTCGATCGCTCATGTCCTAAAAAAAACATTAAAAAATGCATGAAAAATTATAAAAATAACAATCATATAAATCATTAATGAACATTACTAAAAAAGTATAATACCTTGAATTTGTCACTCTCCCAATAAGTCTTCAATATATCCCAATTTTCTTGAGTGACTCCAGAGTGAGGTTGATTCAATGTTTTTCCTTCAGCCTTACTTTTAAGGTAACTTGCATATAGTTTATGCCGATAATTTCTATATTGGCAATTCAACTGTGCATAAACTATATCCTTAACTTCATAATTATCTTCTTCTAAATTAAACTTTTGCTGCAAAATCCATTAGCATTAATATAGTTGATGAAGACAAAACAAAATAAAATAAATTTATTTTTAATAATATATTTTCATTAGTACACAAACTTTGTATATAGGTATATTATTTATAGACGTATGTATAGACAGAAGACATAAAAGAAATAAAATGGTTGGAAAAATCGAATTAACTTTTGGTCTATATGCAAATAAAGAATACAAAACATAAACAAAACAATTACAACTAAAAGAAACTACAACAATTAAAATAATATAAGTATATTAAATTGAATGTAATGCAGTGAGTTTATGGGCGTGATCACAATTAAGCTAAAACTATTAAAAAACGAATAACGAAATATTTTTTTTATTAGGCGTGATCTATGCTAAGGTAAAATTGTCTTACGTGAAATTCTTATAACATAACAGCATTTGATTTTCTTATAAGCTCGATTACTTCTTAGGCAAAACTATCACTAACTGAGCAATATAATATACTTTTTAATTAGACGTGATCAAAACTAGGATAAATCATATAAACTAAATATAATATATTATTTTAGTAGACATGATCTCTGATATGTGACGATAAATTGTGTTTTTTAGATATAAATTTACCTTCATCGCCATCCACAACTTCCTCTTGATTTCTGTTGGAAAATCTTTCCAACGAGCATATTGAAGCGGTGCCAAGTGCTTAATTATCACACATGCTTCAGTCTTGAAATCCATTGCATGTGGCCCAACAATTCGTTTTCTTGATGGATGGATAATTATGTCTAATTTTTTTTTGTTGCTTCCTTTTCTTTTGAATCGAAATACCTCGAGTTGCACCTCGTCCTTTGCGCTCCGATGATACTATATAAAAAATACAAACATAAGTTTTGGTTGCAATCTATCAAAAAAAATCTTCAATTACAAAAATAATCTTTCAATATAAAGTCAATTGAACCATTGGTAATCTGGTTTGAGATTGGCGTTTCATCATGATCAGTTTCTTCTTCTTCATGTTCTTCAACTACAAAAAAAAAAAAAAAAGTATCAGATACCAATAACTCGATACCTCCAGAATACTTGTATGTTGTAGAAGACAACTTTAAAAATCAAAATATATACCTCGTGAATTATATATTTCCATTGATTAATGTAGCCTTGAAATCTGTTCATTACTTGTGAATTCTGAGCTTCTTTTTTTTTTACGAGGGATGAAAAAGTGAGGGATGGAAAAATGAGGGAACGTGAAAGTTATGATATGGAGGATTAATAGGAACGTGAGAATAACTGTTTAAAATTCAATCTTTTTGGCACCAAAATAAGAAAAAAACTTTTAAGTCTGGCGCTAATTATGAATGGGACGAAAATTCAAATTCTTTTATCGTATATAATTAAAATTTTGGTTGGCACCAATAATTAAAATATCTCTTTATAATACATATCTTTGTTGTATATATATACATATCTTAATAAATATCTATACGTGTATTCCCTAATAGTTTTTTATATTTTTATAAAATTGTGTTTCCGTATCCTTGCTACATAATTAACTTAAAATAAATTGTCTAATATAATATATTAATATTATAGTTATCTATTTACATGATCACACAAATTCTATAATATATATATAAATATAAATATTGTAAAAAGATATTGATTAAGGATAATCGAGAAATCAAATATATAATATATTGTTATTGGAAGCAAGATTTATCCAAATAAAAAATCTATAATGTGTATACAAAATTATTTATCCTTCAACTAAAAAACAAATCGTAAAATCCAGTCAAATAAATATTGAGTTAATAAAATAAGCTGAATTTCTGAAGTCTTAATAGCAAAAGAAAATAAAATCAAAATCGGCAATATCTTGTGAAATTATAATTGAACCTCTTTAATTGCTATATCTTTAATTTTGATTTTATTTCAATAATATGTTCTTATGTAATTGATGTATAACATTACATCTATACTTTACACTAGTGGGGCCTCAATAAAAACACAAAAACGTTGATAACATATATAGTCTAGTTTTAATTTTAATATTTTTAAATAAAAAATTAACTAATAAATATTACGTATTAACATTAAATATTATAATTTATTATGATTTTTAAAGTCAAATTAATTATTAACATCGTTATTATAATTTTACATGTCTTTTTTGATTTTGTATTAGAAATTTTAAGCTTATAAATTGAATACAATTAACTCACATGTCTCTTTCGATTTTACATTAAATTATAAAAATAAGATTTTGTAATTAAAATTATATTATAATAAGCAATAACAAATAATAGAACTCAACTAATTTACATTTAAGCTCTAGTTTTCTATAAATCAACTAAAGTCTCCATTTTCGATAGTAGGTTGTTGAAAGTTAAACATGTTTCATTTCAAACCGTCAAATCAGTCGTACCAAATCCTTTTTTATACGGTTTGACCTTGGTTTGAGAACATCTCATACCATACCCATTGGTTTGATCGATATTTCGCTTATAAACTGGACAAACTGGATCGCCCACACTCCTAATTACAATTCATGTAGCTCCACTACGAAGCTTCAGACAAAAAGTAGCAATAAGGCGAAATGTTGATCCAGAACCTGAAAAATAGTTTAGTCATCGATTCATAGTTTGAAAGATGTATTCTCAATCTATGACTAGATTAAGAATTTAACGATCTTTCATGTCCAGATAAGGGATTGATAATTTTTGGATCTTTCACTAACTTTCGGGTCCTGAATTTACAATCATCCAATCAATAACTATAGAAGTTGTGTAATGAATATTTTTTAAGAAATTAAACCAAAATAAATCTTAAATAAATTATAATGATTCCATAAAATCTTATTTTTGTTGTCTTAATCCCATTAAATGAAAAAACAATCTTATTTATAAGTTTAAAATAATTATTAAACCATAAATTAAGTAATTTTATTAAAATGAATCGCAATGGGACGACCAACCCCGTCGGGCCACAAATGGCACCGCTCTGCTCCACAGTTCACACTAAAATGTAATCTTATTGAGTCGAGTGAAGTTGGGGAGTATCTTGCACAATTTTTAATTAATTAATCGAACCGTTCAAAATTCATGAACTTAATCGAATCTTGGTTGTGATTAAAAGAGATTTCAAATATTTTCTCATTATTTCAAAAAGGTTTCTTATATGTGTACATATAATTTCTTTGTTATTATATTTTCCAAATTTTTTGCATGTAATTAAACAAGCCCGAAAATTCCCAAAATATAATCCAACAAGAAATTAATTACATAAGCATGCTTGGAAAGATGTAAATAATAAAAGCACTAAATCATGCTTTTCCTATTATCTACACATGTTTAATTGCGCACATAATATATCATATGAGGACAATTAAGACAAACAAAAATTCCTCGTGGCCCCACAAAACAGGAAATAAAATCATATCTATTACAATTTGAAATTTGAATTTATTTGGATAAATCCAAATCTTTTTCAAATCTTCAACCACCAAATCTTTTGGGATTTAGGGTTTTGTGATTGGCCCCAAACCCTAATGCAAACCTAGGGTATACACAGGATTGCACCAGCCACCAAATCGCAAACCATCGCGACAGGATCAGCCCTCGCCGACGACGGACACGCCGCCGCCAGCCGATCGCCGCCGCCGCCCCCAGCGCCGATGGCCGCCGCCGTGCGCCCGCGACCCGTGTCGTGTGTCGCCCTCGTCCGTCGGCTCCGTCTTCGTTCTTTGTCCCGACCCGTTCAATTATAGATTTGAATAAGAAAATTACAAAATCTATTCTATTACAAATTTTCTTATCAAATCTAATCACGAATTTTCTCGTGATTTCACAAAACAGATTCAACCCTACAAGGATAAACCACCACAGGCTGAATCAAATGGGTTGCCACGAGGAATAAAAACCATCCACGAAAAAAATAAAATTCATACATGCATCAATGAATTTATTATGAACAACATATTCATAAATCAGAAACCTGGCTCTGATACCAATTGTAGGGATTTATCCGTGAACCGAATCACAAAATCCAAATCAGCCGGATTGATTTATGGTTTATTGTTCACAATACCAATTCACAAAACCCTAGCATGATCCTATGAATTTAATGTGTGGATAAAAGGAATTACCGTTATTCCGTAGAGTCTGATCCAATCTTTCGCATTTGAATATCCAACTTTAATTCAACCACGCAATTCGATTAAATTTGCGGAAACAGAAATTAGAAATCTAATTTCTTGATTTAATCGAAAATAAAGAAAATAGAAAAGAAAGAATTTTGTTCTCCAGATCAAATCTTCAGGGTTGTATCCCAATGCTGCTCAGACCTGCTACTGGTGAGGATTCCACAGATCTGTAGAGTGTAGACCGGAGTCGAAATTCCTTCTCCTCCCCTCTAACTGGTGCCGCCCCTGCTCTCTCTCACCCTAGGATTTCAATTGATTTGAATGTTATGAAGTGGCTAGGGTTTCAGAGAGAGAGCTGTTTATTTATAGACCTAGGGTTTTAACCCTAATGGGCTACTGGGCCTTTTTCAGCATATATAAATGGGCCAGACCTGGGACTTAATGCAAATAATAAAGTGGGCATATAAATTAATTAATTCTCATGTCCACAGTCCAGGACACAATTAATTAATTAATATTAATTCTTTTTCACCACAGAATTAATACTGACCTACCCCTTTATTACCACGTTATGAGAACAGGTTGCATTTATTGAGAATCCCCATATTTAAGGTTACAGACATTCATTAATTAATCGGAGCTTCTGACAAGCTCTATCTACAATTAATTAATATCTTATTATTCCTGAGTAGTACCACTCAATCCTTATCACTCGTGTCTGAACTTAATCAGCCTGTAGGACTTTGGCACGATGAATGTCATTGAGCTCCATGGGGAATGTCCCCGTCCTATTACTCGGATATGGTTACCTAAACCCAGTCTCAGGCAGTACTACACGAACTGTTGTTACCCAAGATGCGGATATACGAGTACGTTACTTGGGCTCTCCACCATAGCAAGTCAAAGCAACAGTCAATCCGTGCAAACCCCTGAACCTTCGTTAGGGTTTGGACTCAATCAAGAACGAAATCTTGTATTCGTTGATGTCAGACAGTCGAATACATCTCACTGCGGTCCATCAATACGCCACCCTTGCGTACCAGCATGTCAAGTAACCAAGATAGACTACTTATTCCGACAATGTCGCAGCCATCCGGACAGACGTATCCTCATACGATGTCTCGGCTGTGATCAGGTTTATGTCTCACTAAGTCAGGTGATCATATTATCTTCTGCGATCTACTACATGCCGTATGATCGTCCCTATCGGTGAGACAAGAGGATATCATTGTTACATACATGTAAGTTTGTTTGACAGATAGGAGAAATAAACCATTGTATACTCATTATAATAAATTCTTTCAGTATACAAAACCCATCAAGATGCTCAAGGAAGGCAAGTCCGGACACATCCTCCTTGGACTTAAGAAAAGAGGTACCTTCGTGCTACGACGTTAACTAAAACACTTGTTGGGTAGTAACTCATCCTTTACTTGCCTTATCTTTAAATTTCTTTGATTTTGTTTTCAATTTATGCTTTTATTTTATTTATTCTGTCTTTCTTTTATTTACTTTCAATTTTTTTTAGGATTTACCTTTGTTTCGATTGACATGTCTGATGTCGATTGACACAGAGGTCAGCACGGAGTTACACTTAGACTCAATGAGGCAGTCGATTTGAAGGCTCAGAGTCGATTGACATGACCTCTGTCGATCGACACAGAGTGCCAACAACAGCAATTCTCCATCGCGCAGCGCAGATTCCTTTGGTGGATAAAAACGTTGATGTCTGAGATCAACAGTCAGGTACTAGTTCTTATTCTTGTCTGATCTTCAAACTATTTCTAACTCTTCGAGTTCAAAATAAGTTTGGGGGCATGTGGACAAGAATTCGAACTTTTCTATCCTTTTTATTGCTTTATTTTTTATGCATAGGAAAAAAATATGGATATAGTGTGAGGGAAATTTTCTTATTGAGTCTTGAACCTATTTGAACTGATTATGAGTTTGAAATTGATTGAAGATAGTTTGATTTGATTTTGATTGTGGTTGATTGCCTATGAATGTAGAATACCGCATGATAGGATCTAATTGAAACTTACACTTGCATGATGTTACTTTATTGGTGTTCTTTCTCTCCTAGAAAGAACACAACCAGTCACTGCAGATCTCTAGCAGTGATTCTTACGGACGTCTAGCCAACCAGTTTAATAGTTTGGGAGGACTTATAAAGCTCTCAACTCCGGAGGAGAAGGCTGCCTGGTGTGTTCACACTCCAAATCTGCGAAGCCGAAGGGACTAGAGGCTTGGACGAGTGAGCTAGTAGACTGGTAGAAACTGATATCTACCAACTAGCGATAGATCGCGAGACTCTTCTATAACTAAAGCTTAGTGAATTTCCAAACCAAGGTCTAAGGAGAGGACGTAGGACTTTAGGCTCCGAACCTCTATAAATTCCTTGCTTTTTACTGCTTTCTTACATTTCTACAAGGTTTTTAAAACTCAACACATTCTAGTGTTGAAGTAAATTCGAACTAAATAAACTCCCTGCTCGCTGATAAATTATTTTAAGAATCACAAATTGGTTAAGAACCACCAGTTTGTGAGTGCAAGTTTAGATCTCAAAATTTCCGATGCACACTATACATACTCTGATCTCGGAACCAACAAAATGATTGTGGTCCCTGATAGTCAAAGGGTGGCACGCATGTGCAAAAGTTTTAGAGCATTCCTCGATGGATCGGCGATGCTACGGTTTATGCATCTCCCTTCAGGGAACATTTCTTCATTTGCCCAACTGCATCACTCGTTCGTTCAACACTTCTCAAGCAGCATGAGATTAACAAAGAGGCCGAACAACCTACATTCGGTCGTCTAAAAAGAAAATGATTCACTTCAAGACTTCTTGAGGTGATTCAACAAGTAAAGGTGACGATTCCAAACTACTTGGAAGAAAAGACGGTTTCAACATTCAATAATGGATTGAAGAGGAACTCCAACCTCTTTTGGAAACTAGTCAAGTATCCTTGATCGACTACGAAGGAAGTTCTTGCACGAGCCAAGGCTCAAACAAGGCAAAAGGTCGAGGAAGAAAATTTTGGTGGAAGAGACAAATCAAAAAAGCAATTAACTCGATTGAAGAAAAAAAGCGAGACACGAACCAATATTTGTTATCAACCATATTAACCTTGCAAAGAATCAGTAAAGAAAAACATCCAAAGTGTCTCAAGTCGAATCTTGTACAACTTGAACGTTCATCCTTGTGTCGCGGTGCAAGAAATACAAAAGTTAGGACCGAACGCTCGATCGCCAACAAAATTGTTTGCAAGGCCGGCACATCGCGACACGAGTCTTTACTATGCGTTTCACCAAGATCACGAACATTTAATCGAAAATTACCAAAAATAAATTTCAAATTTTGTTTATTGATTAATCAATATTTTACTCTTCAAAGCGATGAGGCAATAAAAATAGGATTAGCTGTCGAAATCAACGAATCTCATCAATATTGGAAGAAGTAAATTACAAAATGTTATTTTTTTTTCCATGTTCAAAGTTCCAACTAAACAGTCTTCACACTGTCACTCATGCATGTTCAACCAAAACCTAAACTGGTAACTGCCAATAATTTTACCTAATTTGTAGCTCCACCATGTGAATTTTATTCTGTTTTTTTTTCGTTAATGTTGATACTTTACTGTAGTTGGTAACGCCTTGTGCAATATTTGCTTATCTCTTCTTTTTTATTTTAATTTTTCTATTTTTTCAAGAAAGATTATTAATTTATATCATATTATTCAGGAAAAAAAATTATAAAGTAGCTTATTTAAAACTAATTCAGAATTTAATTGAGAGTAATTTAAATCAAAATATAATGTAGACAAACATGTGTTATATAATAATTTGACAAATAAACAATTAATTGATAGATGGAAAGAATGAAATAAGAATTTAACTATAGGGAAAACTCTTCAATTTTCTTTTCTTCACTACACGAGAGAAGATTGAGTTTTAATTTGATTCATCAAACTAAACTACTAAAACATAAGCCTAAATATACAAATATAGTCTAAATTATTCATGTTATTCAAATATATAGTATAAATTATCATTTTTTAAAATTAAATAGCTAAACTATGCAAATATAAGATCATATTTTTTGGGTAACAAAAAACTAACTAAATTCACCAAAATCTCATGTTAATAAATAAAATATATATTTGTGTGCAAGTGATGTAGCTTTGGATTTTGGAATTTTAGAATTTTTCATATTTTTTTATATTTTGTGTTTTTTCAAATATGATTTGAAAGAATCTTGACATGATTTTTTTTCTTTTTCCCCAAATAAGATTATTTAGAAATAAACGTCTCATTTTATTTAATGACATAAAATTTTGACAACTTTGTGTGACAAAAAACAATGTGATTCTTCATTTGCATAGTTTAGAATAATGGTAAGAAAAAATTCTCCCCAATAAAGTAAGAAAGATAGTTGATTGTGTTTATAATATTGCTTGATTGTATTTAGGTCGTTGCTTGACTACAAACAATGCTTGGTTGTGTTATAGTTATTGCCTGATTACTTTGTTGCTTGATAATATATCAATCATTAATTTATTTTGATCTAATGGATAAGATTCATTCTTTTTGCTTACTCATGAATTTTTTTTACATAATCTCATCTCTCTCCCCCTTTTATTTATATATATATAGAGGCGTAATCATATCACAAGTCTCCCTTAGATGGGAGAAGAGAATAAATCTGGGCCTTTAGTTTTAAGACATGAATGGTCAAGATTTAATGCTGGATTTTATTTTATTACTTAATTTAATAATTAATTAATTCCATGGAGGGTTTAATAGTAATTAATATATTCCTTTTTTATTCTTTCCATAACTACCTCCTAAAATTTCTCCTACGATTTAAAATCTCTTCTGAATTGAGAATCAAAATCATCCTCAAAATCTGTTTAATTTTTATTGCAGAATTTCGTCGTTGCAGGGGCCTTTGCAGGCGGCGCCGCCAGCGATCTTCAGATCTGATGGGTATCTCTGGTTTAGATCCTCGATGCAACCAGCCGACTCGCACCCACCAAATGGCTGGATCAGCAGAGGTAAGTTGTAACCATCCACCATGCTAACGTCGTAAAAATCCGACGATAATTGTGGCGAACGCAACGAAATCTCAGCCAGCGTATACAACAAGTTGTCACCGGTGACGCAAGAGGCGCTGCCCGACTCGTTGAAGACACAACCGATTTTGCCCCAGATGCGACCGTTCAACCGCCGCTCACAGATGTTCTGTTCGCCGACGGTGTTTGGTTGCCGACAACCATTGCCCATATTGAATGACAGAGAGAGGGGGGGGAGATGGGTGTGTGACGTTTGTAAGCTTATTTCATAATTGTTTTTTTCTTCATATATAAGTTGCATTATATACGCCTGTAAATATGCATTATACACGCCTGTATAGTTGCATTATCCTTCATGGAATTATTAAGGTTTTTGAATATTGTTGTGTATTTTTCTGATGCAAGTTGCACTATATAAACCTTTAAATATGCATTATATATGCCTGCAAATATGCATTATATAAGTTTGCATAGTTGAAGTATGTTTTGGTTTTACTGACGTAGGGTGTATCATATAAGCCTGTAAATATGCATTATATAAGCTTAAAAAGTTGCAGTATGCTTTTTTAAAATTCAAAATCACTAAAAATGATAAAAAAGTATAAAAATAATTAATTTAGAAAAATATTCATTAATATTCAAAATTAATAAAAAGTAGCGATAATGCAACATAAATTAGGGATTTCTTAGATATAATGAGTGTGAAAAATAAAAAAATAATTAATTTAGGAAAATATTCATTAAAATTCGAAATTAATAAAAAGTAGCGATAATGAAGAAAAATATAAGATTTTTTTAGATATAATGAGTGTGAAAAAAGAATAAAAATAATTAATTTAGGAAAATATCCATTAAAATTCAAAATTCCTAAAAGCTAGGGATAATGGAGCATAAAATTAGGGATTTTCCTATTTTGTAGATTTAATGGATATGAAAAATGACAAATTTACCCCGTTAATGCAACTATTTTATATTACCGAATGCAACTTTAGAAATTCGCTCCTCAAATAGATCTCAGCCGTTTGAACCTTGATTTGGATGCACAGGATTCATTCTCATCTCCCATCCAAGAGACCACTTGTGACTTTAACGCACCCCTATATATATATATATATATATATATATATATATATATAGTAGTGATCATATGATAATAGTTTCTAATATGAGAAATGAGAATAAATCTCAACCTTTGATTTTGTGATTTCAATGCTCATGATCTATTTCACTCCGTGTGCAGTTTTCCTCGATTATCCTGCAGTTTTGCAAAATTAAAGTTATTTTTGTAATTTTAGCTTTTTTAAAATCTGAAATAGTATCTCATCAGATTTTTTATTCCTTTCTTCGCGCGATTTGATTTCTTCTTCCTTCTTCGTTTGATTTTATTTATATTTCTTCTGTCGATCAGATTTTTTTCTTTGTTTCTGGATTTCGCATTCGTATTTGGTCTCGACTTTGTTAATTGTGCATGAATATAGTTTTAAAAAATTTATTTTATTCATATCGACGTTCATTTTTACTATTATATTGTGCATCTTTAGTGTTAACTTTGTGCATTTTTGTATCTTACACGTTCATTTATTCCAAAGTGTGTTGATGAGATGAAGCATTTTAAGGGCAGAGTTTTTAGAACTGTTGATATTGGTATTGAATTTTATAGAGACTACGCTCGTGTTGCTGCTTTGAAGAAGAAGATGTTTAATTTTTTTAATTCGTATTTATGTAAAAATGAAGTAAATCGGGCTAAAAATGAAGTAAATTGGGCTAAAAATGAAGTAAATCAGGCTTAAAATGCAGGTTGATGTTTGTGTTTGGGTTTTTTTACAATTTTAGTCTTTAAAGGCTAAAACTGCAGGATATTGGGGCAAAAATGTCGCGTTTTTTAATTTGCTGAGAATGAATCATGTTCGTCGATTTGATGTGATGGACGCGCGAGATCTATTCTTATTTCTTATAGTAACTCCTATTCTCACCTGATCAATACCCCATATATATATATATATATAGTTATTTATTTGTATAGATATTTAGTTTATATTTGTATATTGGGTAAAATAATGTAAATACTAACCGAACACTAACAAATGAAGTTCGGCAAATTGGGCCTCTTCTGGCTCAGGCCCAGATGATGGCCCCTCATTTTCCAACTTTATAAAGGTTAGTGATATATAATTTAAAAATTGGGTAAATAGCAGAAAATATCTTAAATTATTGACGTTTTCGGAAAAATACTCCAATCTATTTTCATAATGTAAAAATACCTTAATCTTTACATCCATTTATGAATTATACGCTGATTTATTGATATTTTGGAAAAAAAATACTCCAATGTGTTATTATTAGTTATAAATATCTCAATCTTTAATTTCGTTTATGAATTATACCAAAACGAGAAATATTATTGGCTCACACAAAAATGGCAGTCAAAAAAACCTATCATCGTTCGTGTTAAATTAATGTACTAAATAATCAATATTTGTTATATTCTAAATGCATTTGTCTTCCAAAAAGTATTTAAAACTTCATATTTTGCTCTCTTTTTTTTTTTCCCTACGGTTGCTTGAATTCCTTATTTTTTTTCTCAATGCGTATTTTGACGTGTGATCTTGTATCGAAATGTATGTATCTTCGTCTTGGATTGGACGTTACACCAACCAAAGGAAACAAGAACAAGAGTAGAACGTGAAGTTTAAATAGTTTTCAGAATATATAGAAAATATTGATTGTTTAATACATTAAATTTAATACAGACGAACATAGTTGTTTTGACTATCATCTTTGTGTGAGTCAATAATATTTCTCGTTTTGGTATAATTCGTAAACAAAATTAAAGATTGTGGTATTTTCATCCAATAATAATATATTGGGGTATTTTCTCAAAATAATAATAGATCAGGGTATAATTCATAAATAAAAGTGGAGATTGGGGTATTTTTAACTTAAGAAAATAGATTATGGTATTTTTCCGTAAACGTCAATAGTTTAGGGTATTTTCCTCTATTTACCCTTAAACATTCTACAAATCAAACTAATTTTCTTAATCAAATTTGTTAAACAGCATGCAAAAATTTATTGTGCAGATTTAAGGGCTTGGGAAATCTATCAAACAGCCAAATTTGAAACATTGAGTATTTTGGTTTTTTTTTTTCAATAATTTATTTTGTTTATGCATCAATATGCAAAATGCATTTCTTATCATCATTCTCAAATAATTATCCAATTAGAAATTTCATGCTACATTAATAAGAATTAGAGAACAAAGCTAGCCTATAAACTTAAAAAACCTTGCAGTTTCAAGAAATAAAAGAAAATATAGGGAAAAGCTTACTAATTGTAAGCCTTAACCACTACACTACACTATATTTTATATAATATATAATTTAAAATGTAGTTAATAAAAATATTTCGGTGAGACTAAAATGATCTATTCCCTATTATAATTTGTCTTGGAGATCAAATTTTTTAATTTGAAATTTTCAAACCGGTCGACTAAATTTTTATTCATAAAACTGGTCAAGCCCGGCCAAATTATTCAATATTTGCTTATTCTCATCGAATTTCACCCAAATAAGAATGTTGTTTTAGTGCCCTATTCTTATGATTTTTTTATATTTGTTCGTTTTAGTTTTAAATTCTAGAAATTAATGAGTAATATTTGAAATCTTTAATAATTGTGTCAGATGTCATTACGAAACAGATCAAATTTTGGTTCGTAAATTCGAGATTACTGTAGAGAAAATTATCTCTTACTCACTCAAGGGAAAAAAAATCACAAAACTAATACTTATAGAGATGAGGAACGAATCTATTCTAAGATCTACAAAGATATACAAGAGATATAAGAAAGATATCTGATATCTTAACACCCCCGCAAGCGAAGACAACGATAGTCGAAGCTTCGAAACTCCTCAAACAGTGAGCGTGACTAACTCTTCGTGAAGATATTGGCTATTTGGTCTTCAGATGGGATAAACCGCGTGATTAGTTGTTTAGAATCAACTAACTCCCTGACAAAATGGTAGTCAATATCAATATGCTTGGCTCGTTTATGAGATATAGGGTTCTGGGTAAGGAACAGCGCACTGGAATTGTCTGAGTAAATAATCGGCGGTGATGGGAGTGTAATTTGAAGATCACGTAACACATTCGTGACCCAACAAATTTCCGAAGCAGTTTTTGCAATGGCACGATACTCCGATTCACAACTTGAGCGGGAGATAGTGGGTTGCTTCTTTGCGCTCCAAGAGATGAGGTTTGGACCCAAATAGATCGAGTAACCATAGGTTGAACGTCGAGTATCAGTGCAACGAGCCCAGTCAGCATCAGAATATCCCACACGAGACGACGAGCTATGCGTGAAGGATAGGCCAAAATTCACGGTGCCTTTGACGTAGCGAAGGACTCGTTTAACCGCAGCGAAGTGATCGATGGTTGGTTGCTGCTGAAATTGGCTGAGCGTGTTCACCGAGTAGGCAAGATCAGGACGTGTAATGGTTAAGTACTGAAGTGCGCCAACTAGCGAGCAATAGAGAATTGGATATTTAAATGGCGTGCCGTCTTTGGAGAAAGTGACGCCCGGCGGCAGAGGAGTGGACATAGGTTTCACATACACCATATCAGAACGTTGTAATATATCAAGAGCATACTTTGTCTGGCAGAGAAAGAGACAGTCAGCGGCTCCAAGCCAAGAAAATATCCAAGTCGACCGAGATTCTTGGTCGAGAATTCCGAATTAAGACGAATTATAAGCGTGGAAATAGCGGGCTCATAATTTCCCGTGATAATAATGTCGTCCACATAAACCAGAAGATAAAGAATAACCGAGTCTTTGTGAAAAATAAAGAGAGATGTGTCCGAGGAGCTGCAATAAAAACCAAGAGTAAGTAGGAAGCTACGGAAACGTTGATACCAGGCGAGTGGCGCTTGGCGGAGACCGTATATGGCTTTCTGAAGACGACACACATAAGAAGGGTGTTTAGAGTCAACAAAACCCGGAGGTTGCTCCATGAAGACCGGAGTGGATAGAGTGTCGTTCAAGAAAGCATTCTTGACATCCAGCTGATGAAGCTGCCAAGAATTCATAACTGCAATATATAGAATAACCCGAATAGTTGAAGCTTTAACAACAAGACTAAACGTGTGAGTAAAATCAAAACCAGGAACTTGACAAAAATCCTGAGCTACTAAACGAGCTTTATATCGATCAATAGAGTCATCTGCAAAAAGTTTAGTGCGATATACCCACTTCGAACCTACAATATTTGTGTTCGGCGGTTTTGGAACCAAGTTCCAAGTGTTATTTGCGTGAAGGGCTTTCATTTCTTCATTCATTGCTTGTACCCATTCAGGAACTTTTAGAGCGGATTTAATACCGCGGGGTTCTGGAAGAGTTGTGGAAGCAGAAAAATAGATATAGTATTAATGTCAACCGGATACCGAGGCTTGAAGATACCACACTGCGAACGAGTCTGCATGTGATGCGTGCGAGGTGCAGGTGGCACGTCATGAGGCGGAGTAGCAGCGAGCGGCACTAGACATGCCCAAACCTAACCGAAACCGGATGAACCGGCCTGGAACCATGGCCAATGGTTTGAAACTGGAACCAGACCTTTTTTTACAAGGGCCGGTTTCGGTT
Source organism: Plectranthus barbatus (assembly GCA_026898455.1). Classification (NCBI taxonomy): domain Eukaryota; kingdom Viridiplantae; phylum Streptophyta; class Magnoliopsida; order Lamiales; family Lamiaceae; genus Plectranthus; species Plectranthus barbatus. The sequence continues at coordinate 279,318 of JAPKLW010000634.1, read as the reverse complement.
CAAAATTTTCAGCCTGTGGAACCGCCGGTTCCGAACCGGCTGAACTGACGGTTCCACCATTTTTTTTAATTTTTAAAAATATTACAAGTATACAATTTAATACAAAACTTGTACTAAAAAAACTGAAATGAATACACAATGAATTAAAGAGATTTTCATACATGCTAATTCAAATCAAAGGTTATATTATAACAAATGATAGTATATGCATTGAGGTTCAATTAATGATGTTAAAAGCTAACATATATGTCTTGGAGTAATGCATATCATACTCAACATTATTTAGCATTATTTGTACAATTAAGAGAGATTCAAAACTATTAAGTAAATAATAAAAAATAATTCAAATGTTATTTAAAGTTTTTAATGATAAGTAAATTATAACATGAATTTTTTTTAATTATAATTACTTGAATAATATATCGCAATTCATTTTTACAGATGATAAAATAAAACTATCTTATTATTTAATAGTTTTTTATCTAAAATATTATACATATATATTAAAGCATCATTTTATATTATAAGTTATAATATATTTCATATTTATATACATAATACATTCATATATATTTATTTTAGAAACTGTATTAATAAATGAATTGTAGTCCAGCGGTTTGTTGCTTACTATACTTCCTGCAGGTCAGTGGTTTAAACCTCTTTCACTACTTTTTTTAAAATTTAAAAAAAAAAAAAAAAAACCGGCCCGAACCGGTGGTTCGAACCGGAACCGTGCCCAAACTAGAACTGCCGGTTTCGGGCCCAAACCGAAACTGGGCCCTTCTTTAGGCAGGCCGGTTCAGGGCTCGGATTTTTGGAACCGTCATGTCTAGGCGGCACATCGGCAGGGGGAGGAGGATTAGGGTTAGGAGGATGATCGACGTCGGGTATACAAAGTCGACAGGGTGATGTGGAATGTGTAGGTTGGGCTACGGGTGAAGACACGACCGAGGTAGGAGGAAGGATGGCCCGATCAAAAAATTCCGATAGGTTTAGGTGTGCGAAAGGTGATTCAGAGTAGTTTTTGTGAAGGGAAAAAACAATTAATCAAACACGGCATGTCGGGTAATATATAGACGAGAAGTTGACAAGGAAAGGCAGCGGAAACCTTTATGAGTAGGGCTATAACCAAGGAAAACACAAGGCAAACTACGAGGCTGAAACTTAGTTTTGTTGTAATCACGAAGACACAGATAAACTCTACAGCCAAAAGGATGGAAAGACTCATAAGATGTTGTTTGATTATAGAGGAGTTCGAATGGGGATTTTTAGTGTAGGTGAAGGAACACGCAGGTGAAGGCGGATCATCCCCACGATCGATGTTGGTTACCAAACGTACACATACATGGTTTAATCAAAATAAATCGAGGAGATCAAGAATTACCAATAGATCTTAACAGATCTGAAGATCGATTCCACTTGAGATCTTCTAGCATGTGTCCCACGAACCACGATCGGATACCGGGTGGACAGCAATCCTCCGAATCGTAGATGCCAATCCAAAATTCTAGATCTACAATGTTTGAGAGAACTAAACCCTAACCGTCGCTCAACACATGAGCTTATGAAAAATAACAACTAGGGTTTTTCTCTCAACATAAGATCCTATTTATAGGCATCTTCTAGGGTTTCTAGTTGGGCCAGGCCAGGGATCTCTAGAAGGTATAGGATTGGGCCTTCCATAAGTCCAAACACATATATTCAGCCCAGAATATAAATTGAATTTATAATATTAATTCATTCCACTAGAGAATTAATATTGCAACTGTCATCCTATCCCGATATGAATCAGGGCTTCTATTTGACTTAATTAATTCCCCGTGTTTAAGATAACGCACATTCATTAATTAATTAAAAGCTCTGACAGCATTAATTAATTAATATCTTAATCCTTAAGTAGTACCCGCTCAACATTATTATCGTATCGGAATAAATTCCACCTGCAGGGTTTAATACGATAAAACTTATGAACTCCTTAAGGGGATGTCATCAACCTGGATGTCCAGGACACGGTGCCCTAATGTTACTATATAAACACACACAAATAATGTTGTTACCCAAGATACGGAGTATATTGAATCATCGTTTTGATTCTCACCCATGGTAAGTCAAAGTAACAAACAATCATTTGCATATATCTAAATATCACATCTAGGGTTAAGAATTATCAAAGTCACCGAGACCTTGGTTCTTCATAGAGTCAGAACAGAAGAACACGTCTCACCGCAATCCATTCAATGCGACACCATGCACTAGCATAAACTAATAACCAAGACTAGTTATCTCAAGTTCATACTACAACCTAAAACGATAGTTTATCCAGAACTATCTCAGTTGTGAATACGTTTTATATCTTATAAGGAACCCAACAATGCGATCTTCAGTGGGACGACACACCCACCACATTGTCTACAATATAAGATAAGTGGATATACATGCAATCATAAGAAAGCAACAATGTGATAACATTTATTTCAGTTTAATCAAAGAGAATGAATACATGACAAAACTCACTTAAAAGTTTGCTTTACAGTATACAGCAACAGTAGGGCTGCAGATGGAAGACGATTTATAGTGTAGACAGCTTTACTAAAAGCATCAACCCAAAAGGTGTGAGGGACGAAGGAATGAAACAGTAAAGTGAGACACATTTTAGTTATGTGCCGATATTTTCGCTCGGTATGACCATTTTGGGATGGTGTGTAGGGACAGGAAACTAAATGTTGAATACCTGCGGTTCGAAAAATGGATTGAAGGCGATGATTTGAGAATTCTGTGCCGCCGTCGCTTTGAAACTTTTTGATCTTGCAGGCCAACTGATTTTCAACAAAAGCCTTAAAACTCACAAAAACGTCAAAAAAATCCGACTTGGCACAGAGAGGATAAAACCAAGAAAATCTTGAATAATCATCGATAAATACTGCATAATAACGAAAACCACCTTTTGAAACAACAGGGGAAGGTCCCCATAAGTCATAATGAATAAGTTCAAGAGCATGTGCAGCACGTTTACTAGAAATAGAAAACGGTAAATGTCTATTTTTAGCTAACTGACATGAATAACATAAACCAAAAAAAGTACGAGAAGAATAAACCTAGAGCAGCTGAGAAGTCCGTAAAAGATGGATGGTGGCAGGAGTCGAGTGACCAAGACGAGCATGCCAGAGATCAAGCGAAGCAGTGGGTAACTTACTTCGAGCAGATGCAGTGAACGCCAAATGAGACGACTCGAGCACATAGAGCCCATGTCTACGGACGCCTTTTGCGAGGACTTGTCCCGTGGTTCGGTGGAGAATTGTGAACTGTAAATTAGTAAAAATCACATGAACAGGATGATCACTGGTTAGACGACTGACAGATAATAAGTTCTTCGTAATATGAGGAAAAACCAAAATATTCTTTAGAGAGATATCATTAGCCAAAAAAAGAGAACCAGTATGAGTAATGCGAAGATGATCACCATTACAAACGATGACATAATTCGAACCAGAATAAGAAGTAACATCAGTCAGAGTAGACGCATCCGATGAAATATGAGCAGACGCGCCAGTGCCGAGATACCAATCGGATGTGGATATGGGCGAGACGCTGCAATTCGCTGAAAAGCCTCAGCAAGTTGCGCGGTTGGCTTCGATCCCCTAGAATAATTGCGATCGAACCGGTGCGGGTAATCAAAAGCGTCGTGGTCAGTTTCTCTGCAGAAATAACACCAAAGCTTCTTACGTTGGCGAGGATTATTGTTATTGCGCCCGCAATTCTTAGAGGAATTCTTTCCCAACGAATCTCGACTTTGCTGGTTAGCATGAAAAGTGGCTGGGGGCGAAAGCGAAGCAGACGATCGGGTAAAGAGCTCGTGGCTTTGAGCACAAGCAAGTAACGTATCAATATCCGGAAGAGGGTCCTGCGTGAGTTGAGCAGCTATGAAAGTTGCAAAATCCGAACCCAAACCACTAATAAACCAATGCAATTTGTCGGAGGGCTCGAGAGAACATCCAATAGCAGCCAGTTGGTTGCATAGAGACTTGTAGCATCGACTGTACTCCACGACAGACAAATCGTCACGTTTCAGAGATAGCAAATCGTCCTTAAGGCTTAGTTCACGTGCCTTAGAACGAATGCTATAGGCGCGCAATAAGGCAGTCCAAACCTCACGGGAAGACTTGCAGCCAATGATTACAGCCATCGACTATTCTGTCAATGTCGAAACCAGAAAGAGTTTGATGACCTGATCGCGAGAGAACCACTTCGAGTACTCGGGATTAAGGGACGGCACCCCAGCAGCATTTGGAAGGAGACGGGGAGGCGTCTGTTGGGAGCCATCGAAGAACGGCTGGAAGCGCTGAGTAATGAAGAGCGGCTCTATCTGGGCGTGCCACAACATATAATTGGCGGTTGTGAGCTTTATGTTAACCCTGTGTATCATGGTGGAGAGAGGTAGAGATGGAAGATAGCCGTCATCTGTTCGAGCAGCCATCGAAGGAGGCGCGTGCGTACAGGAAGAAGAAGGACGAACTAGGGTTAGGGTTTTAGCCAATATTAGGCTGATACCATGCAGAGAAAATTATCTCTTATTCACTCAAGGGAAAAAGATTACAAAACTAATACTTATAGAGATGAGAAATGAATCTATTCTAAGATCTACAAAGATATACAAGAGATATAAGAAAGATATCTAATATCTTAAAAATTACTCATAAATTAATGGGTGGGCTATGTAAGGATTAAGCAATGTATAAAATCAAACAAGAATGATTTACATGATTCACTTCGCGAGAGGATACATCCACGACAGGTAAAGGTTGGGATATTTTATTGATGGAGATGAAGAACATACAAATACAACCAATCACACAGATTGAATCACTCAACAACATTCACACAGCTCGCACTCAGCTACTATTTTTCTAATTTTTTTTTTCTCTGATTTTCTCTCTGATAGAGATATTAACAAGATAGGAAAAGATAGTGTAGATTAAATCATATCTTTTTGGTTATTCTTATTTTCTTATTTTACGATACACACACTTGTATTTATACACCTTGTAACTATACACATGAATCATGAGAAAACATTTATTTAATTCTCATATGGTATTAGCCAGGATTTTGTGAAATCCCTACCCTCTTCAATCGTCCTTCTCTTTCTTTGCCAATGACTGACGATGATTTTTTGTCGCTCTCTCTTTCGACCATGATTCATATGGTCAATATCAAACTCACATCCACCAACTATCTCCTGTGGCATGCTCAGGTTGATCCTCTTCTCACAAGTCAGCAACTTTTTTCTCTCATCGACGGCTCATCCCCGCTCCACCGGCAGTTCTTACCGCTGAAAATGGCACCACCACACCCAAACCTGCCTACACTAAATGGCACTCTCGTGATCAGTTGCTTAAATTGTTCCTCACTTCAACTCTCACAGAGGAATCTATGGCCATCATCATCGGTTGTAAAACATCCCAGGAAGTTTGGAAGGCTCTCTCCACCGCATATCATCGGTTAAAGGAATGGTGTTTCTGAGTAATGTCATTGTAAACTCAGTTAATCGTGTGTCCTTTTTTTATCTATTAGATAAGTGGTTTTGACAACACTTAAAAAAAGGGAAATTGTTAGAAACAGTGTTTCAGTTTACCTTTTACTTTGATGTTTTGGTGTGTCAAAACTAGTCCATAAGTATCAAAACTAGGCTTTAAATTTCTAGTATGTTTCTACATGTAATCCTTATATAGGATATATCGAGTTGTAATAGAAACTAGAAACTAGAAGCTAGAGATTGAGAAGACAGAAACTTAGTTTCTGAAGGATGACAATAATCGAGTTTCAGAACTTAAAGTAAAGACTCTGAGAAACTTGAAATGCCGAAGTAAAGTTTCGGGAAACTGAGTTTTTGCTGAAGGAAAGCAGAAACTTAATACTTGAAATTTAGGAATTTCGGTTTTCAGTTTCAGAACTTAAGTGCACGTGAAAAGCAAACACAAAAGAAGTTCGAGTGGAACTCGAAGTGTTGTTCAAGATTCCTTAAAGTGTCGAGCATCATTCAGTACGAGGAAACTTAAGTCTAAGTTCCTCGGACTGAAACTGAGTCTGACAAAAAAGCAGGTGAAAGTACACTGCAAAAAGTAAAAAGCAGATCTCAGAGCAGACCAGACCATAGAAGAATGGGTTATGATTGGACGACATGATCTATGTCTCTAACGGCTGAATTATTGTCTCTAACGGCTGAATTATTGTCTCTAACGGACAAAATTCAAATTTTCGACCAAGCTGCCTATAAATAGAAGACAACCACTTCAGAGGAACACACCTGAAACGTGCGAAAAGCTAAGTCGAAACTCTGTCAAAAAGCTCTTTGAAATTTCGTGTCTAAACACGAGGCTAAGCACTTTTGCTCAAGCTGAACATTTCGTGTATCTGTCTAAGTGCACGAGGCTCCAGCTTTCCAAGCTTAAGCTAATCTCTTGGTGTTTATTACTTTTCAAGTAATAAACACAACAGTCAATTTTTTAGTCCGGAATTTTGATTCTAACGGACGATTGCCAACAACCATCGTTCTGGGAAGAACTATAAACATTCAACATCCAGTTTGATGGCTGCAAGGTGCGTTCTCACTTCAAGACTAAAGAAGGAAGCAAACAACAAGGAGTTTCTGGGCTAGTGCGTTAGCAAGCCGAAGGACATTGGCATCCAACGGGCTAATTATAGATCGTGAGAAGACTTGTAATCTGATACTTAGTGAATTTCTGGATTAAGTTCCGAAGAGTGAACGTATGACTTAAGACTCTGAACCACTATAAAATATCAGGTGTCATTTACAGCTTTATTTAAGTTTCGATACTCATTTAAATACTTCAATACTTTCTATGTATTGAAGTGTATACTTGAAAATGAAACTTAAAACTTATTTGAACTAAACTGAGTTTTCAGAAACTGAAAACCAACTTTCAGTTTTCAGAGTGCAAGATCAATTTAATACTTCGCTGCATACAAAACTACTCTGATTTCATAAATATTATATTTTCACAATTTTATATTTTAAAATAATACTCCCTCCATCCCGGTTTATTAGGCCATTTTATTTTCGGCACGGAAATTAAGAGTTGTGAGTATATAATGAGTTAGTGGAATGAATATTTTATTGTTGAGTATGAAAAAGTTGCCATTTTTGGAAATGGACCAATTTAGTTGGGACGCTCGATTTGGTAAGAGGGCCTATTATGCTGGGACGGAGGGAGTACAAGTATAATGCTTAAAAAAATACAAATATAATTTTGATAGGTTAATTTTGTAAACACAAACTCTTATTTTTTATAAACTTTGTGTTTTATCTAATTGCATTGGGTTTATATCAAATTTTTATATATATAATTGGATGTGTAATATAAAAAAATTATATTTTATATAATAAGTTATTAAATTTGTAATTCATGCAACATACATGTATAAATATAATAATAAAAATATAAATCAATTTTTATTTATGATTTATTCATTATAATATAGATACAATAACTAATAATAATAAGTATATTTGTCATATTTTTCTTTAAAATATTAGATGCCACTAATTTATTATATTTATTATTTTTTAAAAATAATGCAAATATAATATTATTATAATATTTAAATCAAATCTCATAGACTTTATGTTTGATATACTTCATTTTCTTTTTATGTATATAGTTTAACGTATAATATGAAACTAATTTATATTATAATATATTAAATATATATATGTAAGAAAAATTACTTAAAAATATAATTAACTTTATTCATTATATTTTTATATTATAAAATAAGATATTATATATTTTATTTGCGTATCGTGTAGGTGCTCATCATCTAGTAATAAATAAAAGGAAGATTTCATTGCATGCTGTCGTCCATCAACCCTAAATGAAACAACTAAAAACCAACCAAATGGAAGGTGTACACGACATCACTCATTGAAAAAGGTGCAGATCACGGGGCCGATGGAGGGCGGTTAGGCATCGGCGGTGGCGGTGGCGGACGACTAGGCCGGAGCTCGGCTGAAAATGGAATTGGCCTTGCATCTGCAGAAGAAATGCTGCCAAACCCTAAAAACAGCACTGCTATCACAGCAAGTGCAGACACCAGAAATGAAGCTGGAAACTTCATTTTCATGGAAGAAGATTTGTGGTTTCTGGTTTGTATGAGAGACTGTTTATATAGCTGTCAAAAAAAATTATACTTAATTCCATATATTTGGTAGGAATAAAATATGAATCATATATGCTTCTATTCCTACTGGATTTGTTTTTCTGGAAATATTTAATAATGATATATTCCCATTTTATCAGCAGCCAATTTAGAGCTTAAAAGATTTTAAAACTTTTAATTCATGATTTATGATTTTTGAGGTTTTGAATTGAGACTATTTGTTGATATTTCGAGTTCTAAATTAAGAATTTATTATTCGGTCCTAGATAAATAGTTAAATTTTCTTTCAAATCCTAAAACAATAATAATATTCTTTCGTTCTTTCTTTTAGTAGGAAGATAGGAAAGAGAGGATTGATTTTAATTATTTGGTAAGACTTCTAGCTAAAATTCTTAGAAGATCCTTATTAATATAATGAAATATTTTCGAATAACTAATTTTGAATGATTTCTTAATGATACAGATTTTATACTCTATATGAAGATATTATGTTTTTCTTTCACCACCAATATATAATTTATGAATATTGGAGAATCATAGGACTTAACTAAATTTCACATATATATAGTATTTAATAAATGAAATTCGGACAATTTATATTTTGTAGTGTATAAAAATAAAATAGGACATGAGTTATTATAATTTTCTTTATTTATAGCATCAGCATCTGATCAATAAGACCAAACACTATAATTTCTTTAAATATATCTAAAATATATCTTTTAAGATAAATGCTGGTGAATTGTCATGATCTCCCTTTTTTAAAAAAATATAAATGCATTTATTTAAATTTAAGGTCCAGATTTTTGTGGGAAATTTCAAACTTATGAACTATTGGTCAAAGATAATGTGATATAATTAGAGATTGATGTCAATCAATCTAACCCGGTCCGACAAGTTTTGGGTAAGCTCTATCGAACTGAGGGTTATTCGATTCGGATCAAATTGGGTTAAAAAAATTTCGGACTCAAAGATCTCAATCCTAACCTTTCGATTTTTCGGCTACTCCATCGAGCCACAAATTGATGAATTATTTTTATTTTTAATACTTTATAAGATTTTTTATGTCATTAAATATTTTCTTCATTCTTGTAATCTTCAAATGATAAAAAAAAGTATGAAATATTGTTATCTTTTATAAAATATTCAAAATAAATATCAGACTTTATATTGTTGGTCCCGATTTATTAAAGTAAAGATATATATGTACAACAAAAATTAAATTGTTTGTTCGGTATATTTGCACTTATCCAAGCTGATGCTGACGTGTCAGCTTGGTTTGTCAAATTCTTGTTCAGGTACTTAACATCAAGTATGTTTAGTGTCAATATTTGATATACTACAACACTTGAGTGTTGAGTTTTAAATAGAAGTAAGCTGACAATATAAAAGAAAGCAATAAATGACAAACGATATATAGCGGTTTGGACCAAAATGTCCTACGTCCACTCTTCAGACCTAAGTCTGTAATCCACTAAGCTTAGAACTTTAAGGTTCTCCTACGATCTATTGCTTGCTTAAGAATGTCCCGTCCTTCAGTCCACAAGCGCACCCGCCTGGTCCTTGTTCTGTTCTTCGCTTCGCAGCTTCTCAGAGTATGGGCGAACCACTCAGCCTCTTCGTAGCCGGAGTAGGGTGTTTATAGTTCTCATTTGAACTGTCTTCTTGGCAACAGGTTGCCCGTAAGAGTCAGAATACAAGACGTACTTGACTGTTGTAGTCTTTCTTAGAGAAAAAGACAACCAAGAAAATAGCTTAAGAATACTAAGGTTTCGAGTCTCGTGATCACCAAGGTGACATACGGAAAAGCTTAAGAGCGTCGAACGGTTTAGTAAGCTTGATAGTTGTTAGCTTTCGGGTACTCGATTTCTATAAAAATTAATTCGGTAACCTTCTTCTGGTTGAAGTCTCTGGTATATATAGTCGTGGGGTAGAAGGTTTGAAATGAATGCCCGTTAGAGACAGATTGGAAGATGTCCAATCGGATGTCTCTGTTGGTTGCTACACTAGGCGGGTAGGTGGTGCTTTTTCAGATGTTTTGGCACCTACTCCGCTTCTTCTGACTTTGGCAGTGACGGATCGTCTTTATGTCAGAATGGTAGCATTCGTCAGTTTGAGAAATCTCGGACTGGTTATCCTAGGTATCAAAACTTAGATGTTCGTGCTTGCAGACTTTAAGGAATCTCCAATCCTTAAAGTTTGTACATCGTCAGTACATTCCTTAACTGATTCTTCTTGTCCTATGCATTGGGACCTAGATTAGGAAGTCTATGCTAGTGCCATCATACTTGCAAGTTCATGCTGATGATGTCACCCTTCAATGTACGCTTGATCCCTGTGCTGGTAAGCTTGGTGTAGTGATTTGGATCATACTTGTTGGATCCAAACTTGGCGAAATCCAAACTTTTCAGCTAAACTCATCATAATCACCCAGACTTGTGTTCGAACCTTTGTCTGTTGAGTCTTTTACGCATCTAGACTGATTAGTCAGTCTAGTCTTCATATTAGCTCCGGCTTACAACTCGATATGATCCTATACATGACTTTACATTTTTCGACTATGCTGAAACTATCTAAGATGGCTTTTATATACTTTGACCCACCAAAACACAATAATAATATAAGGAAATTTCTAGCAAATTTTCTAACACATATATTCATAAGTTTAAATATTAAAAAATATTTTTTTTCCTCAATATTTTAACTTTATAATTTAATAGCTACTAATAAATTAATTATTTATTAAAAATTAAACTAAATGCAACTATTTAACTTGAAACATAATCAAATTATATTATCTTAAATATTAGAAGTAGGTTTTAGTAATATATTTATGATTTAAAAATATTAATAAGAAAATAGTTGGATTAATTGGACCAACCTATCGATTTTCAGACTCAACTCTATTGAAATTCACGCTAAAATATTTCAACTCCAACTTCTAATCCACTTTTTAGTTCGAATTAATTGACCCAACCTATAATTTCTGATCTAAATTGACATCCATAACTTTCACTATTGAGTCCCGAATAAAGGGCAATAATTATATGTCCCTAAAACAGCAAAATAATAAATATATAATAATTAGTAAACGGTGCCCATATATATATATAGATAGATAAAAATTCATCTATGATAAAATGATAAAGCCGCTTGGTTACGTTTACAATGTTGCTTGATTTTGTTTTAGTTGTTGTTTGATTGCGTTTTAATTATTATTTGATTAGATATCAACCATTAATTTAATTAGATCTAATGGATGAGATTCATTCTTATTTTTAATATACTTATTTATTATCATATGATCATATAGGGAGCGGATCCGGTGAGAAAGGTCTTAACGTGAGAAAATGAGAAAGATACTTGATTGTACTCATGAGGTTGCTTGATTATATTCAGGTAGTTGCTTGATTGCAACGTTGCTTGGTTGTGATTTAGTTGTTGCTTGATTGTGTTTTAGTTGTTGCTTGTTTGAATATCAACCATTGATTTTTTTTAAATCTGATGGACATGATTCATTCTTTTTTCTCACAAGGGAATTTTTTTTTTTACATAATCTCTCCTCTGATCATATATATATATATATATATATATATATATATATATATATATATATATATTGATGTAGGGAGCGGAT
>JAPKLW010000634.1:229420-267403 GCA_026898455.1 Plectranthus barbatus | reverse complement strand
TTGATGTAGGGAGCGGATCCAGTGAGAAAACTCTTAACGTGAGAAAGATGCTTGATTACATTCACGACATTGCTTGATTGTATTCAGGTCGTTGCTTGATTGTGCTTTAGTTGTTGCTTGATTGCATTTTAGTTGTTACTTGATTCAATATCAAGCATTGATTTTTTTAAATTTGATGGACATGATTTATTCTTTTTTCTCACTTGGGGATTTTTTTTACATGATCCCTCCTCTATTGATGTAATAATAAATCGTTTAAATAATTAGTAACAAGTGTTTAAAGTCATAAAAAAGAAATATTTTATAAATAGATGCTAGAAGTAATATATTTTCACAACTAAAATAAATTTATTTTTTTCATTGCCTTGGTTATCAACTCAAAGAAAATAAAAAATATATATAAAAACAAATAATAATAATAATAATAATAATAATAATAATAATAATAATAATAAACATTCTCTTATTGTTATGGATCTCAATTAATCAAGTTATTTTCAAAATTCACAATAATCTAGTTCTCTAAATTTTGTAAATTTTGAATCTTACTCTTGTTCTTAATCTTTTAGAATGGGTAAATTAACAAAATTCCTAAGATGTTCAATATCTTCAAGACTTCAAATTTAATTTTCTTTTAATAATATGCGAGAGTCGGGATAATAATAATAATAATGATGAGAGAAATAAATAATATTATATTGTACATAATTATTTTAGTAAATAATTTGATAGTTATTACTAATGGGATAGTCTAAGCCCGGTGTAGGCCGGCCTCCAAAACCAAAATCACATACATTATCTATCGTTCCATTATTTGTATTTGGACGTCTATTGTGTTGTGGAGGTCTAAAATCTGAACCTTCAGTTATTTCTTTTATTCTCTTAAAACTCCATAGTTTTTTTTGAGATCTTGATATTATTTCTAGTTATCTTTTGTTATTGTTTATTTGAATATAAAATATAGTTTTGGAACACACAAATATATAAATCATTGGCATACAAATAAATTTTAATTTTAATTTTTTTTTAAAAATAATGCATAAAATTAAACTTATATATCCAAATATTATCGAGGGTGCTTTCACTATTACACCTAGGGATATCAATTAGGTCAACTTGTCGGGTTCTGGACCATTTTTATCGGGTTGCAAGTTAATCGGTATGGGCTAAATCCGGCTGAATTTTTTTGAGTTAAAAAATCTTGACCATAATCATAACCCTTTGATTTCGGGCTAGCCTGTTTGACCAATAAACTTATTAATTATTTTTTATTTTTAATTCATTTTCATTCTTTTAATATTTTAAATAATAAAAAGTAAACAAAATATTACTTCTCTCTTATGAAAAATGCAAAACACATCACTAGTTTTAAAATAATAATAAATATAACTATTAAAATATACTATTTTTTATTTTAGCAGTATTTGAATATATTTTAACTTCATAAAAAAATTAATTTAACTATATATTGAATATTATTTTAAGTAAATACAAATTATATAATTTAAAATTTAATTAATAAATATAATCTTAAATATTAGAAGTAAATTTTAGTACTATAATTATGATAAATATATTAATACAAAAAATAATTAGGTTAATTGGGTCAACTCGTCGGATTTCGGGCTTAGCCTAATTGGACCTCGCGTTCTTTGGTCCCGGGGTATTTGGACTAAGTTCTTTTTGGGCCAAAATATTTCAACGTAAATCCGTATTTTCATTTATATTTCGACGTAAATTCGTATTTTCATTTTTATTTGGTCCCAGGCTATTTGGACTAAATTCTTTTTTGGCCAAAATATTTCGACGTAAATGGAAATCCCTTATTATACCCAATGAACTTTATATATTAACTTTTTCCCACGAAATTAATCACATTTAATTTCGGTACAGTAATCAAGAAAATAGAGATAATTTATTAGTGGGAGTGAATTATTTTTTTATTTTTTTAAATAAAATTATTGTATAAGAGAGACAAATAAAAAATGAAGTAATTTCATAATGAAGCAAGAGAATGGGAGTCTTTGATAATGTGGGTTGTGGTGTCTGACCAGCGAAGCGAACTCAATTTGCCACGTTCAATTCAATTCATCCTCTCTTTCCAGTTTTTCTTCATTTTCAACGCACAATTATGCATAATTAATTCCACGGACCGCGTCAGCCTAAACCTACACTCACATCTCTCATGGCAGGCGTTAGCGTTACGACTCACGCCACCCATATTACAGTTAAATTCACATTCCAGTCAACTTCCCATTTCAAAAGTCTCATTCCGCTTCTCTGCTGCACCTCCGCCAAAAAGCAGGCTGGATTTCATTTCTGAATTCACAAAATCTGCTGGCGTACAGGTAATGAGGAGAAGCGGATAGGATTGCTCACGCCGGAGTGATGGCGGCGGAGAGGTTCAAGGTGGTGGTGCTGGTGGCGGTTGGTATGTGCTTGTGCAGTGCTGATAGAGTTGTGATGTCGGTTGCCATTGTCCCTCTCGCCGCCAAAAATGGCTGGACCACTTCTTTCCTGGGCATTGTCCAGGTATAATCTTTCTACATCTAAATCAGATTTGAATTTTTTTTTTTCTTGGGAAAATTGCTTTCTTGATGTAATCTGCTGGGAATGGCCCTTTTTTTTTTTGGTGAATTGGGTTTGTTGAGATTGATAAGTTTAGATCATTTGTTGTAAAAAGGTGCAGACTTTCTCTATGTATCTTGTTTATTTTTAGGAGACTCTAAGTCAATTCGGATTTGTATGCACAGAGAATTATTTGTATGATCTGTGTATTCTTAACATATTGTTGTTGAAACTAGGTTGGAAATTGTTTCAAAGAAATATTTGTGATCTTTTGCTAGTTCTGAAATCTGCATACAAATTGTTGTGAACAAAATGTTTGTATTTGCAGTATTTCATGTGGAATCATTAGTGCTTTGCTAATCATATGATATGATGCTGTTTTTTCATAGTCATCCTTTCTATGGGGATATATGTGTTCCTCGGTTATAGGGGGAGCCTTGGTGGATAAACATGGAGGAAGAAGAGTTCTAGCAGTGGGTGCAGCTTTGTGGTCTTTTGCCACTCTCCTCACTCCATGGGCCGCAACTCACTCTACGACTAGTCTCTTGCTAGTCCGTGTTTTCTTTGGGCTAGCCGAAGGTGTAGCTCTACCCTCGATGAACAACCTTCTATCAAGGTAACAGCTTCTGCTGTTGGCCCAGGAATATGAATACTTGGAACAATTAAACGAAGACATATGCATTTTCATACCTGTGAAGATTCTTGAAAATAAACTATTTGAGTCGAACTCAAGCCAGCAAAATCAGTAATACCGTGCTTCATTTTATGTGTCTCAGATGGTTTCCAACTAATGAAAGAGCCACTGCTGTTGGAATATCAATGGGAGGTTTCCAGCTAGGCAACGTTGTTGGATTGGTCTTAACTCCTCCGGCAATTTCATGGATTGGAATTGCTGGCCCTTTTATTATATTTACTTTTCTCGGATTTCTATGGCTAATTATATGGATGTATAGGGTTGTAAACGATCCACAAGAGAGCACTTTTATCAGTAAACCAGAGTTGAAGTTAATTCAAGCTGGGAAGTCTGATCCTTGTTTGAACAAGGGCAAACTTCCACCTCTATCACTTCTTTTTTCGAAACTGCCAACCTGGGCTATTATCTTTGCTAACATCGCTAATAATTGGGTGAGGTTTCTATTCCTTTGCAGTTCTCCCTCATTCTTGCATTCATGATGCTTTTAATCTTCCTAGCCGAGTTGAAAGAAACCATATTCATGCTCTTCAATGCAGGGCTACTTCGTTCTTTTATCATGGATGCCAGTTTATTTCAATACTGTGAGTAGCATTATGTTTACGTTTTGTTTTATTGATTCTTTTTTTCCTCTTCAATATATAAGCATTGTGACTATCTTGAGAGAATACAATTGTCTGTTGATCTTTATTATGTATTGTACAGACTAGATATTGCAGAATGATACATCATTACTGTGCTTGGTGAAAAAAGTTTCTTTTCGTGTGATGTGTTAGGTTTTTGGTGTAAACTTTAAGGAAGCAGCTTGGTTTAGTGCAGTTCCCTGGGGAACCATGGCAATCTCAGGCTACATTGCTGGGGCGATGTCCGATTACTTGATCAAATCAGGTTACTCAATAACATCAGTAAGGAAGATATCTCAGGTGAAAATTGAAATTCCAACCTCGTATGATTCTGTTGCAGCTTCTTCGTTATTTATTCACAAAAAGGGTTACTGATACTAGTATCGAAGAACTGAGGCTGTTGAACATATGAATCACTTATTTGCTACTGATGATTATTTTTGTTATGGATTGTGAAAAAGAATATGCTCACAATTTCTATCAATATCAGTTACACATAAAAAATAAAGGAAGTACAATAAGAGACTCAGGTATAAATGAAGAAGTTGAAAACGAAAACACAACTTACCTGATTTCTCAAATCTATTTCTATTGTGTTATCTTCCATTTTTTCTACACCAATAATTTGAAGTGTCGAAACATCATTCACTCACATCTAATCCTGCATTTTCTTACCAGTCAATTGGTTTTATTGGGCCTGGAACTGCTTTAGTTTGCTTGAACTACGCCATGACCCCTACGGTTGCAGCCATATTCATAACATTGGCCCTGAGTTTGAGCTCTTTCAGCCAAGCTGGGTTTTTGCTGAATATGCACGTAAGTTGCTTCATTTCAACTTAGAAACACGCAAAATCTCAATCCCGGATGAGAGCCAAGTTAACTTTCCACTTTTGGTTGTTTGATCAGGATATTGCACCACAATATGCTGGATTTATTCAAGGTATTACTCTCCCGATATGCTGCTGCTGCTGCTGCTGCTGTCTGATCGATGATCATCGTCGTTTACTTGATGACAAGTTTTTGTTTATTTTGGTGCAGGAATTTCAAATTCAGCAGGAACAGTGGCAGCAATCATCAGTACAGTTTCAACAGGGTATTTTGTTGAGTGGCTGGGATCATTCCAAGCTTTCTTGACTCTGACTGCATGTCTCTATTTTGTTACAACTATCTTTTGGAATCTCTATGCCACTGGAGAGAGAGTCTTTTAAGAATATATACACTCCAAACATTTATTGAATATGAATGTGCTTCTTTTTTTTTTTTGATATCTTTGTAAATTGCAACCAACTTCTGCAAGCTGTTAATTAGTCTTTGAAGAAAATGGTATTCCTTCATATTTTGGCATTCCTTTATGATATTGACAATCAAGTAAGTTGTCGTGTGATGATTGCTCTCTCTCTCTCTTAAAGAAAATGGGCTTTTTCATAGTTCACATTATTTTATTAAAAAATAAGAAAGTAGCCTGTAACATTTGGTCGGATGTAAGAGAGATGATGATGATGATCTTCTTCTAGATTGTTGCAGGTGAAATAGATCTACCTCAACTTCAAGCCTTCAAACCAGGCATTGTTTATATCAATGTGGTTGATGAAACGAAAGATTAAAAAAAAATAGTTTTTTTTAGATGAAATAAAAATTTTAATAAGATAAAAGGACAAAAAGAGAGAGAGATTGTTAAGAAATCTCAAACTTTCCAAGTTTGTGGATATGTCATTTTGCCCACGCTGATGAATAAGTTGAGCCAAATGAAAACAGTATTGTTGTAATAAAAAAAAATATAAAAAATTAAATTTCCTTATTTCTTGTTGATTTTTGTTTGTATACAAATTGGTGGTGATGATTGACCAACATCTGAAAATCAGATTAAAAAACTGGGTGGAAAAGGACAAGTGGATAGAAACTAAAGAAAAGAGTAGCAGCCTATGGTGTTTCTTCAAGCTCTTGAGTCTTGCCTGCCCATCACACACACATACAGAGAGAGAAACCAAAATTCTCCAAAAAGGTTGGGAAGCATTTAATTTATCCTTTATTATCTTTAATTTCCTTCACCACCTGATATTTCGTCTCTTTTTCAATCTGCTAGTAAATCTGAATTCAAATCAACGAGATTTCTGCTGGGCTTCTGTTTCCTGAACTCTCTAATTCTTCATCCTGATTATGTGAATCCTCCATCTTGCTTCTATTCTATTTCTGAAATTGTCTGTGGTTTCAAAACTATGAACTCAATCAGAGTTCTCTCAAGTTGGGTTTTTTCTTGAAATCAAGAACCAAGTTTGACTGAAGATTTCAGTTTGGAAGTTGCTTTCTATTATCTGAAATTGGATTAAGAAATTGAAAACTCTGATCTGGGTATTGCTCTCTTGAGGTGTGTATAGATTTCAAAACTTGGTGGAAAATCTTGTTTTGAAGTGAGGTGAAATTGACTTCCTTCCATCAAGAATCCAAATTTGATTGAAAATCTGATCTGGGCTCCCTTTATATTCAGGTGAAATCATCTTCTCTCCAATTTCAAATCATCTTTTTATTGTCTGGGTCAGATAAAAACCTCATCTGGGATCACTTCATATTGCTCCATACTCATGAGCATCAGCTGAATCTCTCTCTCTCTCTCTCTCTGGGCTGGCTGGAAAGAAGATGAATTTCAGGAGCATGGAAGAATTCTGGCCATTCTATATGAACCAGCACACAAAGCTGGCAACAAGGCGGTGGCACTTTGCAGGCACAATATGCAGCATTGTATGCTTGATATACTCATTGTTGTTCAACTTGTGGTTCTTGGTATTTGTGCCCATATTGGGGTATGGGTTGAGTTGGTACAGCCATTTCTTCGTTGAAGGAAATGCCCCTGCAACATTCAGGCATCCATTCTGGTCTCTTCTCTGTGATTTCAAGATGTTTGGACTCATGCTTACTGGTCAGATGGATAGAGAGATGAAGAGGCTTGGTAAGAGGCCTGTTTTGCAACCATATTGATCTCATTTCATCTCTCCTTGCTTCTTTCTACTACTCTACCAAGCTCTATGTTTTGTTATTTCTTTTTTTTTTAATTTTTTTGTTGTTGTTGTTTGTATCTTTCTTGCAGCCTTCCTTTCTCTTGCATACATGTTTTGATGTTAAAGATAAATGTTGTTATGAAATGAAGTAATTGTTCATTTGTTTGTTGAGTTTAGGAAATGGATATTCTTGGCAGTAGGAATTAAGCTAGAGGATTGCATTATGCTTCAAAGTTGAAACTTGTTGATAAATGTTGTGATTTGATTGTATTGTATTTGATTATTTATTTTTATAATAATTATTAGTCATGGCAAAGACGCACCACATCTTTAGGGGTGATTCTAAATGCAGCCCACATTTTACTCTTTACAGCCTCTAATTTTAATTATAATATAAATAATTTTGAAATAGACATTTATATCCCTATGTTATCAATGATTAAATAAAGCCCCTCCTAGCTCACGGATAGATTTGTATTGATACCGGAAAATTAGGAATATAATACACTTTGGTGAACATTTAGAAATCTAATAAAACTGAACGAGATCTTTGTCAAGATTGAGAGCTGTGCTTTTGTTTTTTTGTTTTTTTAAGATTAAGAGCTGCGTTTCTCAGCAAAATTTTGAAAAATTAGTGCAAATAGAGATAAATAAAGCCTCTACCATTCTGCTGCATCTTTAACCATTTTTATTAAATTCATAAAACAGTTTTTGAATATAGTTGAAGGCCTTTATTTTCTGTATCAGTATTTTAGGTAAAAAAAAAAGTTTAATACATTTGTTTGATGGTAACAAGGACGATGATGGTGTTTTTGACCATGAATTTGGAAGACGAGTTTATAATTGATATATGAGAAGATGATGTTGGTGGTGAAGATGTTTATAGACCAATAATATGTTGAAATATAACATAGATAAATAACGTAGATATGGAGGAAAAATGGAAGACGTCTATCTTTTTTAATTTCCCCATGATTCCACCGCAAGCGTGATTGCAGCATACTTGGATTTAGTTTTTTAGGAAGAAAGGTTAATTCATTAGAAATTCAAGGGATGCAGGGGCAAAAATGTAAAATTAAAAAATATTTATATTACAATTAAGATAAGGGGCTACAAAAAGTAAAATGGAGGTTGCATTTACAATTACCCCATCTTTAGAATACCGAATTCAACACTGAAAATTAAAAATGTGAATTGCACACATAATCTCTGCTGCGTTTGTTGCATGCTCTTAAAAAAATTGATCCGTATCAACGCTTTGCTTGTATTCATAGGTTGTGATTTTACAAATACAAAAAGGAAATATTAATGGGATAAATTGTCAATTAATTCATTCTAATAAAAAGAAAAAAAGTTGATCAACATAATTTCTGAGTATCTATAAATTTATTCAGACAAGGAAAAATAATAATAGGGTAAGAATGGAAAGATTGAATGCAAGCTTTTCCACTTGATTAAAATTATATTCACCTCTCAGATGTAAGAATCTCCAATTCACTCGAACATCCAAAGGGATGAGAACACAGCACACAAGTAAAAATGGTGGTCGACAATAGATGATGAGTCAAGTTGAGACTACAGTCTATATTCACAATATCAGAATCGATTAAAATTATTACCCTAAAACCTACACTTTCTGAACAAATTAATTAAGACAACTGCAGCTGATAACAACAATATACAAGGATCATCCATCATCCTATACTATTCCTATCACCTAAAAAGAACTGCCACAAGAAAGCAACACCGGGCCTCTCCCAAAGAAATATCACTTCTGTACCCACGTACCGGTTTATTTCCGATGGCAGCCGGCCGATTTCCATTTGGTAGCACCACTGCTGAAAACGATCAAATGCATTCATTCCATCTGTCGAACAACTGATCACCTGCGGCGTGATGCATTATGCACTTTGCTTTCGGTCTGTATTCTATCAGCATACATTGGAAGGCGGATTATCTCATCTATCTCGTTCAACAATATATCCTCGGTGATATTGTCCTTTATACTTCTCATAACCTATTTTCAGTTTCCCCGATGACATAAGCAAGCATTTTCAAGTGAAGACATTAATGAGATGAGATGCGTAGTATACCTTCCTGTACGTGTTGAATTCATTAGGGCTCCCTTTGTCCACCCTCACCCTCATACAAACCCATACTTCTTCCTCCGAGTTCCAAGAACACTCAATAATCTTACCGGAATATGTTGACGGATCAGGCCCGTCATCTGCAGCACAGAGGAAAACTGACAAGGTCAAGGAAAAAACAACCAGCCATGCAGGAGAGATGCAAAATGAACGACATTAAGGTGAAACCTTCTCAATAGAGAGAGAAAGGAGCACAAAGACCTCTCTGCAGATTTACTGAGGCCATTTCAAAAAGTTACACAAGATATAGAAAAGTCGCCTATCACCATCAATTAAGAAGCATTAGAAAGCAAATAACTCTAAAAAATGAGCTATTAATAGCAAATTGGCAACCAGGCGCTTCCTGATAAAATCTGTGTGACATCAATATTCATACTCTCCTTTTGTCACAATATACCAAACTTGCACAATTAAATTCCATATAAAACTAAATTAAACTAATCATTGTACATCATATGAAAAGGACTTCTCGAGTTGTTTGTAAAGAACATTTAAGACATGGAACTACAAAGAGTATTTTCAAATCAACTAGACAAGGATAAATCAAGATTCAGAACTATAACAAACGAAAGAGAACATGAAGTATGAATTAATTATGTTCTATAAAGATTCATAAGTTTGAATTAATTATGTTCTATAAAGATTCATTGTTTTACTTTTTCTAGAAAATAACAAAATACGCATCACATCGATTTTTCTCTGAGATCACCAGTCCTTAAAATTCTGTTTTCTAAATATTGAATTATTCTTTGAGAAACATCATCTTTTCATAAATAATTGATTGATCAAAGCATTTCATCTTCGTTGAAAAAATTCATTTGGTTGGAGTATAGTTTACTCCAATCTCAAACAAGCTATAAACTTAAAAATTATCATAGAACAATAAATGTACGGACCAGGAAAGACAACCCGATTGTCCATCACTTTCTTCTTGCCACGCTCATTGAGAGAGAGTAGCTGGCGATTGTCAACCATCTAGTAGCATAAAGAAATTAACATATCCAAATTAAACATTGTAGAATTTAGAAATAAAGGATTAGGTTAATGCTGCAAATGAGAAGGAAAGAGAGTAATGGCAACAACCTCGAAGAGAAAATCCACTGAATTCATTTCAGGGTATTTCCACTTTAAGAGGCCCTCATGTGTCCGTGGAACATAAGGATCATCCCAACCCTAGCATAAAAAAGCAAAAGATAACATATATTATTAACAAATGAGGACAAAGTTGAAATAGGTTTCAATCCTTCTAAGCCACCTGGAAAATAAGACCATCTGCTTCGTGGGAAAGATTTGGAATAAATCCCTTCAGGAGTTTTTTCACAGTAGAAAGCAGCCAAAAATCTTTCCTCCTTACCTGTAGGAAATATAATAAAAGCCTCAGCACAGATATAAAAGTAGATTGACAAATGGAGGTCTCCATGCTCATCGAAAATAGCATACATGCTAGGGAAAACAAAGCTGGTTATGGGTAGGGATGGAGGATTACTAACCCGGAAAGGTTCCAATTCATATATGTAATATGGATTTTGGCTCTGATATATATGTTGTCTTTCAAGATTCCGAGGATCAATCACTTCCTTATCGATCATTTTCCAACGTTCATAAAATGGTCGCTGCAAGTAAGAAGATTAGTTTAGATAGATAGAAGTAGTGCATAAAAAAAAATTGTCGCTTGAAAAGATGAATAGTCAGTATTGCATGTAAAAGTGCCATTACAAAGTCGATGAATAATCATCAAATAATCCATGCACCAGCTCTTGAGCATACCTTGTTCCTTCAAGAAAAAAAAAAGGGTTGGTTTCCGTATTTACCTCTACAAGGGAAACCTGATTAATGGCCATCATATCATAGACGAGGTATCTTCTTCGTTTTTGTGCATCAGGCAGGGTATCAATTACCATCTCCCCATCAAGTAAAGTAAAATGATGCATTTTCTCAGTCCCTCCCTTCTGGAGAATAAAATTGCACACATTAAATAAATAAATAAAAGAAGAATTACAACATCAAAAGCTAGACATTCACACTTCAAAAAAAGGAAAAGTAGATTTGCACACTTCATTAGTATGCCTGAGAGGGAATCGCATCTGGACCCTCCGAAAGTTGAAATGCCTATCTATCAAATAACAGCCATCCATAGTAATAAGCATCATGTATCTTGTTCCATCAGCTTTCCATGTTGCATAATAGTAACGTTGCCTCAAAAGTTGCAAGTTATCCCTGGTTTGATAGACCAATCACTAGGTTATTTATTAGCTCATAAAATAGTGCAAGACACAAGGTGACAAACTTCAAGCTAGTAAGGAATAAAATTCAAGGTTTATCCAGGCAAAGTTCATTTCTTCTACCAAGATGCAATAGCATTTTATGATGGATGTCACATAGACATTCTATAAGATTAGGTGCATTAATCAGAGATAACTATTGCAAGTATGGACAATGGATTTGGCTATTGATGGCTTTGCACAGCTCCTAAGAATTTTGTATTGCGCAACTAGGAGAATGTAGAGATAGTCAAGCATAAGATTTCCTAAAGAATGTAGATATAGTTACATGCAACATAAATTTAGCATTCAGCAATTATTTCAATAAAAAACTAGTGTCATCTTGCATGAAGTAAAAAAAGGATGAGTTACTAGAGCATCCCAAAGATATTTCACAATACAGCATAAAAAACCTCAGCAAGATAGTGCCCTGGGATCCAGTAATAGAGATCTTGAAACAGTTCAACAACATGCCGTGTCCAGAACAAAACAGTTTAATATAACAGATTTCTGGGATACAGACACCCAACTAAAATTTATTAAAAATATGGCTAAAACCTGTTGAGAGATACTGGATGTGAGCCAGGAAATTGCTGAGGTCCTCTAACCTGCAGATGAACAAATACACTTTATATCAGCAACACGGTATGCAGAAGCCTGCACATAGGGCATAATTTTAACAAACATCCCAATTTTTTATATTTTTTACTCCATCCGACCCAATTATTGGTCGAGGTTAATTTTTTTTGGGTGTCCCATCTATGTGGTCTCATTTATAAATTTAGTTTTGTTTTTTATACTCCATCTGTCCCAACTTAATTGTCCCACTTTCCTTTTTTATCTGTCCCAACTCATTAGTCCCGTTTCTAAAAAAAAGGTAACTTTTTCACACTCAACAATGAAATATTAATTTCACTCAACTCATTCTACACTCACACTCCTTGGTTATTGTGTCGAAAATGAATGGGACTATTAAGCCGGTATGGAGGGAGTACATTTTTACAAATATACCCTTGAAAAACCTCGTAAATGACACATAATTAATAGATTCTATAGCTGATAGTTATTATTAAATAAAGGTAATTCTGGAAGTTTGTTCAAATATATAATATTCATAAATGTTTTTGACATTCCTGCAAAATAAAACTTGACCAAATAATTGGGACGGAGGGAATATTTATTTATGGAACTATAAATTCTAATTGGAGAAGGGGGGGCGTTGGTTATCGAACTCAAGACATCTTGGTCATTGAGCAACCTAATCCTAACCAAATTGTATGTACCAAAGGTACAACATCCTAATTGTGATCAATCAAAGGCAAAGCAAAAACAAGAGGCACAAGTATCAACAAACTCAGATGATGGACAGATGAACCAAAAAGGAGATGCTACAAGCAAAATACCCCGCCAGGCAACTTCAAAGTTTGGTAGCAGAATTGACGCATTGCTATCTCTTGATCACTAGGAATTTGATCTCCAAGCAGGTCATCATTTGTTAGGATTGTTTGTGTCTCAAGACTCACCTGCATGTAACATTGATGGGTGAGGGGAAAGACATTGATGGGAAAGGCACAGAAACTTGAGGCACTAAAATCAAGCTTTTCAAAAACACAGTTTCTTGGTGAAATTATATGAAAAATAATTGTAATTCTTAGAAATGCAGATCACACACACGTGCGCACATACATCTGGAGGAGCTGCAGGACCATCATCGTCGTCATCATCTGGCACGGCATCTCCATTCAGATCAAGATCAGAAGATCTTTTCCACTCTGGGGTCGGAGGGCAAACAACCGTATCTGGTTTCTTCTCATGATAAAAATTGTACAAGGCATCAATATAGTCTGCTTTGTAAATCCCCGGTGGACGTGCCTCAGAAAATATCTTGATTGCCTGCCACAAAAGCAACAAAATTGAGAATACAATCATCCTGCTTCAAGAAATAAATAAATTAACCAGCTGACCTGAGTGACGGATATTGTCAGTGAGCGCATGAGGTAATGGACAATCATAAAACCTGTACGGTTATGCCCATGTGTGCAATGAACAAGAATATGTTTTTTTGGATGCCTTTGTCGAGCCAGAAACTGTGAAACCTGATAAACACATGCACATTTGAATTCTTACTTGCAAGATAAATAAACAATGGTCAAACTGATATACTTCAACTTACGCATGTCTTACTCATAACACACCAAAAAAAAAAAAAAAAGTAAGAAAGAAAGCTTTTGAATCACAAAGTAAAGCAGGTGTTTAAATTGCAAAAAGAGATAGTTCTAAGGTAAATCTTACATAAAATCTCTGATCACCTCCCTCAAGTCCCCACTTCTAGGATCAAGCATTAGATACCGCAAAATATCTTTTATAAAAAAACTTGAATCCAGGAACTGATGGCATGATTATATGTCCCGACCAGCAACCTCAATCATTGGCATGGGACTCTAAGAAAGCACGGAACTGGATTCCCATATCCCAAAGCAACCAAAGAAAGGTTTATGAGCTAGACAAATTACAAGGTTCAATTTCTCCTAAGTTGCATGCTAAAAGATATACCAGGTTGCCAGCATCATGTAATAAGGCGTACAACATGAACCGACATTCCCAATAGCCATGCCGACTATTCACATAAAAGAGTAACTGTTTAGGAAGGATTTGCTACAGTTAGGAAGGGAGGGGTGCTACACAGCATCTGGGTTTTAAAAAGTGTGAGGCAAGTCAAGGCGACATGGCATCCAAAAATCGAGGCGGAGGCAAACGCCTCAAGAATGCAAGGCAAATATGTAATTAAATTATTTAAAATTTATTTAAAGATAATATTATCACCTAATACACATTTCAAAATTATAATTTCAGCATTGATATGTTGTTTTGTAATTTATATCTAAATTACTACATAACAAATAATAAGACCCAAAAGTTAAAAAAATATATATATTAATAATAGTAATAATAATAATAGAAACCAAAAAAAAATAGAAAACACTGATGTAATAAAATCGAATAAAAATTAAAATTAACACTGATTTTATATATTATTTTTGTGGTTTCTCAACCAAAAAGAAAAAAAGACCCCTTGAATAGATATAAAAAGGAAAGTTAGAAAAGGAAAATAGAAAAGATTCAAAACACAACAATACATAAATTAAGCACTAAGCTCCCCTTCTATCATGTCCAAGAGAAATGAGATTGAAACAAAGAAAGATTAAATAGATTCTATAGAGTACAGGGTCCATGAGATATTGGTACCTCATAAACAAACTTATTTACAGCCTCATTCTCAGGCACTGAATCACGCCCCTTGCATGCAATCTAAAGAGAAGACACTAAAATATGAGTTGAGGACTCACATGTCAAGGAATAATTTAAACAGTAGTAAATTGTCCCAGAAAGAGTAGAGCGGAAATGACACACCTTGACATGCTTAATACCTTCTTTCTTCCAGTCATTGAGATTATAGTATCTACTTGAGTTAGTCAAATCAATCACCAAACCGATCTGAAAATACAGAGCAAAAATCTCACACGCAGTCTATGCCCATGGCAATAAACTAGCAGATACACAAGCAAGCATGGACTAATCTGATTCCTCAAAAATGATAATCTAACTGCTTATCTATTTTAGAAATTAGAAATTACAATAAAGATTTAATAAAGCAGCAACAAATTTACTCACCTTTCTACTTAATACTCGTTGTTGGTGAACCACCTGCTTAGATGAGTATCTTTTACCGGGGATGATCTCTTCATTGAATGATTCACCCAAAGGAACTTTGGAGGGGACCAAAACCCCAATTATCTCATTTCCATATGCTGGGCAATCTAACCAACCTGCATGTGAAAAACAAGATTTACTGAATAGTCAATAAATAGGTGGCAGAGGACTGCTATTGGTTAACCTCATTGCAGCAATGTTTCTACCTGGGAAGACAAATATTTAACTAAAGAAACCTCTGGACACCAAAAAAAAAGGATAAAAATGGTATTTAACAAACATAACATCTAAGATTGGGGAGACTCAAACTAAAAAGTGGTCCTTTAAGTTTTCATTTACTTTTGCCCTCGGAAATATAATATTGATGACTGAAATGCAACCCTTAAAGTTCCCATGGAATCAAAACGTGCATCCTGATATAAAAGCAACCCTAATTTCAAGTTCCATGAGAAGACAGTCATTTGCACTTCTCACATGGCAATAATAGCACATGGAGATGGATTAATATTAGATTTCTATGTGCACTAAAGTTATTGGTGCGGTACATCAATAAAAGTAAATGAAAACATGATTTCCGAATGATTAACCTGGAGGAAGTCTACTGCTAGGCCTCTGTTTCTTGACTTGATATAAATCGTCACGCTGGCTTGGCTGATATCCATAAGATGGTCTGTCATCGGGACGCTGTCTACGCATCCTTTGGATCCTTTCTTCACGCTCCTGATAGAAAAAAACACATGCAGAGATGATTCTCTCAGTCGAATGTTAATCATGAAGTGAAGACTACATATGTTTATACAACAGTAACACATCACTCAGAACTGTACTTTTAGAGCCCTATTTGCTAGTTCTTGACATATTTATCAACAGCATTTGGTAAGGTGGACTGGGTAATTGGCACAAATAAATATTCAAATGGTGTATCGGTAGGGTAATCACAGCTATCAGCTTCCAAGTAGATGATGGTCCGGTACTCAAACTACTGGACTGTCATGATAACTATGCCACTCTTGCCGGCTCAGTATGAAAGTACTACATATTCTTTTTAGTGTTACAAGTGGCTGCCCATTTGGGACAAAATCTGAGATTAGAAGATGCATGATCTAGTCTCTGATCATTACTGACAACTAAATAATGGACTTATAATCATAGTGTGATATACTGAAACTGAATAATTAAATTTGCACATTTTTCCAGGATTTATTAGGTGTATTTATCCTATTCAACAACAGGTTTTCATAAGATAGCAATACTCAGAAACTATCTTGATGGTTCACAATAAAACAGAATGATACCCGGCGTGCAGTCGAAAGAGCAGTCTGACCATAGTCCACATGCTTGTTGTATTCTACTTGTTCTTCATGTCCATTATCTTCTTCCGAATGTGGTTCGGGAAAAATCTCCTCCTCTTCTGGTTCAGGAGAAGCATTCAAGTCCATGCTGACAATCATCAAGTTGCAGTCAGAAGCATTTCCAAATGCAGCACTGAAGATAGTATTCCTATAATCCTATTTTCAGGTAAAATAGATTATCACAGAATGTATTGCCAAGACCAAAGCAATAATACGATACTGGAGTACTGGAAAACTAAAAACATCAAGGGGATTGAATTCCTTTGTCACTCAAATCTCCTCATATTATATATTTTTTAGTGACTATACATCAGTTATTATATCATGCCACAAAATACACAGGAAATTACTACAGTGATGCCAAAGCAGACAACAATGGGATCAAAATCAAGAAACAATTATTTTTTCCAAACAACAATTTCATTTCCCTCCTTAATTAATCTTCAAGAAATACTTATCAGTCTTGAAGCAACTAATCAACCTTGCAGAGACATGCCAGCACTAGACCCATCGGCTATCACAAAATGAATTTCTACGTTCCCATGGAAACTACGGGAATCCATCATTTAAAAATTAAAAAGAACGAAAGTTTCTACTCGGGAAAAAAAAAAAAAAACACCACATTGCACATTAGCCCAAACGACTTATATTGAGCGTACTCCAGCTAATAGCTGACAAACTTGATAGATTCAAGGAATGAGTTGCAGATGCAATAGATAAGGCTAAGACAAACCCTTCATGTTCCAACCAAAGAAAGTTTTACTTAATTTCTTCTACAAAGCATTTGAGAATAAATAATATTAAAAAGATCACAAAAAATTAAATATAAAAATCACACCTAGCATCATGAAAGCAAAACCTGCAGAGCAACACGAACTAGGAGTTTAGCAATCCATACAAAGCGATAAATGTTCGATGAGAAGGTGAAAGACCTACAACTCCGGTGCATAAAACGTATCCACATGTAAAAAAGTTTGCAAATATGTGTTTTTAAGCAGCATAATCAACATGCAAGCAAAAGTACAAAATCATCAGCTATATTCAGCATATGAGATGAAAAAATAATTCAAGCCCATGTTTTCCTCTCCGTAATGGAAACAGGATAAGCTTCCCTCTTTTCATAGGGGCAACATCATTGCGCTCGGTTTGAATATGCACCTCAAAGACTATCTCAAAAACCCAATAGACGTTTCACATCCCACTAACAAATAACACCACCAATAAATTATGCAGTCTTACCACGTCCGAAGCCGTGAAACACAAGTATCACCTCATTTTGAACTCGTCGAACAATTCTTCTGTTAGGTATCTTTCACTAGGACTGAACATGCTACATAAATACTTACCACACACATACAGCTTCCAATACAGCCAGACCAATCCAGAAATCCCGCAAACAACCATGAGTTTAAAGAGTGACAATTAACAATACCTAAATAGATCCTTAGTTACAATATAACATAAACCAACGCCAAACAAAAAATGGAAAAACAATTAAGAAATTAAAATTTCAGAACAGGAAAACGAGCTCCAACCTCGAAAGGATATAACAGACCAAAATCGAAACAAGCGGCCCGCGATTCACACCGGAATACTCCGCCTACCACCCGCAGTGGCGACAGAAACCCCGGGTAAAAATAAACACAAAACTCCACCTCAACTAAAACCCTACAAATCGAGCACAGAATCAAATTCGCACTTCAGCTTGGCAAAAACCCTAGAGAGAGAAACAAGCGCCGTGGATGTAGAGAGAGAGAGATCGCGGAGAGGCCGTGATTCAATCAATCCATGAGGAACAGGTGAAAAATATATATATAGGGCATTTAATTAATAGGTAGAATTTACATGGAGCCGTTGATATGCGGGTGTGTTGTAGTAATACTTTCTATATATATTTATGGAGCTTAAATCTATGCAGAAACTATAACAATTAATAAGGGTAGAGTTAGGGGGTCGATCTGCAATTAAACGATAAATATTTAAGAACGAAATGGTAGTGCTGTAATTTAATTGGCTTGAGATCCTCTATCCCATTCTCTGTTCCACAACTAAAAAAATTATTTTTTATTTAATAATTCATTTTAAATTTATTTTTATCAAACAAAATGGGAATGATTTAGCAACAGTTCATGGTTTTGCACCTTTTTTTTTTCTCTCTCTCTTTTTATAATAAATTTGATTTTAGTTTTTTCAATTTATATTAATACTATTTTAATCATTTCAATTTTATTTTTATCTAATTTTCTTAATAAGAAATAAAAATTAAATACAAGTAGTAAAACTAAAACCATTTAATATAATTTATAAGTAATATACATTTATGTTTTCCTAGTTTGATTATTTTTTAAACTAAACACATAATAAATTGATATCAAATAAATATAATAATTAATAATCGAATCCTCGCATATCCAAGAAATAATTTGATTATTAAATAAATTGATCATTTTATGAGATTTTATTTATTTGATATGAATTTAAGTTATTTAAGATTTTAACTAAAAATTAAAAAATCAAAATAAACATAAATATATGTGTATATATATCAAAATATATAATATAATAAATTAATAATAAAAAATAAATAAACAGTATAAGGAATGAAAATGAAATATTATATTTTAAATAAAAAATTTAAAGTTTGGATTGTAAATGAATATGAAAAATTTGGGAAATTTGACTGAAAATTTTGGAAAACCGAACTGGAAAATCATGTGAATGGCTGGAGATGTGAGGATCCGATTATTTATTATTATAAAATCATGTGAAAACCGAACTGGAAAATCATAAAATGATCAAATTATTTCTTGGATATGCGAGGATTCGATTATTAATTATTATATTTATTTGATATCAATTTATTATGTGTCTAGTTTAAAAAATAATTAAACTAGGAAAACATAAATGTATATTACTTATAAATTATATTAAATGGTTTAGTTTTACTACTTGTATTTAATTTTTATTTCTTATTAAGAAAATTAGATAAAAATAAAATTGAAATGATTAAAATAACATTAATATAAATTGAAAAAACTAAAATCAAATTTATTATAAAAAGAGAGAGAGAAAAAAAAAAAAAAGGTGCAAAACCATGAACTGTTGCTAAATCATTCCCATTTTGTTTGATAAAAAATAAATTTAAAATAAATTATTAAATAAAAAATAATTTTTTTAGTTGTGGAACAGGGAATGGAACAGGGAATGGGATAGAGGATCTCAAGCCAATTTAACTTCATCCGTGGAGTTTTTTTTTTTTTTCTTTAAAGAATATGGAATTTCCTTTTTTTTTTAAATGGGATAAAGGTCATTTAGACTCTCCAACTATTGCGGTAAGAATATTTTAGACCCTCCTTAACTATTTGATTTAATTTAGTCTTTCAATTATTAAAATTGGCTCAATTTAGCTCCTCTAATTTTAAAATCGCGATTTTACCCTTATTAATAGAATAATAAATGTTTTATGACTTTAACTTATTTTATTTTTAAATTTTGTGTATTAATTTAATTATTTTTAGTTCATATTTTTTATTTGAATAAATAAAAATATTTAATATAATAATAAATACAAAAATAAATCCAAACATAATAAAGTTTTCAAGTAATTTTTTTCTCCTTTTAATTTATTAGTTTAATTTTTTCTTTCAATTATCAACCATAAAAAAAAAAAACTATGAATATTGCATACAAATGAACCATGCAATAATATATTGAGGTATTAATTATTATAATATATTTACAAAGAAATGAATATTACCAAAATCTTACGATAATATTTTGGGAAAACTATGAATTTTACCTTAAAAGATTGTGTTTCTGGGAATTTTATCCCAAATTTTTTTCTTAGGGGATTTTATCCTACCTTTCAATTTTCTCTAGGAATTTTATCCCACAAAACTAATACCTTTTTTTTTTTTTGCTAAGTCATGCCTTTATCTTCCACGTGGATGTTGATGTGGAGGCCACATAGGTATATATTTTTTAATTGGGAAATTTTAAAAAAATATATATGTCTACATCACTAAATTCCTTCTCCCCTAAATCATGTCTCCCCTACCCAGTCTTGGACCAAATCGGCGACGTACTAACATTAGAATTTGATAAATCTGTTTGCATCATGGCGGGATATGTGTGTTTGTTCGAAGATCGTTTTTTTTAACCCTAGAATCCTTTGAAGCTGCCAGATTAGATTGCAAAGTTGGAAATTTTTCATTCTATTAAATTAATAAATTATCAATAAATCCGAATTGCCCCGAAATTAACATCTTAAATACGAATTTCTTCTTGCTCTCTCACCTGTTTTTCTGTTATTTACACTTTAATCATTCTCATTTTGTGCATTATTGATTATCTTTCTTTCTGTTACTTGTTGTCTCTTAACCAATTCCAATAGCTCTGTTTATCCCGATAAATCGAACCTCAACATTTGGCACACATCGTGGGGCTCTTGGAATTCTTTTTCCGATTTGATGGCAGGTAGCAACGAGAGAACCGACAATCCTCCCATCAGGCCTGACAGAACGATCGAACTCATTCCCATAGAGGAATTAATATGGAGGACCCAACAAGCCACCGGCTTGCAATCTGTGCACCTCAAACCTTCGTCTACGCATTCAAAAATAGGCTCGACGTGACGTCCAAGCTCTATCGTGACCTGACCAGCCATCCATACTATGACATGGATTCGGTGCTCGCCCAGGCCTGGGCCGAGATCAACTGGCAGGAGGACGAACCGAACCGTATCGCTCGCATGAATGAGTAGAAGGCGGTCGAACTCGCCGAAACACAAAAGAGAGACCGACCGAGGCTCGAGTCCTCGAGTTCGAGGTACGTGGACCGAAGAGACTATCGAAACGATCGACGATCAAGGAGGGATCACCCCTATAACCGAACACTGAGAGTTGGTGAAATAGCTTCGGTACCTTACAACTCAACATCGACCAGAACTATTTGGTTAACAATGTACTCAAGACCTAGGGAACGCCTTGAAGTGGCCCGGGAAGATGAAGTCAGACCCTAAGTCGCACGATACAAAGAAGTTTTGTGACTTCCACAACGACCACGGGCACAAAACAGAGGAGTGTCAGAAACTCCGCTTGGAAGTCCTCGAACTATAAAAGAATGGATTCCTCACGGAATATCTGACAAACAAAAGCAAAAACACATGGACAAGAGGGAGGCAGGCAAATCCGGTCGGGAATGCGGAACCCCAGAACAAGCCACCACATGATGAACAATCAGTTTATGTCATCGTAGGCAGATCAGAAGTGAGCGGGAAGTCACGCTCAACGGCGAAAAGAGCTCGGCAAACTCTGAACCATGAAAATCTTAATGTCAACTTCAAACAAAAGCACGAGGCAATCGAGTTCACATGTGACGACGCACCTGACCTCATCCACCCTCATCACGACACACTCGTTATCTCCCTATTGATCTCCAACTGCCAAGTAAAGAGACTACTTGATGACAACGACAGTTCGACAAACTTATTGTTCCTTCAAACCTTAAAGGAAATGCAGATCCCAATCAGAAAGTTAGAGCCAGTCACCATGACACTTTACGGTTTCAACGGGGATCAACAACAAACAGTGGGGAGATTACCCTACCTGTGTACTACAGAGGCCTCAACCTCGATGTAAAATTCCAAGTGGTCGATACAATCTCGGCTCACAATGCAATCTTGGGGCGACCTTAGATCCATGAGCTATAAGCAATCCCCTCCTCGTATCACCAGGTCATAAAGTTTTTGACACCTTGGGGAATTCAGACAATTCGAGGGAAACATAAAGCCTCGAGAGACTGCTACTACACCAACTTCAAAGCAGTGTACACCCAACAACACGATGAACGTACAATACCTGCCGCTCGGCCTGAGTCAGAGGAACTGGAAGAAATCATTGTCGATGAATTAGACCCTATGCGGACAGCCTTTGTCGGATCAAAGCTCGCACCAGATGTCCGAGACTCCCTAATAAGTTTTCTTCGGCGCAAGGTCCATGAGTTCGCTTGGTCGCACTGCGACATGACATGGATAGACCTAGCCGTAATCACGCACCAACTGCAGGTTGACCCCAATTGTAGACCGGTCCAACAGAGAAGGCGAAAATTCTCCACAGAGAAAAACCAAGCCATAAACGAGGAGGTTCAGAAACTTATAGATATTGGATCCGTGCAAGAAGTACACTATCCCACATGGTTGGCCAACGTGGTGGTGGTAAAGAAGAAGAACGAGAAGAACCGTGTATGCATCGATTTCATAGAACTCAACAAGGCTTGTCCCAAATACCCTTACCCGCTACCGCATATCGACGTCATCGTCAACGCAACCGCTGGCCACGAACTCCTAAATTTTATGGATGCATTCTCGGGGTACAATCAAATACAAATGCATCCTAACGACCAAGAAAAGACCGCCTTCATAACTAGTCAGGGCATCTACTGCTATAAGGTAATGTTGTTTGGGTTAAAAAATGACAACTCTACTTACCAGCGCCTTTTCAACTCCATGTTCAAGGAAAAGATTGGCAAAACCATGGAGGTCTACATCGATGATATGCTCGTCAAATCTCAGAAGTCCCAAGACCATGTAATCCATCTCGAAGAGGCATTCCAAATGCTCAAGCGATACAAAATGACGCTGGATCGGGCCAAGTGTTCCTTCGGGGTATCTTCCGGTAAATTCTTCGGACACAGAGTGACCCTGAGGGGAATAGAGGCAGACCCCATACAAATCAAAGTTGTTCAAAGTATAGAGCATCCGAGAATGCCCAAGAAGGTGCAAAAGCTCACAGACAGCCTCGTTGCGCTCAATCGCTTCATCTCGTGATACTCCGAACGCACCCGCCTCTTCTTCAACACGTTCAAGAAGGGAAAATGTTTTGAGTGGACTAACGAATGCGTGAAGGCACTCGAAGAGTTGAAAGCCTACCTCACCAGTCCACCCCTGCTCTCCAAACCCGCCGACGGTGAAATCCTTTTGCTATATCTTTCAGTATCATATCACGTCGTCTGAGCAGTACTGATACGGGAAGTTGAAGACAAGCAACACTCGGTGCATTATGCCAGCAAGTCCCTGCTAGATGCTGAGACCCGCTACACGGCTCTCAAAAAGCTCGCACTTGCACTCATCAATGTTGCACGTAAACTACGTCCATATTTCGAAGCACATCCCATCAAGGTAATCAAGGCTTATCAGATAGGAGCAGTGCTCTCAAAAGCTAGACCTCTCAGGTCGATTACTTAAATGGGTCGTGGAAATCAAGGGTTACAGAATACAATACAAGCCCGGGACCCCCATCAAGTCATAGGTACTGGCCAATTTCGTCGCCAATTTTTCCACCAAGTTGCAACTCAAAGCAGAAAGCAAGATCGTGGAAATGATGCAAGTCGACTCAGATTCTAGCTCGTGGTCTCTAAAGATCGATGGCGCCAGCAACGTGCATGGTAATAGGGCCGAAATAGTACTCACGAACCCACGGGGAGAAAGTTACGAACGGGCCATCCGGCTCGACTTTCCAACAACAAATAATGAGACAGAATATGAGGCACTCATCCAGGGTATGAGATTGGCACAAGAACTAGGGGCTTGTAAGGCACGAGCAGAAAGCGATTCTCAACTAATTGTCAACCAGCTAGGTGGAACTTACTCCGTAAAAGAAACCTGACTAAAGTCATACCACGCGGTAGTCGAAGAGCTCAAGACTAAAATGGACGAATAGGACCTCCTACACACCCCACGTGAATCAAACGTCCGAGCATATGTTTGAAAGGATTTGGAGGTCGTAAATTGAATCACTCAAATCCGAGTAAGCGCAATCGTTTATTTAGATATCAAAATAAAGTACTATGCCTATGATTTATTCCTAGCATGCTCCTATTGATTTTGCATAAGAAGATTTATGCGGAATACCTAGATTGTAGAAACCGAAGAATGCGATGCGCAGAGATTTGATCATTGATCCTCTTTCCCGCGCAATTAGATTTATTTCTATCAGATTAAATCTATGAAATTAATAATATTAATTTCAAAAATCAAGAGGAGAGAGAAGTAGAAAACGATCTTCCAGATCCGATCTTTTTTCTGTATCGCAGCTCCTATCTGAAAATCTAGTGAAGATTCCCTTTGAATTCCTTGCTGATCGAGAAGCATAATTTCCTCCTCATTTATCAGATCCAGTCGACCACACACAACTCCCAAATCTTGGTTTGCTTGTGTTGCAACTTATGATCCTGTGGTATGTAGTGATCTGAGAAATTGAAGCCTATTTATAGAAAATTCTGAACTCCTGATGGGCCTGAGCTTTCATGGGCCAGACCAGGAGCCAAAATGCAAATAGCAAATAAGGCCTATCAAATTAATTAATTCTCATATTCAACCTAGAATATAATTAATTAATTAATATTGATACATGCCACCAAAGAATCAATATTGTCCTACCTATTTGCTACCACTTGGTGAGGAATGGGTTGCATAGGCTCGGTATATCCCCACATTTAAGGTTACATACATTCATTAATTAATTTAGGCTCTGACAAGCTATTTAATTAATTAGCATCTTATATTCATGAGTCAATCCACTCAAACCTTTTTATTTATGCTTGAACTTAATCAGCCTGCAGGACTTTAGCATAATGAACCTTTTGAGCTGCTCAGGGAATGTCACTATACTATACTGGATGTGGTTACCTAGTTCCAGTACCAGACAGTCATACACAAATTGCTATCACCCAAAATACAGATATACAAGCTCAACAAGAGCTTTTCACTGCATCTCAAAGTGATACACAATTTGTGTATACTTTTGTACCTTCATTTAGGTTTAGGATCTCATCAAGCCATCAAGATCCAAATTTCTTTAATGTCAGATAAATGAATCGATCTTAACTTAGGTCCTTAGCAATGCGTACCCCACACGAGCATACCAAGCAATCTAAGATAAGATGTTTATTACCGCGTATGCTGCAACTAGGGATGTCAATCGGACTAACCCGTCGGGTTGCGAGCCAGCCCTATCGGGCTACGGGTTAATCTGTCCGGGTTGAATCGGGCTGGAATTTATTCGGGCTAAAAAATCTTGAACCTAACCCTAACCCATCAGTTTTCGGGCTAGTCCATCGGGCCAATGAATTTAATAATTATTTTTTATTTTTAATATTTTTTCACTCTTTTAATATTTTAAATAATAAAAATTAAATAAAATAATACTTCTCTCTTATAAAAAATGCATAACACATCATAAATTTTTAGATAATGATAAATTTAAGTATTAAAAACACAGTTTTTTATTTTAGCAATATTTTTAAATTCAAAAATAAATAAAATTAACTATATATTGAATACTATTTGAACTAGATATAATTATATAACTTAAAACTTAATTAATAAATATGATCTTCAATATTAAAAGTAGATTTTAGTACTATAAATATGATAAATATATTAATAAAAATTAATCGGGTTAATTGGACCAACTCGTCGAGTTTCGGACTCAACCCTATTGGGCCTCGAGTTATTCGGTCCCAAACTATTCGGGCTAAATTTTTTTCGGGCCAAAATATTTCGACCCTAAACCGCATTTTGGCTCAGGTTAATCAGGTCAACCCGCAGGTTTCGGGCTAAATTGACATCCCTTGCTGCAGCCTACACTGACAATCTATCCTGGAACTGTCTCGGCTGTGATAACCATTTGTATCTCGCTAGGTCAGACAATCCATACAATCTTCCGTGATCTACTACACTGTATGATCTCCCTATCGACGAGATAAGAGGATAAGAGTGTTTGCGACACATGTTTGTTAATTTAGACAGGAGATGATCATATAACATTCATGATTCCCAGTATATCAACCAATCAACTTTGTACATAATATACCAATCATAATGATTTTAATATATAAATCCATCAATCTCCCACTCATACTCAAAGCATTATACAAGTTCTTCCAAGAGTATAACACGTCGAAACTAATCTAGCTATTACATCAATCATTCTACGTGGCTGGCTGTGCCCTCAGTCCAAGGTTACGTACATGCATCTCGTAGACCTTCTGAGGCAGAGCTTTTGTGAATGGATCCGCTAGATTATTCTTTGTATCAATCTTCTCTACTAGCACGTCACCCCTTGCTACGATTTCTCGTATAATATGGTAATTCTTCTCAATGTGTTTTGTTGCTATGTGAGTTCGTGGTTCCTTTTTATTAACCACAACTACCGAATTATCACAACACACCGTGATAGTCTTGGGTAGCTTAGGAATCACGTCCAAATCCAGAAGGAAGTTTCAAAACCACACTGCTTCTTTCGAAGTTTCTGAAGCTGCCACATATTATGCTTCCATGGTGGAGTCAGCAATGCACTTCTGTTTTGCACTCCTCCATGATATGGCCCCGCCATCCAATGTAAACACATAGCCAGAGGTGGACTTCGTCTAATCTCGGTATGCCTGGAAATATGAATCCGTATATACAAGATTCACAAACTTGATGCGGCACCACTTGGAATGATTCCAAGAGCCCATCATTCGCTAGTCTCTTGATCCTCTTTAGATTGATGTGACCTAGTCTCAAGTGCCAGAGATATGTTTGATCCTTATCGGAAGAAAACTTTCTCTTTAAATGATTATTACTCCATCCGTCCCAATTTATTAGTCTCACTTACCTTTTTGGTATGTCCCATTTATTAGTCTTCTTTCCTAAAATGGTAAATTTTTGCACACTAACCAATAAAATATTAATTCCACTACACTCACAAACATTGGTTATCGTGCGGAAGATTGATTAACTTGTGTTTTTAGACCGAGAGAAGATAATCACTAGTTAATAATCTAGATTTTAATTGCCCAACAAATGAGTTAATTCCACTTTATCCAGATTTCCACCAAAATTATCTTTTATGGGTTTGAATTATTTATTTCTTGCATGTTGATCAGATTGGTAGATTTCTCTAGGGTCTGTGCTTTCTTTTATTTGAATTTCTTTTAAAGTTATTTTTATAAAAACCAAAACCCCTTCAAAGTTTGATTTACCCTAACAAAGGATTGAAAAACTACATTCAATATATGATTTACTTTCGTTGCACTATCCTTGTGGGTTCGACAACCTTAGGGTTCTTATAAATTTATTTGCCCTTTGCTACAATCTGTGTGCAGATTTTGCATCGATCAGTGGGGTCCACCTCTATTCCTCTCTAGGTCACTATGTGCCCCAGGAATTTACCGGAAGATACCCCGAACGAACACTTGGCCTGATTCAACTTCATGTTGTATCGCTCGAGTATTTGGAATGCCTCTTCGTGATGGGTTACGTGGTCTTGGAACTTTAAAGATTTGACGAGCATATTGTCGATGTAGACCTCCATGGTTTTGCCAATCTTTTCCTTGAACATGGAGTTGACAAGGCTCTAGTAAGTAGAGCTAACATTCTTTAACCTAAACGGCATTACCTTAAAACAATAGATGCCCTGGCTAGTTATGAAGGTGGTCTTTTCTTGGTCGTTGGGATGAATTTGTATTTGATTGTACCCTGAGAATGCATCCATGAAGCTGAGGAGTTCGTGGCCATCGGTTGCATTGACGATGGCGTCGATATGCGGTAGCAGGTAAGGGTCTTTGGAACAAACCTTGTTGAGGTCTTTGAAATCGATGCATACATGGTTCTTGTCGTTCTTCTTCTTTACCACCACCACGTTGGCCAACCATGTGGGATAGTGTACTTCTTGCATGAATCCAACATCTATAAGTTTCTGAACCTCTTCGTTTATGGCTTGGTTTTTCTCTGCGGAGAATTTCCACCTTCTCTGTGGGATTGGTCTACAATTGGGGTCAACCTGCAGTTGGTGCGTACGGCTGGGTCTATCCCTGTCATGTCGCGGTGCGACCAAGCGAATACATGGACCTTGCGCTGGAGAGAGCTTATCAGGGAGTCCCGGATGTCTGGTGTGAGTTTCGATCCGACAAAGACCATCTATGTAGGGTCTGATTCATCGATAATGATTTCTTCCAGTTCCTCTTACTCAGGTCGAGCAATAGGTATTATACGTTCATCGTGCTGTTGGGCGTACATTGCTTTGAAGCTGGCGTAATAGCAGTCTCTTGAGGCTTTCTGTTCCCCTCGAATTGTTTGGATTCCCAAGGTGTCCGAAACTTCAAGACTTGGTGATACGAGAAGGGGATTGCTTTGATCTCATGGATCCAAGGTCGCCCCAGGATTGCGTTATGAGTCGAGATCGTATCAACCACTTAGAATTTTAATTGAGGTTGAGGCTTTCACAGTATAAAGGTAGGGTAATCTCCCCCACTGTTTGTTGTTAATCCCCATTGAAACCGTAAAGTGTCATGGTGACTTGCTCTAACTTGCTGATTTGGATCTGCATTTTCTTCAAGGTTCGAAGGAACAATATATTTACCGAATTGTCATTGTCAAAAAGTAGTGTATTTACTTGGCAGTTGGAGATCAACAGGGACATAACGAGTGCGTCGTGATGAGGGTGGACGAGGTCAAGCGTGTCGTCACATGTGAACTCGATTGCCTCATGCTCTTGTTTGAAGTTGGCATTAAGATTTTCGTGGTTCAGAGCTCACCGAACTCTTTTCACCATTGAGCATGATTTCCCGCTCACTTTTGATCCGCCTACGATGACATGAACTGTTCGTTCAGCCTGTGGTGGCTTGTTCTGGGGTTCCGCATTCCCGACCGCATTCGCCTGCCTCCCTCTTGTCCACGTGTTTTGCCTTTGTTTGTCAGATATTCCGTGAGGAATCTATTCTTTAATAGTTCGAGTACTTCCAAGCAGAGTGTCTGACACTCCTCTGTTTTGTGTCGTGGTCGTTATGGAAGTCATAGAAGTTAGAACTTCTTTGTATCGCGTGACTTAGGGTTTAACTTAATCTTCCCGAGCCACTTCACAGTGTTCCCGTGGTTCTTGAGGACGTTGTTGACCAGATAGTTCTGGTCGATGCTGAGGTTTTAAGGAATCAAAGCTTTTTCACCAACTCTCGGTGATTGACTATAGGGGTGGTCCATCATTGATTGTCGATCATTTCAATAGTCTTTTCGGTCCACATACCTCAAACTCGAGGACTCGGGCCTCGGTCAGTCTCTCTTTTGTGCTTCGACGAGTTCGGTCGCCTTCTGCTCGTTCATGTGAGCGATACGTGATGGAGCCCAAGTAACAGCTGTGAGAGACGATCCAGTCTACATTCCGAGTGGGCCGATGACTAGAGTTTGAGCAAGGACTTTGAGGGCTGTATTGAGTTTGTTGGTTAAAGGCATTTGGACTGCGAATATTTCCAAGGATTCGATGGTGTTGGAAGAATTAAACGAAGACCCAAAAGTTATTAATTTAATTATGTGTAATGATTGGGCTTAGTTTAATTTATTCAGTAATTTTGGGCCAACATGTTTAGGCCTTGTTTAATTAAATTTTGAATTTATTCCCTTTAATTTTCTATATGAATTACCTTATTAGTTTAGGATTTGAGTTGCCTATATAAAGGCCTTGTTATTGAACAATTTCGGCAGTTTTCAGATTTTAATAAAATTGTGAGGTTTTCTCCTTTAATTTCTGAAGGCTTAATTTTTTAAATTCTATATTATCCATAGGGTTTCAATCTCGAATAATCAATCGGACAGTCATATCCATTGGTGGTGTCTTCGCGTATATCCTTCATTGTTAGATCAATTCGCTTCTTAGGTCGTAGGAGATTTATTCTGGATTATGGTACTTGAAGGTTTTCGAATCCAAAGGTGTTGGATCTTCCCCTATTATCAACTTTAGTTGCATCCGCGTCATTTCTGAGTCCATTCGTTCAAGTTCCTGGGTTGCGATCTTAACCTTCCCAGCGAGGATCGTATCAATACTGCCTGGTTCGTCCTCCTCCAAGTTGATCTCGGCCCACACCTGGGCAAGCACCGAATCCATGTCGTAGCATTGATGGCTGGTCAGGTCACGATAGAGCTTGGACGTCACGTCGAGCCCATTTTTGAACGCGTAGACGACAGTTCGAGGTGGACAGTGGGGATCGATTTGAGCTCTCGATTGAACCAACCAACGTAGGACCTCAATGACTCTTCTTTCTTGATACGCATGTTGTTGAATGCATCAGGTGCTTGGCCACGCCCCTGCAGTTGGAATATTGCTTTCGGAAGGCGTAGTGCAACTTTGAAAAGGTCGAGATAGAGTTCTTCAGGAGGTTGACAAACCATTGGAGTGCAGGGCCGATGAGGCTGGACCTGAAGCTCTTGCACATGCAAGCTTCATGAAGATCTGCCGGCACTGAAGTGGTCAGCGTCTTTTGCTTATAGAGGGCTATGTGGTCCTCGGGGTCCTTTGTTTTGTGGTACAATACGAACAATAGAGGAGCGAATTTTGTCGGGATAACCGTGTTTGTGATATCGAGCGTGAACGACGAGTATGTGTAGCTATCAAGAGGGATCATCGTGTCCGGGGGTATAGCACCTGGATCTGGGTTAGCAACATTTCGAACATGGGCATGCGCACCTCGAGGCATTTTTCGAACTTACTCCTTGGGTCATGCGTCCTGTCCTTGTCACCGAGGAGTTGTGGGGACGACCTAGTTCTCATCCCCTTCCGGAAGTTGTGCTCGGTACGATCCCTTGAGGGGGGTCGATGTCGACCACGTCGTCCAGTTCGCTTGCAAGGTATCTCCTCAGGTCGTTCTGCCGTTCACCTTTTGAGGGGGGTTCCTCGAGGATCGGACGACTTTTGAGAGTATTCACCTCTGTGCGTAGGTGATGGTTTTCTTTCCGCAGTTCGTGGTTTATCGCGTGGAGCTCCATGACTCGGGTATCCATTTCCTTCATTTGTCGCCGACTATCCTCCATTTCCTTGGCAAGACGGGCCAACGTCGCGTTCAATACTTCCGGTGGCACAGATTGCAACCTGGTGGCTTGTTGGGTCCACCGAATTAATTCCTCCGTGGTAATGAGTTCGATCGTTCCGTCAGTCCCGGTGGAAGGATTGTCGGTTCTCTCATTGTTACCTACCATCAAATCAGAAAAGAATTCCAAGAGCCCCACGGTGGGCATCAAATGTTGAGGTTTGATTTATCGGGATA
Source organism: Plectranthus barbatus (assembly GCA_026898455.1). NCBI lineage: Eukaryota > Viridiplantae > Streptophyta > Magnoliopsida > Lamiales > Lamiaceae > Plectranthus > Plectranthus barbatus. The sequence goes on along the minus strand of JAPKLW010000634.1, from coordinate 235,982 downwards.
AACGGAGCTCTTGGAATTGGTTAAGAGACAACAAGTAACAGAAAGAAAGATAATCAATAATGCACAAAATAAGAGCGATTAAAATGTAAATAACAGAATAACAGGCGAGAGAGCAAGAAGAAATTTGTATTTAAGATGTAAATTCCGGCAGCGTTACAATGTAAGTTTTCAGAGAGTATAAAGATATCGAAAAATAAATTTTCAGCCCCTATTTATAGACAAAGTAGGGTGGAGACTACTAACCTAACCCTAGCTATGGGCGAGCTCGTGCTTGCCGTGATTTTCGGAACGACTCCAAGTTTCTCGGGGTCGGTTAGGGCTTCCAACGATCACGCGCTGCCAGGCTTCTAGGATTTCTCGTCTTTCTCACCACCGACCCCTGATCGTGCTCGGTGACGAGGAGATAAGGGGGTCGGTGGCGACCTCTTAACTTAGGCAATTTCGGATCTTCTATCACTCCAGGTAGGTCCGTGACTTTGGGCTGACAATTACTTGGGCCGTTGAATTTATAGGTATTCATGTTTTTAAATAAAAGGAGATCGAGCATTTTTTTTTGGATATTTATGATTTGTATTTATTACTTTAATATAATATAATAAATGTTGTTATTTTTTAAATTAATTTAAATGACTTTTATTGTCATTATCTTATAAAACCATTATTATTATACAATTTTAATTAAATTATTGATATAAATATAATTAATTAATTAATTAAATTGTTCATTGAAAAAGAATTAAAAAATAGATAAAAATAAGAAAATTTACAAAACTGTGTGATTTTTCACTTCTTTTACTTCATTTTTGTATTATTAATTTCATTATTTTTTTTTAAATAAAAAACCACCCAAACAAAATCGAATAGTGGGTGAATGAAATCGCAAATTATTTTTTAAATCACAATTTTAATTTTATATATTTTTATTTATTTTTAAAATTTTCATTCACAAGAAAAAATAAATGCAAAACCTGTTTCTTTTAAGTTTTTTTAATGAGAGCTAAATTTATATAGCCACTTTTGATAAGTCAACATGTTATATAGCCACAAGTTAAAAATGTATATTTTTTAGCCACTTTCCAATGATTGGAGAGAGAAATAAACATTTTGAATTTGTTAAACATTAATTATTTTTGGATTTATTATCCATCTACCCCACCACCTACCCCACTTCCTCTCTCTCTCTCTCTCTCTCTCTGAAACTACCGCTTTCCCCCCACCGTCGACCGCCATTTTCGCCGATTGGAAGCTCCAAACCACCGGCTTTTGCTCGCCCAACTCAAAACAAATCTACATTCCATCGAATATAATGTCTGGAGAAGAAGAAAACCCGAATCAAGTAAGTTAATTCCCACTTTCAAGTACAAAAATATATATTTTTTTTCTAAAATTTTCGAATATAATGTCTGAAATTTCTATGCTTTTTATGTTTAAATACATGTTTAATTATGTATATAGTTGATTAGGATCATATTTCGTCGATTTCTATGCTTAAATATGACTAGAAACAATGTAGAAATGGATTTTGCTGCGTTTTTACTGTGAAAAATACTACGCATACCCGCCCTAGGAGAGAGACGACGAGATCTCGATTTGCCAAATCGAGATCTCGATTTGGCAGATCGAGATCTCGGTTTTTTTAATTCCAGAATAAAAATGCTATGATACTTGATCTCGATTTTGAAATCGAGATCTCGATTTGGTCAATCGAGATCTTGATTTTAAAATCGAGATCTCGATTTATTTTTTTAAATATTTGCTTTTAATTCTTTTATTCTGCTTTTATTTAAATATTTTATTTTATTTAATTGCAGGTTTGGGAGTGGATCAGACCCGGTCTGCAGGGGACAGTCCCGCGGTCGATGAATTGTTACGATCGGGACATTCTTGAGGACATTCGGACTAGATTAGCGAGCTTTGGAGATGACGACGATGATATTTTTGATTTATTTAGGGAAGGTCCATTCGGTGAATTTCTCTCTTTCCGGTGGAAGAAGAGAACAATACGAGCTACTTGGGCTCTTATCACCCACGAGATTAATGTGGATGGGGCTGAGGATCAGCTGTGGTTTCGAGTTGGCGAAACCAACTTACGATTAGGTGCAGAGGAGTTCTGTTTGATGACCGGGCTGCGGTTCGGCGATTCAGATTTTGATCCTACTGCATTGAAATTGGATGATGTCCCGAAGGATGGGTGCTTATATTATCACTACAAAGACTTGCCGAGTGTAGATCAGTTGCACCTTGATTTCATGAACAGGGACTTGATTCTGAGCAATTCTATTGATGATTATGTGAAGATCGCTCAGATTTTGTTTGTGTACCAGATGTTGGTTTGCTTAGATGGGAAGCGACTGGTAGACCCATGGTTCTATGCATTGGTGGAGAGGCCTCACGAGTGGAGGGCTTTCCCTTGGGGCTCGTGATCGTTCAGTGTCTTGCTGCATCAGATGTCTGTCGTGATCACATCTTCGAAGTCAGCTAAGGTGCCTTTGGTCCATATATACGGCGCTGTTTGGGTGTTAGAGGTAATTGTTTGTAAATTTAATTTTTAATTTAATATATTTTTAATTTATAAAGGATAAGACAAGAACTGTTAATTATTTACATTATTTTGCAGGCATGGGCGTACGAGGTGATCCCTGATCTGGCAGAGCTATGTGCGATACGCCATATGCCAGAGGGGACTATGCCTCAATGCTTGATGTGGAGACTTCGTTATGTTCGGGATGCTGACTTCACTGATTTTTTCACAAAAGAGGTAATTATTGTTTATGATTTTTTTTAATTATGATTAAAATAAAATATTATATGTTTTATTTTATTATTATTTTTTTTCAGCATGTTTGCAGTACTTCACTACAGCCGACTGAGGATGAGGCCGATTCTGAGTTTTGGCTCAGTCTGCGGAATGCTAAGCAGCCGATGATTCGCAGATTTATACCTTACAGAGGCTTGAGGCCCCGATCATCAGTCTCTCAGCGGTCTGCTGCTAGTACCTCGAGGTCTTCTTCGAGGAGGGTTCCACAGCAGCAGCAGTCTCCGTCCCTCGCTGCCGCCGCAGCAGTCGCCGCCACAACGCCACCCATCGCCAGTGTTCGAAATGGAGAGTGATGGTTTTGAGGTTCCAGTCCGCTCTTCTTTCGAGCGTACTGATTTTCCTCATCGGCGGCGGGCTAAGAAGCGCCCGCGACGTTCCGCGTCTGCAGAGCCTGTAGAGGTACTTGTGTTTAAATTTGTTTGATTTTTATTTGATTATATTTTACTTATATATTTATATTATCTTTTCAGACTGGACAACCTTCATGGTACGAGGGGTACGAGATGTCCATGGATGACATGGTGCGATTTGCAGTGTCATTGGCTGGTCAGCTCGTGCAGCCACTGGCAGATACACTTCTTCCACCTCTGAGAGCAGGGCTCGTGCAGCCACTAGCAGATTACATGATTGTTCCAGTGGCTGATCGCATGATTGATCCAGTGGCGCAGCGAGATATGCCACCGCTGGCGCAGCAGCTTATACATCCATTAGCGAATCTGATCATTGATCCAGTGGCACAGCGGGTTATTAAGCCATTGGCAGAGACGATGATTGATCCGGTGGCTCAGCGACTTATGGGGCCAGTCGCAGATAGACTGATGGTGCCGGTAGCTGATCGTGTGAGTCAGAATATTATCGAGCCGGTGTCTTCCAGGGTTACTCATAGGTTGAAGGTTTTCTTACTCGACCTCGCAGATACACTTCTCTGCCGCCCTCGCCGGAGCGAGAGATGGGCCCCACCGTACCCTCCTTATTCTGGAGGTACTTGTGTTTAAATTTATTCGATTTATATTTGATTATATTTTACTTATATATTTATATTATCTTTTCAGACTCGACGGCCTCCTCTTTTGGCCAGACCACCTCTCAGCCCGTTGGCCACACCACCTCATCTACTGCGGGCCCCACCGCCTCATTCAGTGCTGGCCCGACCACCTCTCAGCCCGTTGGCCACACCACCTCATCTACTGCGGGCCCCACCGCCTCATTCACTGCTGGCCCGACCACCTCTCAGCCCCTGGTCCCCACCACCTCTTCCACTGCGGGCCCCACCGCCCCCTTTCGTGCTTCTAGTGCCAAGATGATGAAAGAATATCTTTCTTACATGGATGATATCACGCAACAAGTGAGGTTGCCTAGGCAGGGAATGATTTTAAGTAGGGAGCTCTATTTCCGGCCACTTAATGACCCGAAGGAGAATGTTTCAGAAGATGTAAGTGCATAACTATTAGTTGTGAATTTTTTGATTATCGACTTTATATTAATTTTTTTTGTGTGATATCAGCTTTTGCAGATCTTCATGTCAATGTCACGAGACATGGTTGCCAGAGCTGACAGCAGCGTACTTGAGGACGGTGTTGACCCGGACAACACTATCATATTAGACCCCTCTTTCTTTGTAAGTAATGAATGTTGAAATTTATTTTAATTCTTTAATTTTCATTTCATTTTATAATGTATATTATGTGCAGGACCGTATCTTGCTAAAATGGGAAAAAGTCCCAAAGAAAAAACGAGGGAAGAGTGTTGATGATTATGATTGGTGGAAGCTCCATGATGATCTAGTGAAAGCTGTCCAGAGTAGTGGTGGAATGTCTGGCTTTAGGAGTTGGTACAAGGCCAAACATGTAAGTGACATATTTTTAGATTAAATTGTTCTATTAGTATTCATATTAAGTTTAATTGTGTTGTTTTTATTTTAGGTGATCGGGATTGTCCATCTCTACGAGCACTGGGTCACTGTACGGATTGATCTTCATAGCTGGACTGTTGAGTTATATGACTCACTTCTCCATGCTTTAAATGATCCATCTGACCCAGTGCTCTATCTGAAGCGGGACACGGAACTCCGACCACTTCTTGTATTACTTCACCGTGTCCTTGATGCTGCCGGGTACTGGGACATGGTCGATCCTCCTCGTGTAAAAATCCTTGGTAATTTTACTTTGATCAAGGATGTTACTGAGATGCCCCTGCAGTTAGATTCACATAGTTGTGGAATATACTGTATGATTTTTGTTGATAGGTTGCTACTTAGAAGGAGGAGAGCTCCAGTTAGTGACCTTACTTATGAGTTTACAGTTCATTATATGCAGCTTGTAGGTGCTAGGATTGTAAGTTGGAGTAGAGAAGTAGAAGCTGAACAGTTGTAGTACTATTTTCTATTGTAATCATAAATTATGTTTTTATTAATATTGAATTTGCGTTTTGGTGTATTTTGTGATTAATATGAACTGCATAGGTGATTCTACAGGATTAAATGGATTTTATTGAAAAACAGATCAGTCATTTCGAAATGAAATAGGGGATTTCGAGATCTCGAAATGATTTCGAGATCTCGAAATCCCCTATTTCATCTCGAAATTGTGAATTATGTAATTAATTATAATTAATCTTGAATTAAGACATTATACAGTTTAAACATACATTACTTAACATTTATTTAATAATTTAAAGTTCATTTAACATAAGACATTATACATTTGAATCTATTCATACATAAGATGTTTCTCTTTGAAATGTTCATACCTTATTCATGTTTGAATAGGATGAAGTAGAAGTAGTATAATACAAAGCAAACATCTTTGTAATGAATGAATTTTTGCAAGTTTCTTTGTTATCGAATCTATATTCCTTAAATGAATGTTATATGAGTTGATTATCCTCGAAAATTAGCGAATTAAACATCCAATTAGCCAATAATCCACAAAATCGAGATCTCGAAATGGATTTCGAGACATGTCGAGACAACAATTTAAGTTATCTTGATTCAAACCCTACAAATCACGAAATAGCAAATTCCGAGATCTAATCTTGATATCGAGATCTCGATTTTGTAATCGAGATCTCGATTTATTTTTGTCCCGATATAAAATTTAAATTATATTAACGTTTTAATATCAATTTTAAAAAAAAATCGAAATCTCGAGATCTTCATATCGAGATCTCGATTTGAAATCGAGATCTCGAAATGGAGACCTCGAGATCTCGATTTTTTTAAAAAAATTTGTCAAATCCACCTGAGTTCGTATACAAACCAAAATACCAAAACAGATCAAACAGGAAGTCAAAAATTAGTCCAAACATCAGCCACAATACCTAAATTCTATGATCAACTCTCTCCGGACATTTAATTAACAACATTTAATTAATTAGTCATAAGCTTGCAAATAGAAATCAGCAAATAAATAAAGCAAGTGCCACTACTCACTCATATGGTCAACTCTCTCCGGACATTTTCTTTTTGTATGCCCCGTCTGCTGACAAATACTACATGTCTTCGCCCGTCGCCTTCGTGGCCCGTCTTGGGGTGGAGGACTGTTCAAATCCACCTCACCAATGGCGATATAAGCAGTGCAAGCACGTGAATTGTGACCGGATTGTCGACACCTCCTACATACTTGAGATCTGCGCGTGGTCGAACTCTCAGCACCAGAACGTGCTCTACTCATCCTCGGACGACCAGCCTGTTGAACTACTATCGGTGGTCTCACAACATAAGATGTTACCTCCGATGGGAGTACC
>JAPKLW010000634.1:192724-224420 GCA_026898455.1 Plectranthus barbatus | reverse complement strand
TTGATTTTTCAGGGTTTTTTCCAGAGTTCTCTGCGTATTTTTTTACGAAAAAAGTCCTAAAATCACAATATTTTCTAAAAAACTAAGCTATACAAGTCGTTTCTAAACACATATCATCAATATAATGCATAAAACGAATGAAAATGTGAAAAAACGGTTGAAATCAACATATCGTTTCTAAACACATATCATCAATATAATGCATAAAACGAATGAAAAATGTGAAAAGCCGGTTGAAATCAACATACCTTCGATTTTTAGCTCTCAAAACTCTCTCAAGATATCTTCAAAATATCTCAAAACTCTCTCACAATATTTTTGGAATGCTTCCTCGTACAATGAAAGCAATTTGTTTGTAAAGGTTTTTTAATAAATTTCCAACAACTTTGGTTGTTGTAAATAAATGATCAAATAAATATTTTGTTGGAAATAAATAATAAAATAAATATTTCCGAAAATGAAAATAACTTTAATAAAGTTGATTTTGTCTTCTAGCCGAAAATGGAAGAGAGAAAAAGACAAATAGTACAAAGTGGCTAGAAAACTTATATTTTTATCCTTGTGGCTATATAACATAGCAACTTATTCAAATTGGCTACTTTTATGTATTCCCACTTTTTTAATCTATTTTTACAAATGTAATAGTTAAAAGTAAAATTAATGTTCATTGCAATTTATAAAATGTATTTTTAGCAACTATTTTCGTGAACATGATAGGTAAAGTTATAAACCATATAAATAATAGGGACGTTTGTGTCCATTCACTTTAATTTTTGCTATTTTTTTGAATGAATACATGATAGTGGCTATTTAAAGTTTTTTGATAGGCAAAATAGTTATTTTGATATATTTTCACTAATAATTATTGAATAATGCTTTTTTTCTTTATCAAAATTAAACATAGTGAGATGCATGCTTTAGCAATTAGCATGTTAGCATTATAAACTAAATTTAGTTACCAAATACAAGTCAGAGGTTTTGTTTTTTAAAATTAAGTAATAATATTAAATTATAGTTAGACTTGGGGAGGTTCCATATTTAATTTCATAGAGTTGTATGTAGGCACAGGGCGAATCTGAGCATTGCTTCTCAGTCTCCTTCATCGAAAATTTATCCATTTTAATAATAAGTTGATAAAATAATTTTATTTATCGACAAATCGTTAAAAAGAAAAGGAGAATGGAAATAGAAAAAGAAAAGGTGGGAGGGGGTCGGGGCTGAAGAGGGATCGAATTCTTTTTCCATTTTAAACTTTTAGTCGTAAATTTATAAATTTATATATATATAGTATCAAGATTAATTTTAGTGTATGGATTCGATTTATTTATACATTTTAACATTATAATAAACTGATATTCATATTTTTATTTAAATGTAGCAGCCATGGAAAATAAATATTGGAAAGTTGGCTTGTCCTTCCTTGATTATGATTACAAATTAAATTAAATATTGCGAAAGTACTGTAAAGTTAAATCTAAAATGATTATGTGTTTCTTCATCTGAATTATATATGCATAGAGAGATCTGATCATATAAAAATTATTCTTAACGCGAAAAATGAGAATATTTCATTTTTCTGTCATTCATTTCATGAAATGAAGGAAAAATTAACTATTTTAATTTCCCACATTAAAACTCATTATCTCTTGATTAAACTCATATATATATATTTATTTATTTATTCGAACTCGTGTAAGTATTCTAAGTGTATGACAGATTAATTAAACATGAGCCGTAAAAGTTTGTATAGGTGGTATAGGAGCAGATTAAGCAGTGTAAAAGGAGATAAGTTGATCAATCTACTTTTTTATTACAAGAAAATAAATCTGAAATAATGTATTCTAAAACTCAATAAATCAAAATTAAATTAATCTCTATTCCAACATCTTAATATTTTGTAACGTTTTAGTCATCCAACAAATAATAACAAAATAGTATTTAAAAGATTAATCAGACATTTATGCATTGAATAGATTAAAAATGGTTCATAAAATCAATTTTATAATTTGTTTTAGTGGGGTAGGGGCATCTGAGAGACTAGGTCTGTGTTTTTCATTATAGGGGTCTCTAATTAAACATGCTTTTAATAAGAGGGGAAAATAAACTATTCAATTCAATAAGTTTATATTATTGGGTAAAACGCTGACAATAATTATGAAAGGAGTATAATTGAATATGTTTAGATACAGTGAATTAAGTTTGAAGTCAAACAACTAGTTACCTAGCATAATTAAAAATGTAAATAATTAAAGCAATAATTCCTTATCGTATTTTCTTAAGATAATTGTCATTTTGCTGTTTATTTATGAATAATTGCAATCAAAACCAACTAATAAAACAATCGAATCAAATCAAACATATGAAAGAAATATTACTTATACAAAATATAATAAATTTTATTTTTTCAAAATAATGAACACGGTGTGTTTAATTTTAATGCTGCTTTCCTTTTAATTGTACCACTTTTATTTTTCGTCTGTCCCAATTTAATTGTCTCATTACTAAAAAAGATAACTTTTTCACACTCAACAATAAAATATTAATTCCGCTCAACTTACTCTACACTCACACTCCTTGCTTATTGTGCCCGATCAACCCGGGAGTAATACTTCTTTCCCGATGTGGCAAATGCTGCACGTGATGCAATGGACAGCACGTGGCCGTCCATTTTATGTCACTCACTGAATTGTCTGAGCGTGCAATGATTTGATATGAATTCAAGAAACTTGAATATGGTGTGAAAAAGAAGCTCACCCGCCCTCAAAATTGATTGCTTCAAATATTTTACATCAGATTATTGAAGGTTTTTAATCCTCCCTGGAGCTTTTACAATGGAAAATGACCGTAATTCTTACTTGAGTTGAGAAAACAAAACCAAGACCAATCTGAATAGACAAGTCACAGCAAATCAACAACTCTCTAACCTTAGTCAGAAGCTGGGGCAGAGTAGACAGTAGTTAGCTCCATCAACTTCGAGGTTGCTTCAACAGATTTGTCCACTTCCTGCTGTCTTAATCAGTAAACATGGATTCAGACAAAAAAACAGAACAGACAACAGTAGGGAAGATTTTGATATGGAACTTACATGTTAGATCAGACAAAGCTACGGTTTGAGTCCTGATTGACTTTTACTTGAGAATTCTCTGCCTCCTCTTTATCCAAACTTCCATTTGAAGATTCTGATATCTCGGCTGCTAATCTTTCGTGCTTTTCTTTTAATTCTGGAAAATTTATAGCCTCTGAAATGGCTTGCTTAACTTCTGCAATCAAACTCTGGATCTTAGCTTTTGAGTCTTCGTTTGGTGTATTTCCAAGTATTTCCACCTCTGCCTTCAGCAGTTCTATCCTTTCTTTCAAATCTGATGAATTGACAACATCGTCTATAATCATCCGAACTTCTTCATCGAAGGCACTTATTTTTCCCAAAGCTTCTTGGTTGGAAGGAACCACCTGCAACCCCACAGATTTCAGAACAGCCTTAAATTCCAAATTCAATTCTTTATTCAGCTGAATAAACTTTTCCTTGAGTTCAAGACTGGAATCAAGGTCTGAAACTCCTGAGTTTGCAATTTCAGCCTTGAGTGACTCGATCTTTTGTTTTACATCAGGCCGACTCGTGACTTCGCGAAATCTCTTATTAATTTCAAGTCTCAATTCATCTTTGTCGGAGCCCTTACTAGAAACATTGAAAGCTTTGGACAACTCTTTCAGCATATCAATCTTAGACACCAGGCTGCGGTAATTGGGAGCTAAATGAAGATTTTTGGCAAATTCGGCCTTCAGTTGTTCGATCTTCTCTTTCAAAGCAGGATGTGCAAGCTGGTCACTTAGATTTCTCCCTTTAGCAACTTCTTCCCTAAGCATCAAAACCTTTTCCTCCATACCTATAGCTTTTGCAGCCTCATCATATTCATAGTCGATCTCCTTCTCCAACTTTGCCACCATCTCCTTCACTCCCATCTCAGGAGGGTCCGCGGACGACTTACTGGCTTCCAATACTTGTTGTTTCAGTTTTTCTACTTCATCCCTCAGCTCTGATTCCGAAGCCTTGCTGATTGGAACTACGGGCTCTTCCTTCTTTTTCATGTTGACTTTCCTCTTTGGATCAATTGGAACTCCTTCTTGGAATCCACCAAGTTTACGGAACTTTTGAGCCCGATGTTTTAATAGGGTTTCCGTATCCATCTTCACAAGTTCCTGCAGAGACCAAATATCCAAGGTTTCTTTTGAATGCATGCACATGGTAGAACAGTAAACAAGCAATGAACTACTTACATCCATTGATTCAACAATTGCAGCTTTGATTTGTTGAGAAGTCCAATATGGATCTGCATGTGCACCACCAAGAGGTTCCTACAACAAAGGATCCAAATATCTCTTCAAAACATATGAAACAAATTTCATTGAACCCAAGAATTGCCAAATTAATTAATATGTAACAGTTTATCTTGTGTCTAGTAGGTTTTAGTATAAAATGAAATAAATGCCGCAGAGAAGTTACAAGGACAAATGATGAAGAAAAAGAAACAATATGAACATTACAGGGATGGCACCATCACAAATTTGTAGTCTGGTCAGTTCTGTCGCCGTTATTTTTAACTTCTCAGCAGCCTGTAAAAAAAATGAAACAGAATAAGTTACAATTGTTGTTCTACTCTGTATATTCACACCAGGTCTGATGTTCTTCAACAACCTTTGGAGAAGCTTTTGCAGTCTTCCACAAGATGGCAGCACATGCTTCAGGGCTGTCATAAGGAAAATGGAGCGCCGAGTTCAGAACAGTATAACAATTAAAGCAGGATTATGAGAAGATACAGATTAAACACTCGTGTAAGTAATTGAAAATAATGTTCTACTGGACTATAAAAGCATCTAATGAAAGATATCAGTAGCATAAATCAAAGCACCTGGCAACATAGAAAACTGCATTTTCAAGCATTAAAAGCTTGTTAGCACAACCAATAGCCAGAGCTCCACCAGATCCTCCTTCGCCAATAACAATCGACACAATTGGTACTTTCAGACCAAACATGGTCCTCAAATTATGAGCAATGGCTTCGCCCTATTTGTAGAGACGAAAATATTAGCAAATCAATACTCCATTAACTAAGAATGATTTTGCACTACAGAAATATGGTTCAGTACTTGGCCCAATTCTTCAGACTTGAGATCAGCATATGCGCCAGGAGTGTCAATGAAAGTGACAATAGGAAATCCATGATGATCTGCATAGTACATCATTCGCAATGCCTTCCTATAGCTGTTAAAAAAAAATAATATCCTCCCATTAGAAACATATACAAAAATCATTTGAGTCTTACTGGAACGTTGGAAAACAGAAATTCATTGTGCCTAAGATATCACCACAGACACACAGAATCTTCCTAAGCATATTTCATTCTGCATAATCCCATAATATACTATTGCACAGAAGAATTTCTTCCTTGTATGCATACCCATGAGGAGTAGGCATCCCGAAGTTCCGCTGGATATTCTCTTTTGTATTTCTGCCCTTCTGATGGCCCATGAACATATAGCTTCTACCATTTATTGTACCAAGTCCAGTGACAACAGCAGGATCATCATATCCAGCTCGATCTCCATGGAGTTCGACAAACTAAATGTATGTAAAAGATAAGTTTATTAAGCTTTCCTAATAGAGTGAGGTCTCCCTCTCTTTTCATGAAGTACCCAGATTGATATCGAATGAAAAAATGTCGCAGGCACTTGGAACAGTATAACTTACCTTCTCTGTAATGTTGAATACATGATCAAGAAATGTTGGCCTGTTGGGATGCCTTGCAATGTTCACTCGTTGTATAGGAGTCAAATGCGTGTAAAGGTCTTTCAGAGCCTACAATTAATACAGGAAATAAAAATTTTAGAATTGGTATTGATATGAAATAACAAGAAACTTCATATTTGCAAGTTTACATGTTAAATTAACATCAAACTATCCAATCAAAACAAGCTAGATAATGAAATATGCTGCTAAAGATGGATCATTGAACGCAGTGATTGATAAGTAAATGGGAATGAAATTAAGAAACAGATGCCACAGGCTAAACCTGTTGGTATTTATTCTCCAGTAAGATAATCTGATCGCTGAAATCCAGACCAGTTTCATTTGCCATCCTTTGCACCTATGCCAAGAAAATAATATGATTAAATTAAACCATCTCATTTTCTCATGTGAAGAAAATGCTAATGCCAGAGAGACTTAAAAGAGTCCTACATCAATTATTTTTTTCTGCAAATCCAGGAGAGGCTTCTCAAAATCCAAAGTGACCGGCTTTGGCTTCTCTTTCAAAGGCTTGAAAGGTGAAAGGTGGCTAAGCACTCCACCCTTCACATTGAGATCAGGATCTTCTGGCCATGGATATTCATGTTTTTTTCCTTTCTTAATTTTCGCTACTATAGCAAAGTCTCTTCTTTTTGCTCCAAGCCGGGCTCTTCCAAGGGCCTTGAGGGGTAAATCACAAACTCCATTATTCGAACTCCCAAGAAGATCTGAAGCAGCAGGTTTCAAGGCCAAACTCCGAGTGAACGCCACCGGGGACTGGGTCATGGTAGCCATGATTCTACTGCAAATTTAGGTATGAGTCCCTTTAGTGTGGAAATTAAGATAAGACTAGTCAAAAAATCAAATTACACAAATAACAAAAGTAATAAGAAAAGAGCTGACAGAACCAAGGCAAAACCGATCGAAATTCATAAAAAAAAAAAAAGGTGCAATATATATTACTTTCAAAACATGTTTAGATGCATCACAATGATCCTTGTGTAGCAGATTTGCAGACATAAATTGCATTAATATGCTCAATTCAGTAAGCTCTACTTCAGTAATTCTCTCATAATCAAAAGATTAGTCAATTACATCCTTGGACTGAGATCATGAGATGAAACTTGATCATTTTAAATTTGAAAATTCTCAGACAACTAATGAATAAAGTTGTAGTAATTAAAGAAATTAACTGCAAATGGATCTCCAACAATGCAGGAATCAACAAGCTTCACTTCTATAACCTTATGTGTTCTGGATAATAACAATAATAAGTAATAAAAAAACGCAAATTCCGCATAAGACAAAAAATAAATAAATTTCTCACCGGCCAGGAAACGTTGTGAAGTACCTCACCACATAGTAACTACACTCAACTTTACATTCAAAATAAAAAAACAATGTGCCAAAAAATAATCGAAACACCAGATTACGCACTCTCCACCATTCAGCAATACCATTGCCATAATTTTTTTAAAAAAAATTCCAAAAGTTTAAGAAGATAGCAAACCTACGGAGTGAAATGCAGCAACAATTAGGAAATCTGCGGAAGTGATTCGAGTAGTGGAAGTAAACTGTCTTGTGCTTAAGAGAGAGATGTAGTTAGAACAGAGGAAACATAGGGGAGATCGTCAACCAGAGCTTCGCTTTGTGCTTATTCTCACACACACCCACCCCACCATTCAAACGATGCCATTTGTATTTTTCGATAGTTTTTATGCGTGACGAAATCTAGAGAGAGAAAGGGAAGTTGATTATTTTTATATTTATGCAAATTATAATAATAGCGTTCATGGCTAAAAATAGAAATAGATAAAAATATGGAAGTGTAATTTACATTTTTCATGCTCAATAGTTTGGGGTTCATTTTGATATTTATTGTAAATTCATTAAATAAATTGTTGGTCCCAAAATTAGAGAATAATGTACGCAATGGAAAGATATGAATGAAAATAAATATTCCATCTGTCCCGCCAGATTAGTCTCTTTTTCCATTTTCGTATGTCCCGCCAGATTAGTCTCATTTCCTAAAATGGAAAAAAAATCTCCTCACATCAATAAAATATTAATTTCACTACACTCACAAATATTGGTTACTGTGTCGAAACAAAAAGGGACTAATGTAATGGAACAAAGGGAGTAAAATTTTTATTTTTCTGGTTTCACAACCGACCACACAACTTTACCGTGTTTGGTCAGTTCTGGTTCTGAAACTGATTTAACAGTCGAATTTTTACTTAGTTGATTCACAAGATATACATACACCAACAGCTCTCTAAGTTGTTGGATTTCAAAATTTAGAGAGTTGTTGGTTTCAAAACTGGTGCAAAAATAAAAACAGTGTTAGGTGCTGATGTAGAGAATCCCACATTTAATTTGATGTTTTGATGTGTCAAAAACTGAATACCAAGGTTAGTCCTTAGAATTATTACTTCATGTAATCTTTGTATAGGATACTCAAGTTGTAATAGTTGGGTAAGGCAAACCACCAAAAACAGTGGAACAGTTTTTTAGGACAAAACTATCAGAGCAGAAGAACCGGAGAAAACCATGAAGACAGTTCAAGAGATCCTATGCTAAGAAAACTTTGAAGACAATTTTATGAAGAAGCATGTGAGAAAACTGTGCAGACAATTTTAAACTGTCTAGGACCGTATAGCGGAGAAAACTGCGGACACAGTTTTCATAGAGAAACTGTCGAGAGGCACTCACAGTTTCAGACCAGCACAGTTTCACGACAAAAGGAACACGCGAAAAGCAAGATGCCGAACAGTCATAAAAAGCATTGAAGACTCAATGATAAGGAACAAAGATACACTCAATTATGACTGGAGTACAACGTTGTTTCGAGTATGACGAACAACTACAACACTTCCGAACCTTGTCGTTACTCTGCCAAATTTAAAGCTCAAACATTAAAAGCTCTCAAGCGAGAAGGCATTAACTCTGTTGTTCATTTATTCAACACAAGACATTTTTACATAAGGAATCTTCTGATATTCACCGTGAGACTTTGATTACATGAGGATTAAGTCTGTCGACTTAGTCTAATTTCTTGGTGTTCTTACTTTCCGAGTAAGAACACATCAGCCTAGTTCTCTGTCGAGGAACATGTTCTTACGGGCTTTTGCTAACCTACGAGTGTTCTGGGAAGAACTCAACCATCTATCCACCGGAGAAGAAGAATGGAGGTTTGTCCTCAATCCGATTTTGACGATTGCCAGTTCTGAGAAGACTTCAATGTGTAGGGATTTCAGGTGAAACGAATCATAAAATCCAACTGAACCGGATCGATTTATTGATATTGTACACAATCAAAATTCACAATAAAACCTAGCATGCTCCTATGAATTTAATTCTTAGAATTGTGGATTGAGAGATTACCGTAATTCCGTAGAGTCTGATCCGATCTTTCGCGTTTGAATATCCAACTTTCAATTCAACCATGCGATTCGATTTAATCTGCGGAAACAGAAATTAGAACCCTAATTTCTTGATAAAATCGAAAACAAAGAAAGGAAGAAAAAGAAAATATTGTTCTCCAGATCAGATCTTCAGGGTTGTGTCCCAATGCTGTTCAGATCTGCTACTAGTGAGGATTCCACAGATCTGTGTTGTAGGCCGGAGCAGAAAAACTCTTCTTCTCCCCTCTACAGGCGCCGCCCCTCTCTCTCTCTGCTCTAGGGTTTTGACTGATTTGAATAATCACAAAAGTGGCTAGAGTTTCCAAGAGAGAGTGATCTATTTATAGACCCAGGATTTTATCCCTAATGGGCTACTGGGCCTTTTTTCAGCATGTTTATTTGGGTCAGTCCTGGGACCTAATGCAAATAATAAAGTGGGCCTTTAAATTAATTAATTCTCATGTCCACAACCCAGGACACAATTAATTAATTAATATTAATTCTTTTTCACCACAGAATTAATACTGACCTACCCCTTTATTACCACGTTATGAGAACGGGCTGCATTAATTTAGAATCCACATATTTAAGGTTACCGGATATTCATTAATTAATCGGAGCTTCTGACAAGCTCTAACTACAATTAATTAATATCTCATTATTCCTGAGTAGTACCACTCAAACCTTATCACTCGTGCCTGAACTTAATCAGCCTGCAGGACTTTGGCACGATGAATGTCATTGAGCTCCTCAGGGAATGTCCCCATCTTATTACTCGGATATGGTTACCTAAACCCAGTCTCAGGCGGTACTACACGAACTGCTGTTACCCAAGATGCGAATATACGAGCACTTTACTCAGGCTCTCCACCATGGCAAGTCAAAGCAACAGTCAACCCGTGCAAACCCCTGAACCTTCGTTAGGGTTTGGACTCATCAATATCGAGATCTTGTATTCGCTGATGTCATACAGACGAATACATCTTACTGCGGTCCATCAATACGCCACCCCTGTGTACCAGCATGTCAAGTAACCAAGACAGACTACTTATTCCGACAATGCCGCAACCATCCGGATAGACGTATCCTCATACGCTGTCTCAGCTGTGATCAGGTTTATGTCTCACTAGGTCAAATGATCATACTGTCTTCTGTGATCTACAACATGCCGTATGATCGTCCCTATCGGTGAGACAAGAGGATACCATTGTTACATACATGTAAGATTGTTTAACAGATAGGAGAAATAAACCGTTGTATACTCATTATAATAAATGATTTTAGTATACAAAACCCATCACAAGGTGCCACCCGACTTCGAGGAACTGAAGAATGAGTGAAGATCATCTAACTTGGCGAGTGATCCAGTTTACTGCGAGCGGTGGTTTTCATGGTGATTGGCTATAGATCGTGAGGAGTGTAAACTTTATCTTCTTAGTGAATTACCAGATTAATTTCCAAAGAGTGGACGTAGGACTTAAGGCTCCAAACCACTATAAATATTCTGTCTCGTTTACAGTTTTCCGTGTCTTTATCTTTACACAGTTCTAAACTGAGTTTTGAAACCCTCAACACTTCGCTAAAGTGTTGAAGTGTATATCTGAAAATTGTTTAATTAAAACTGCTCGGCTAACACAGTTTTATAATACAAAACTGGGAAAGACTCCCCAGTTTGTAGTGCAACTGCTTGTAAAAACTTCCGCTGCATATTTATTCGTGCTCTGATCAGGGATCAACAAGTGGTATCAGAGCAGGTCGGTCTTTCTAGATTGTCCTGTTTTGAGTCGCTTAGGACCGGATCCATATTTCTCTGCACTCTTATTTGTTTGTTAAGTGTGACTAGCGAGCATATTATCTTAAGATAATGATGAATTATCCAAGCCTTCCCAAGTACAACCCGGAGAAGTTCGCGGTATGGAAGAAGAGGTGCCTCATCCAACTGAGGGCTCAGCATCCAGAAATGGATGAAGTCCTGAAGAATGGACCTCTGAAGATCCAGAAGATTAATATCTGACTCGGAGGAGCAGGAGATGACCAAGGTGGTGTCCAAATGGTAGATAAGCCACTGGAAGAATGAACACTTGAAGAAAAGAAACGTCATCAACTTGATCCCGTCGCTCAAAAAATGATCATGCAATCTCTCCCAGAATCTCTCATGGACGAAGCCATAGAGAACAACATTACTAAAGATTTATGGGATTGGATCAATGAGCTCACTAAGGAAACTGAGGCGATGAAGCGCAATAAGAAACAAATGTGCGTTGACAAATACGAATCCTTCCAGATGTTGCCTGGCAAAACGATCAAATCAATGGAAGCAAGGTTCAATGCCATTGTCAGTGAGATGAAAAGTCTTGGAAAAGAAGAAAATGTGGTTGACATGAACGCTAAAAATTCTTTCAAGAATGCCGAAGAAAGATTGGTTTGTCAAAATCACCAGTTTAAAGACCATGGATTTCTTGAAAATGTCCACCAAAGAGCAGTTCGCCGAACTTCAAGCCCATGAATGGGATATTCAGATGGTGAACAAGAATGAAGCTGTTAGAAACCCAAATTCAACAACAAATGATGACGCTGCATTCTTCGTAAAAAGAGACTTCCAAAGACGACAAAAGAAGCCAGTTCAGTTCGAGAAAATTGCCTACCAATCCTCACCAGCGAAGGATACCTCCACCTCAGTTCAGAAAAATGAAATTGACCTGTCAGTTGCCAAACTGGAGGAACAGATGAGGAACCCGGTCGTACTTCTCGAGAAGGCTAAAGGAAAAGGGAAGGAAGCTCAGTCCAGTGAGCAAAAGTTCACAAAGAGAGAGCCACGCACATGTTATGAATGCAACTCTCCAGATCACGTGAAGTACGAATGCTCTCTAGTTTCTCAAGAGGAGAGAGACAGATTGAGGAAGGTGTTTGAAATGAGAGTCTCTAAAGTTGTGGCCCAAGCGATGTTGTTCAGAATAGAAGTACCAGACGTACCAGACCATGATGATGGCTATTACACGTCTGAGGATGGGAATGACGAGGAAGCACTTCTGGCCTTCATGGTGGCTATTGATGGAGATGTTACCGATGAAGAAGACGACACTTCAAATTGCAAAATAGTGGTAACAACTCATCTACCCTCATCTCTTGCATCTACATGCTTTGAACAAAACTCTGAATTTTGTCGCTCAAATTCAGAAGATGTTTTTCTTGAAAACATTATTAAAGAGGTAGAAAAATTTCATGAGATTAAAGATGCATTAGCTAGTGAAAATGCCTCACTGAAATTAGAGATTTCAGCTTTGACCGATGAAGTCGCAAAGACGAGGTCAATCAATGAGGATTTTGAAAAACTCAAGGAAGAACATTCAAAACTCCTTAAAGATTTTGAAAATATTTCAAAAGAATGTGATTCCTTGAAGAAAACTGAGCCTGTTAAATGTGAATGTACTTTCAAAAAGAGCTCAAGAAAATTAGAAGAAATTTTGAATGCTCGAAAACAATCATCCGATAAACACGGAATTGGATTTTTGGAGCACCAAAATGAAAAGGTTTTGAGCAAACATGCATCTACTTCAAGAACTAAGAAAACATCTTTAGGCTCTTTCAAAGCCAAACCTAGTTCAGGCATAGTGTTGGAAAAAGGAAAAGTCAAATCCAAAGAGCCAGTTAAGCAAAAAGAAAAGACCAAATGTTGGTAAAAAACTGACCCTAAACTAGCACCTCGACAGGGAATTAACACAGTTCGTAAACTGTACAAACAAACTGTCGAGAAGAAAACTGACTTTCCCTCAAAAATGGATAAGTGTAATGTTCAAACTACAAGGAATCCAGTTTTACGAACAAGAACGACTGAGCAACACACAAATGTTGCAAGGAAGTCAGTTCGACAACCGGATAGAAATCCAAAAGGTTATAATAGAACTCAGTTTTATTATAACAACTATCTGAATAGGAGGAACACCTATTCGAGGCCTGAGTCTAAGCAGTTTTGTCGTTCTAAGACTATGATAGCTAAACACCCGAGAACAATTTCTCGAGACTTTTTCAGGATCAACAGTTTCAGAAAGAGCTCACACACCACAATCTTTTCTAACATGCATTCAAACAGCCTACATTATTTTAGAAGAAAGGTTAACCGATCACTAAAGAGTGATTCAGTTATATGAACTGTAAGAGTGAAACAGGTCTGGATACCAAAAGGATGGATCTAGAAAATTGACTTTGCAGGACCCGAAAGGATGCGGGGACCTAAATGAAATTTTCTGTCTTGCAGGGACAGAGTTCTCAGAAGAAAGCAAGATCATGAATCCTAGATAGCGGGTGCTCGACACACATGACAGGAGAAATGGATCTACTCAAGAATCTTGTGATGTGCAGAGGACCATCTGTCACTTTCGGGAACAAGGCCAAAGGTCGAGTAGTTGGAAAAGGATGTGTGGAGCACAATAGAATCATCATTCAGAACGTGTCCTTAGTCACCAATCTGAAGCACGATCTTCTAAGCATAAGCCAGTTGAGCGAGAGTGGCTACATTGTCAGTTTTGAAGAATCAGAGTGCCACATTCTAGACAAGCTGACCCATGAGACCAAGATCAGAGGAATTAGAAAAAGAGGTCTCTATATTGTGGACTGGTCCAGTGGAGAGGAAGGAACCTGCCTATTGGCGCACAGTTCCTCAGATGGAGTAAACTGGCTGTGGCACAAAAGATTTAGCCACTTGAACTTCAACTCGATCAAACATTTGGCAAAACATAATTTAGTTGAAGGACTACTGCAGAAGAAGTTCCAAAAAAGGAGTCTGTAAAGCTTGCCAGCTCGGAAAACAGACAAGAGTCATTCAAGAACGACCAGTTACAGCAAGCACGGACCGGATCTTGGAACTGCTCCACATGGATCTGTTTGGTCCAGTTACTCCGCCCACAATTGGAGGAATAAAGTACACATTAGTGGGTGTTGAAGACTAATCAAGATACACGTGGGTGGTGCTGCTCAAGTCCAAGGACGAAGTCAAGATTCAGTTGCCAGAACTGATTACCCATCTTCAGAATGACAAAGGGGTGCATGTTAAGAGGATAAGGTCCGATAATGGAATATAATTTTGCATTGGAAACCTCATGGATTTTTGCGCTGAAATTGGAATCGGACATGAGAAGTCTACTCCAAGAACTCCTTAACAAAATGGCCTTGCTGAGCGGAGGAATAGAACACTCAAAGAAGCAGTGAGGACCATGCTGGTTGAAACCGACCTTGGAAAAAGATTTTGGGGAGAAGCCTTGATGACAGCCTGCTACACGCAAAATCGAAGTGCATTCAACACGTGGCTGCACAAGACTCCTTACGAGATATACAACAGTCGTAAGCCTTCTATAGCTCATCTTCGTGCATTTGGTTCTCCATGTTATATCCACAACAATGAGAAGTCTAAATTGAATACCTTCAGCCCTAAGGCTAATGAAGGCGTGTTTCTAGGTTATGGACATCCTTCATATAAGGGATATAGGGTATTCAATAAGGCAACCCAACTTGTGGAAATAACATGTCATGTTGTTTTTTATGAAGCTACTCTAGTGCGCAGGACACTACAAGAACTGGGTCTGGAAAATCATGAGATCAAGAATGTCAATGAGGAACCTAAAAATGATCTTGATCATAATCAAACAGTTCCTCTGACTAGATCTATGAATGATGATCTTGAGACTCCAGTTGCCTCGGCCGAACCTGGAAGAAGGTCTGCAACGCATGAAGAAAGGAAAGCAGACAGTTGCTGAAGAATCTCAAACCAAGAAGAGGAGGGGAGCAAACTTTGAAGTTTCAATGACGACAGTTGCCAAGAGGCTCTAGTTCGAGGATACAATGCAAGGAGCTGGTCAATCCTCCCGTCCACTAGAAACTGTTCTGAACCTAGACATCCTGTCTAATGAGGCATTCGAACGCCTGCAGCTAGCAGCTCAAGGAGTTCAATCGACTGATGAGCTATTTTATTATGAAAGAATGACGTGCAGCTCCTCAGACTCTGAAAGAACTACATCTCAGATGAGAGAACAACCTGAGGATGGCCGAACTGCCTCAGAAGATTCCAAAGAACAAGAAGCCTCTGCTCATGAAAGTGAGCAAGAAGGAATCCCCTTCATGGACATAGGGGGAACTGAGCTAGTCGACAGTTCATAAGAATCTGCTAATGAAAACAGAGGAGAGTCTACCTTAGATCGCATCGAAAGGAAAATCGGAAAATGCCACGATAGGCTGGAGAGACTACGTGATCTTCAATAGAAATTGAATGATAAAGTTGAAAAAATCCAAACAAAACTCTCCCAGTTTAAAGAAGACAAAAAAAGGGAGCTAGAAAGGCTGAAGAAAGATGAATAGGAGAGATTAAGGAAATAAGAAGGGGAAAGGATAAGAAAAGAAGAGGAAAGATTAAGGAAAGAAGAAGAGGAAATGATAAGAAAAGAAGAGGAAGAAAGATTAAGGACGGAGGAAGAAGAGAGATTGAGGAGGGAAGAAGAAGGAAGAGGAAGAAATGTTGAAAAATGAAGAAGAGGAAAGGCTCATGAGAGAGCAAGAAGCAGCAGCAGAGAAAGCACGGTTAGAAGCCGAAGCTGCAGTAGCAGCAACTGAGAAAGCAAGGCTAGAGGCCGAGGCTGCGGTAGCAGCAGAAGCAGAAAAGGCCAGAAAAGAGGCCGAGGCCGCTGAAAGGGCAAGGCAGGAGGCCAAACAAGCCGAAAGGAAAAGGCAAGAAGAAGAAGCTGCCGCTGAGCAGAGGAGAAAAGAGGAGGAAGAAGCAGCTGTCACTGCTCATCTACCGGAAATAGAAAATGTTCCCGAAGAAGAAGACAATAGGACGATTGTTCCTGTCACTGCTAAACAGTCCATGGTTATCCGGGAAGAAACTCTGTCTCCCAACCCCATCTCAGTTGGTGTTCCAACCGTGATCCTCACTGATGCTGTACAAAATGCTATCAACCAAGCAGTAGACCAAACAATGAGCCACAAAATCCAGACGACCATGGATAGTCTGATTGATATTGTCAAAAAGGGGGAAGAGATGAGATATGAGATGATGCAGAAGCAGATGCAGATGCAGTTGCAGATACAGATGCATCAGATGAAAGAGGCCAGGGAAGAACAATTGAAATGGATGGTGGAAATGGCCAAAAACATTGCTAAGCAATCTGGAGCTTCCTCATCTACCTCCACTCCTGAAAAACCGAAGGACAAAGAGAAAGATCAAGACAAGCCCAAGGAGTAATGGAGTTCTGAAAGTTTTTTTGTATCTTTTGTCGCAATTTTTCACTTTTCATGTACCTTTTAATGAACACATTTAATGAAAGGTTAAAAACTGCTGGTTTGAAGACAACTTCTCATTGTTTCTTACCTTAGATACTCTTTTAGCTGAATTCACATATTCATGTGTGATTAACAGTTTGTTTATCGCTCTAATTTGATTTATATTAATCGAGTAATATCTCTCCTATTCAGGGGGAAGATCAATTAGAGTAGGTCGAATCTAGAGGAAGCACAGTTCTGAGTATGTGTTAGAATGTCATACTTTGTAAACTCAGAGCAACTGCATCCTCATTTCGACTTAGATGGTATAGTTCTGACAACATAAAAAATGGGGAAATTGTTAGGTGTTGATGTAAAAAAATCCCACCTTTAATTTGATGTTTTGATGTGTCAAGAACTGAATACCAAGGTTAGTCCTTAGAATTATTACTTCATGTAATCTTTGTATAGGATACTCGAGTTGTAATAGTTCGGGTAAGACAAACCACCAAAAAAGGTGGAACAATTTTTTAGGCCAAAATTGTCAGAGCAAAAGGACCGGAGAAAACTATGATGACAGTTCAAGAGATCCTATGCGAAGAAAACTGTGAAGACAGTTTTATGAAGAAGCATGTGAGAAAACTGTGCTGATAGTTCTAAGCTGTCTAGGACCACATAGCAGAGAAAACTGTGGACATAGTTTTCATAGAAAAACTGTCGAGAGGCGCTCACAGTTTCAGACCAACACAGTTTCACGCCAAAAGGAACACATGAAAAGCAAGATGCCAAACAATCATAAAAAGCATTGAAGACTCAATGATAAGGAACAAAGATACATTCAGTTATGATTGGAGTACAACGTTGTTTCGAGTCTAACACAAAGGACAAAACTGTCTCTGAAAAAGCATGGCAGTGTTCAGAAAAAAGGCAGAGGAGCAGGTCTACTTTTCAGAAAAGCATGACCTTTGATTGTACGTCATAAGAGTTATCTCTACCGGCTATTTTCCAATATCCAACTATAAATAGCAGAAGGATCAGAGAGACACGTTACGCACGACGACTAACAAACAACTACAACACTTCCAAACCTTGCCGTTACTCTGCCGAATTTAAAGCTCAAACATTAAAAGCTCTCAAGCGAGAAGGCATTAACTCTGTGGTTCATTTATTGAACACGAGGCATTATTGCTTAAGGAATCTTCTGAGATTCACCGTGTGACTTTGATTACACGAGGATTAAGTTTGTCAACTTAGTCTATTTTCTTGGTGTTCTTACTTTCCGAATAAGAACACAACAACCTGGTTCTCAATCGAGGAATAGATTCTTACGGGCTTTTGCCAACCTATGAGTGTTCTGGGAAGAACTCAACCATCTATCCACCGGAGAAGGAGAAGGGAGGTTTGTCCTCAATCCGATTCCGACGACTGCTAGTTCTGAGAAGAATTCAAGGTGCCACCTGGCTTCGAGGAACAGAAGGAGTGAAGATCATCTACCTGGGCGAGTGATCCAGTTTGCTGCGAACGGTGGTTTTCGTGGTGATTGGCTATAGATCGTGAGGAGTGTAAACTTCATCTTCTTAGTGAATTACTGGATTAATTTCCGAAGATTGGACGTAGGACTTAAGGCTCCGAACCACTATAAATATCTTGTCTTGTTTACAGTTTTTCGTATCTTTATCTTACACAGTTCTAAACTGAGTTTTGAAACCTTCAACACTTTGCTAAAGTGTTGAAGTGTATATCTGAAAACTGTTTAATTAAAACTGCTCGGCTAACACAGTTTGGAGTGCAACTGCTTGTAAAAACTTCCGCTGCATATTTATTCGTACTCTGATCAGGGACCAACAAATAGAGCAAAGGATAAATAAATCAGGTAAGAGACACAAGATTTTTATAGTAGTTCGGAGTCAAATGTCATACTTCCAATATTCAACCACATAGGTTGGAAGTTACTAGAACTAGTTACAGGGTGATGTAGCACGATCTATCGCAATTGTTAGCAGCTCTTTCGTCCACCGACTGTATGCAGTTTCGCCTAGTCCATTGTGAACTTGCTCTCTTCAGCTTGATGTGCGAACACGTTGCGCAACCACCAACTGAAAAATGGGTGGATGTTTGTATTATTTCTAGAACGTCGAGGTTGGATGATTAGGTGTTGTTCCGCCGAAGTTTCTCAAGGAGTGAGAAACACAACGCAGATTTTTACTAAGAAAGTAAGAAGTCCGAAAGTAGCTCTAGAAAAATGCTTAGAGCTTTGTTTATAAAACACGGGAAATACGAGAGCTTTGAAAGCTTTAAGCTCAAGAGCTTAGAAAACTCTTAAGTGCATAGATGAAGATTATGAAGAGTGGTACTTTTTTAGCTTTTTGAGTTGGTAACTTCGGTTAATCTTCTCCCTTTGTGCCTTAGTCTCTATTTATAGGCGCGAGCCTTGAGAAAATAGAGATCTAGCCGTTTAAGATAAATTCAAATTCGACCAATATAAAGTTTTGGTGCATTATGCTTTCTTACAGTATAGAGTCCTGTAGTAGGTAGACTTTTCTACTTTATGTCAGAATGACTCTTTCCCAGTCTTAGGATTCAAACTGGTAGATTCCTAAGCAACTTGATCTTTGTTTCTTAATGATGCAATCTTCGATCAAGTCAGCTCTTTAATGCTTTAAGACTGTCACATTGTTCTTATATCTTTGTTTGGTCTTCACCAATTTTCTTTTTCTTTGTACTCAGGAATTTGGTTGCTGATAACTTGCCACTTTTCAGCCACTTCCGCATTTGTAGATGTCGTTGGCTACGAGACCCTAAATTGTAAGATATTTAACTTATATTATAACTTGATAATCCCATACATGATATTATAAATTTTTTAGTTAAGCTCACGTCCACAAACTTGTCAATTTTATATATTTTAACTGACAAATAGGTTGGTTTGACACATCAAAATATAATAAATATAATAATAAAAGTAACTTGCCACTTATCATAACTTATTATAGAAATTAATAGGCCATCAAAAAGTAAAATATAATTGACATTATATAAACTATAAGATGAAGATTAATATATGATTTTGTTAAATTTAATAACAATTCACAATCACTAACAGAACTAGAAATTGAACTCAAGAACCTACTTCTTGTAAAAAATAATTTTACCTTTAAAATCATTCAATTTTAAATTTGATTATAATTTCTTTGTTTTGTTTCAGGGAATTATATTCAATGTTTGATAAAATAAGATAATTTACTCAACTTTCATCGCATGGCTTATTTTTATTAATTAAAAATATTCTATGTGATATGAGATTAAAACTACACCGAATTACATATTATTAAAATTGAATAATCCATAATCATAATTTGTGATTTTATAATGTTACCTATAGTAATTTCTCATATCATCAATTATTTAGGATATCTTTAATTAATAAATTAAAATATTAAGTTAAAATCTCATAATATAGAAAGATTAAAGTAGAACTAGCTAATTGTCATAATAAAAAAATCAGGGTAAATTTATAATTTTCCCATTTGTAAAAAAAAAAAGTTGGAAGACTTGAAGAAATAATGGAAATTAAAATTCAAAAAATCAATCCTTTTTCAGGCGAACATCCAACCACTGCTTACCGGTTTGAGCGTCGCCGCCGGATTTCACCACTCTCGTTACATGTAAATGGCCGGCGCTCCCTCCAACGGTAATCCTTCACGCTTTTACTTCTCGACGCAACGCAACGACTATTCCTTTTCCCTTCCGTAAGTCTTCTTCATATTGATTGACAGAAGCTATCCTCCACCAGCTCAAAAGCGGTGTTGCGAATTTCGAGATCTCTCCTTCGCCGGTTCTTTCAGTTTCCTGCGGCTTCCGCCCAAGTCCACATCCTTTTGCCTCTCGCCCCAATGCACCGTCTAGATTCTTCGCCAGAATTGGACGCTCACTGTAAGGGGACTTTAATCGAACACTTCGTGGTCGTGCTTATTTTTCACTAGTAGCCGATGAGTGAATAAAAATTATTTTAAATAAGTGTCGTTTATTTTGCTTTCTAGAGATGCTGGTTCGCCGGCGATGGATAAAGTTGAGCGGTATTCTGTCCGGAAAGTAACTGGTGACGGCCGCTGTCTGTTTCGTGCACTGGTATGAGAAGTAAAATGTTTATGTTCTAGGATTTTGCTTTCCGCATTGTTTTTTTTCAAAATGCTTTTCGTCTGTAGCTGCAGTTTGAATCATCTCTGAGTTTGTTTCATGCATCATTGAGTGTGGTTTGGTTTAAGAAGTGCCAGTCGTTGATTTCATTTGAACTCATTAGTTGTATACATTGTTCAATTTAATGAACTTGTGGTGAGGACTGGCAAACTGAAAAGAACAGAATTCAATTGCAGCTAGCCAGGTTGAATGATATTTGAGCTTGTTTCATTCATCATTTTTGTGTGGTTTGTTTGATGTTCATCACGCCAAATTCCAATGCATTGATTTCTTTTGAATTTATTAGTGGTATCTTGATTGGAAAACTTATTATCCGTTTTAACCTTGCATGATTTGGACTTTGCTATCGATAGTTACAAAACAAACCTGCTCCACATCAGCAAGTTGAAATATAGTCTTTAAATTTTTGGGATTTAAGTTGATTGCTTGGAACCAGGTGAAAGGAATGGCTCTCAACAAGGGCATGGCTCTTGGCCCGCGGGAAGAGAGAGAGGGTGCAGGTCTGTTACGTCCCATATGATGCCTTTCTTGTTGAGTTCTTTATGTTTTCTAGAGATTATGCACTACCAAATGGCAACTTATACAATCTAATGACAGATGAATTACGTATGGCTGTAAAAGAAGTTATATGCGACAATGAAAAGGAGCGTCTTCAATATGAAGAGGCATTGGTTGCAATAACTGTTGATGAATCTCTGAAACGGTAAGGTCTTAAATTACTTGTTTTAGATGCTTCAACCACTATCATATAATAACCTGGATCTTCTCCGCAGTTACTGCCAACGCATTGGAAGGCCGGATTTCTGGGGAGGAGAGGCTGAACTTCTGGTTAGTAGGCTGGATTCTGAAAGTTCTGCCTTCACCCTTCAGCTTAAGCATGTTTAATAGTATTTGCCGGTTCTTTGTAAAGATTTTATAATCTATAAATTTCTTCAACATCAGGTGCTGTCAAAGTTGTGTTCCCAGCCTATAATAGTATACATTCCAGAGCATGAGGTAATTTTCTGGCACATAAACCTTAAATTAGTATCAAACATTATGTGCATCTGCCTACACATCTTCAGACAGAAAAAAAAAAAGAAAAAGAAACTGAAATTGAAATTTCATCATAGTTGTGTTAGCTGCAGCATCACACTTTGTTAGCAAGTAACAGCCTAGCAAGGTTTGCTTGATCCATTAAGAATCTTAGCATGCATTAATCATAACGTGACAACAAATCAATTGTTTTGGAAGTTTTACCATCCATGTTTCTTGGGGATTGAAAATCAATGCCACAGATTATTTTCAAACTCATGTGTCATGTGTTGGATAAACTTGCAGCAGGGTGGAAGGGGAGGAGGTTTCATACCGATTCAAGAATACGGCTCTGAGTTTCGTAAAGGTTTGAAAAAAGGGAAGCCACAGAAGGCAGTGCGACTGCTCTACACGGGTAGAAACCACTATGACCTACTTGTCTGATTTAATGTTTTGGTTATGGAGAGATTTTATTTTTATTTTTTAAAACTTTTTTGGCTCCAACGTTTTTAAAATGGAAACCACTGAATGCGTTATATCATTTGAATTTCTGCTATGCTTCTACTATTTATATTTTCAGCACCTATAATGAATGATGTTTTGTTTTAGGAATTTTATTATATCAAATTATAGTAAGTAATTTTGTGCAAAGGGAAAAGTATGAATTATTACTTACACTGTTGGTCAGTTATAAAAAATACCATAATATTTCCTCATCACTCTATAATGTTTGATTCTGTTAGTTAAAAATACCATAAAAAAGAATATCTCAACATTTTTCTCTATCACTCAATTATACTTAAAATGTTTGTTTTGTCAATTAAAAATATCATATGTGGCTATCATGTTTGACTCTGTCGCGTGCATGTTGCGTAAGATTACATATGATTTAACGTTTGACTCATCAAAGTTTTGACGCCGTTAGCAACATAGGGTATTTAAATAACATAATCGATAGAGAGTTTTTAAGCAAGCTTTTGGAATAGGCAAAAATTCTTAAAAATTGATATATATTTTGTGCAACGACCAAAGTGTGGACCTACATTCAACAAAGTCATGGTATGCAAAGGTCTTACTGTCAAGTTTGGGGGTTGAAAATTTACATGGATGGAGATTTTGTGAGAATCATTATCACTTCAAAAATTTCTTCAAATGGGTCAATATCGCGATTCTTCTTTTCCTAAAAGAATAAGATTAATATATCCTCATAAACATCCAACTTTTCGTACTGGATAAACAATGTAACCAGATTTAATTATACATAATATATGATATTTGGTATTTCTCAAAAAAATAAATAAATAATTCTCGTCGTAAACATTTTAATTTTAATAATAAATAGTAAAAAGGAAAAAAAAAATCGAAATGAATAATCTCCTATTAAAAAACTCCTAATAATGGATTGAAGATGAGTCGATAAGACAAAAGGTGCAATAAAAGAAAAGGAGGAATTTCGGACAAGAAAAGATAATTGATTATTTGGTTTCTTGTCCGTACCGTCACAATTCACAAGGAAAGCTGGTTCCACTCCATCTCTCAAACTTTCTTCATTTAGGTTTAGAAACGATTATTAGGGTTTTACAAGATAGAGATATAGAATGAACAGTAACACGGAAGGTGGAGGTGGAGGTGGAGGTGGAGGTGGAGGGTCCAGCAGCAATGGAGGAATGTTGTACCACGAGGTACAAGAGTCTAAGCTGTGCGCGGTGCATTGCGTGAACACGGTGTTGCAGGGCCCATTTTTCTCCGAGTTCGATTTGGCGGCTCTGGCCTCCGATCTTGATCGCACGGAGCGCCAGATGATGCTCGGCAGCACCGTCACCGGGGATTTTCTCCCTGAACTTTCGCATAATGTCTCTCTCGATGGAGACTTCAGCATCCAGGTTTGATTTCAATTCTTCAGATTTCTATTATCCATTAATTGGCTGAACAACACCGATTATTTTGTGGATATAGCAATAGAATTGTTTCGATCTGTTTAGGTCAAAATTCTCCGTATTTTTATATCATCGATAGTTGGTGATTGATAGATTTTTTGTTGAAGAAGATCGATTGAACCGAATGAAGCTATATAATGTTAAACTGCGTTTCTAGTTGCTCGTGAAATTTGTTTGTGTGTGCGAATCTACGTGTTCTCCTTATTGTGGGATTGCATTACTACTTAGTTTGCACTATTTTGAGCTATACTAATTTGTAGGACATAGTTTCTTGAATGTTTTTCATTATGTTTGCTTGTATTGCATGGGTATATAAAATTTACTGAAACCTAGTTTCATTTATGAAATCGCTGGGCAGTAACCTACTGCTCTGGCTACATATGCTGATTTGGATTATGAAACATCGTACACGTGTTGCTTGTTGTGTGTGACAGGCTGGCTTGACATTTCTGTTTTGTGAATACCATTGTTTTCCTCTAGTCCGTGTTGTTTCTAGGTCATTTTCTATGTGTTAAATGCTTTTCTGTTGATTTGTCCCGAAAAAGGTGAAGGTGGTCTTGAATTCTCTAGTGTGAAAGGAGAGGATTGAATGGCACAGCAATGACATGTTCATAAAATGAAGAATGAGCTTATAATGGGATGTTAAGATTTTTTAAATTTAGTAGTTAGGAAACTACTCAATTTGATGACTGGCGTATGATGAACAAAACACATATAGCATGTGAATGATTCATGAACTAGTAGATAGGACCAGACCGTATCTTGATTAGGGAAATGCACTAGTGACATTCTGGAACAGCTGAAGTTGAATTAAACGAATCAGGAGATAATATTTCTTCTGTTTCATAAACTTAAGTAGATACATCATACATCCAACCTAATGGTCATTAAGGAACTACACTACTGAAATTTGAGACAGCTGCAGTTGTATTAAATGAACTGTTATGGAATAAGGAACCTAAGACCTCGTGGAGAAGTTATCGAGTTAATGGAAGAGCTGTAGGTTAAGTGGGAAGGCTACTTTTCATCTCCTTCGAGCTTGGGTGAAACCTGATTGTTTACTATTCAACTACCAGGAAACGTTATCATTCATAGATGCTGGAAGTGGTTGTTTCCCTACCACAACAGGAATTGGAAACGTATCGACTTTTCAGTGTATGACTTCTCTGCTGGCAGGTTCTAGAAAAAGCGTTGGAAGTGTGGGATTTGCAAGTCATTCCCCTGGACAGCCCTGTGGCCGAGCCAGCTCAGATAGATCCGGAGAAGGAAAATGCCTTCATCTGTCATTTGCAAGACCATTGGTTTTGTATTAGGAAAGTGAATGGAGAGTGGTACAATTTTGACAGCCTCTATCCAGCACCAGAGCACCTCTCCAAGTTCTACCTTTCCGCGTACCTCGACTCTTTAAAGGGTTTTGGCTGGAGCATTTTCCTGGTGAGGGGTAACTTCCCCAAGGAGTGCCCCATCACATCCTCCGAAGCCTCGAATGGTTTCGGGCAGTGGCTTCTACCCGAGGACGCGGAGAGGATCACCAAGTCTTGCAACTCAGCGTCAAGAACACAAAAGGGAAATAGTCAGCAGCAGCAGCAGCGTCCTGATCCCTACGTCCAGTATGATGATGCACAGATGTTACTAGACGACGAAGACGAGGATTTTAAAGCTGCAATAGCTGCCAGCCTGATGGAATCGTCTCCGGCAGGTGAAATGCAACCGGAATCGTCAGAAAACGAGAAGAAGGCCAGCGAGGAAAAAAAGGTTTGAGAGGCCATGGCCGGTGGCCCAGATACGGTGAATGTTTTTGCTTGCGTGAATGGTTCATGTAAATTCTGTGATTGTTTTAGAAGGAACTGTAAAATTTTTAATCAGAACAATCAGGATGAGGAACATCACATATTTTTTGAAATAATATGGCCTTATAATTAAAAAAAAAAAACCCAAGTAACTTGTATTCATGCAAATCAAAAAGGTTTTAGGTCTGTGGATTTAAGCAGAGTGGAATAAAAGCATTTTGAACCTTTGATTCCCCTCGAAGAGTGTTTTAAACAGCTCACTCAAATGCTAGTACTCTTATTTTCTTAGCTTTTCCTAATATAAAAAAGTGAATCTTAGGAATGAGCTTGAAGCCAATGAGATGCTTGCTTGTGTCTATTTATT
The DNA here is from genome assembly GCA_026898455.1 of Plectranthus barbatus. Taxonomy (NCBI): domain Eukaryota; kingdom Viridiplantae; phylum Streptophyta; class Magnoliopsida; order Lamiales; family Lamiaceae; genus Plectranthus; species Plectranthus barbatus. Next base: position 198,684 of record JAPKLW010000634.1, on the reverse strand, counting down.
TAAGGTGAAAATGATCTTATGCATTTCGCAAATGAAAGCTTCAAGACATAAAAATGATGGATTCATTTTAATTCTCACTTCGAATTCCCAATGTAAGTCCAACTCATGATGCATCATTAAGTACTTGAACCCAGTAGGAAAGTTTTCGACCATTTTAGAGACTGCGAGCCTCCCAAGTCACAAATTATTAAGTGAAGTTTGAAAGATTTAATGGTTTCCAAATTACAAAGATTCCGAGTCTAATTAATGTTAAGATTATGGATCTTGTAGGTCTTTGTTATGGTTCTTAAAGCGCAGCAGATGTATGTAAGATTAGACCAAAAATACATTTCCTAGATGCATAAATGGATTCTGGAGATGAAAGAATTGAGCTGAAAACACTTTGAATCTGTATACTCCAGAATGACTTTTGCTGAGAGAGAGAGAACAGTTCATTAAGAAATCTGTCCTACTTTTTATACCCAATCCCCGAATCTGATACAGAGAGAGAATAATTAAAAGTTTTCAATTCAATAAATGAAAATACAAGTCCAAGTTGTGCCTTCGTCTTCTTCACCAGTGAGTTTATTGAAAAGAAAAATAGATGATAGAAAAGCCTTCAGTTTTAACTCAACTTTCATGATGACTCCAAATTTTTGACCAACTTTTTCGCCTGAAAATTGGATAATAAGAAAGGAGTAAATGTATTATCATTATTAGAAAAGGTTGAAATAGACTCAAACCTGCTCCAATGTCAAAAACATTATTACGTTCCATGATCCTAGCCGTCCAAAGTTGGGAATGAAGCCTTTGTAGAATGCCATTGGCCCCTGACATTGTTGAAGTAGATTTAATACATCTGATGGATGACAAAAAACCAAATAGCATTGTTGTGGAAAGTTTCAAAGGCAATGTACATGGAAAATCCTGTAACCACTACTGTTTTCTTGAATAAAAGCAAAAGCACTTGCTCGTTTTATTTGTTAAGCTTTTGCATTGCCTTCAACATCTACTTAGTTACAAGTTATTTTGTCAAACAAAATAAATTTTAAAAACCTTGGGCGCATTAGGAAATTAACTTACATCATTCTTTAAAGTCTTTATGAAGCAATCGAATGTGCTTTTATATGCAGAATCTCCCATCATTCTAGACTTGACCTGTCAAAGAAAGCAAATTTAGCAGGCTTCACCAAAGATGAATAAGAGCTCTTTTATCCCACCGCTAACTCTATTTCCAGGAGAGAGCTTCTCTCAAGTTAATAAAGTGATTGACAAACATATATAGGAAAGAAAATGAATTGAAGATGTAAGTTCAGATTAGTTACCACATCGACAGGAGAGCCAATGCATACTGCAAAGAAACCAGCTCCTAAACCGGCGAAAAGATGGGTGACAACATTATCTTTGAAACCAGGGATTTTCAGAATTGTCTGTCAAAAAATAGTCAGCATTGGCTTCCAAAGATGATAAAAGAGAAACTTTATAAATGGTTATAAAATTATAATACCTCCTTCACTTGATCATAACTGGCTAGTTCGGCAGCATTTATGATAGCATTGCGTGCAATGTTGGGTCCAATTCCTGTCCACAAAGCTGCAACTCCTTCCTACATGTTCAAAAAAAAGTATAGAAGGCATCAAGTTAGACAACGATTTCTACAGATCAGACTCGAAGATGTAAAAATAGGATTTAGAGATGTGACCTGCTTCACGATTGTAGAATATGCACTGATAGCTCCAGAGTAACGTCTAGGCACACCAGGAGGCAGCTTTCCCTCGGATTGAAGTCGTACTTTAACAAGATCAGTAGGATTTGCTATGGTTATTCCTACAGCGCCTGATAGCATTCATTCACCATTTCAGTTAAAATTAGTAATGTTGCACATTTGTTGGAAACTCTTGTTTTATGAATATATAAATGGAGTTGTAACAGAGAACACGGTGTCCCTAATGGATAAACTAAGCAATGTCTCACATTGGTTGGGAACTCATGTTTTATAACTATATAAGTGAACATAATGAAGTATGATCTTTTCTAACAACTTGGTCCGTGGGTCTGGGGCGTTGCAAAGTTTAGAAGATTGAATAGAAAAACCATCCTTATCTTCATATCTTAGAGTAAGTGCACACAGAGAGAAAAACATAAAAGAACAATATATAAATCATCTTGAAACTATTCAAAAGGCATAACAGAAATGAAGAAAAGCAGCAGTATTTTGTCACCTGTGGTGAGCGCAGCAAGTATTTTTTTTGATAACGGCACATCTCCAACATGATCTTTCCCCACATAGAAATTTCTAACCTGTCGAGTGACAAACCATCAAAGCAAAATAAAACAGCTGAAATGGCACGAAAAAATGAGGGAGAAAATGTACGGGTTCGTATAGGCCAATCCTTAAACCTCCATAGAGGCACTGACGATGTAGTCCTGGCACAATGCCCTTCCACAGTGAAGAAAGTCCTTCTTCTTTTGCAATAGTTCCTACCGTTCCTAGCAATCCTCGATATTTGGGCAAAGCCTCCCCTGCCACAGCTTTCTTTTGTAATTGAAGCCGAACCTTGGCAGTATCCAATGGAATAGTACAAACCTATTCATAGATGGATAAACTATAGAAAAACACAAACGTATTTTGCCAAATCCAAAATAAGCACTACGATCGATAAATGTTCAGAATCAAATCAACGAGCTTGAGAGCAGCAACAATTTTCAAGGAAAATTCTTAAAATTTACAGCACCATCCGTCTACAAATATTTCAGAATCATCAAATGTGGGTAAAACGATTAAAGACCAAAACAGCGGATCAAACAAGTTAAAAAAGGTAAATTTCTCGACCTCAACAACTTAACATGCACACTCGACTTGATCCACATAATGTGTCAAAACTACAAAATCATCACCACTTTTTCGTATATTCAGTAAATAAATCCATCCACAAGTTGAAGCCTGAATCAGTTATTTATAGAAATCAAAAACAAAAACAACGGATAGAGCTCATGAGACTAAATCACGCAGGGAAAGGAAATCATGGGAAAAAAAAAAAAGAAGTATACCTCAGCGAAACAAGCCGCGAAAGCGCTACTGGCAAACGTTCCGGCGAAGGATATGTCAGATTTAGCCTTACCGTGATCCACCATCTCCAAACGCAGGCAAAAAACAACAGAAAAAGACGATGAATCTGTTGAGTGTGTTAGTGCTTAGAAGATGAGAATTGATGTGAGGTAAATAAAAGTAAAATGGAACAGCCAAATTCAAAGACGAGGATTGGGAAATTCAAAGAGAAGGCAGCGAATCGCGCGAGGGAATGCAATCCGAGCTGTATATACATACACTCACCTATTTCAACTTTTCCTGTCAAAATGAGAGAGCTATTTATTCTATAGGCTTGAATTTCTGCTTTTCTAATAGAAATGTGTAAAATACTGTTTTTCTATTTGTATGTATAGTTTGTTGTGATATTATGGATTTGTAGAATTTTTATGCGATACTAACTCTTATTTGTTTGACTGGCTAAAATGATTATTACGATTTTTTCACTTATATTAAAATAAATAAATAAAAAATAATTTAAATTCCAAGTGAGTTGTTGGCATCAAATATTCTATTCAACAGCCAAGAACATGTCAAAATGGGATTCGCATTGCATCATTACGAGATAAACAACAGGCGCTTTGCCACGTGTACGTGACTCGGAAAATCGAAGATGTTCTCACTTTATTTCGGAATTCCTTTAATAAGATAAATGGAAAAAAAAGACGAGTTGCGTGAAGCCTTATAGGTATGAAGTATCCCATTTGTTGGAAATGTCAAAACGTGTAATTTGTAATAGTTAGATTTAATTAATTATCCAAACATCAAGAAAACATGTCTTTGAAGACTGAAATCCCACGTCCCTTGCTCGAAAAAAAAAACATCAAGAAAATATTGTCTAGTCTTTTTATTCTTTTCTAACGAAACAAGTCAAAAAATTACTGTTAGCAATGGCCTTTACATGAGCCAAAGTTAGACAGTTATGATAACAGGTAGTTATTTCAATGAATTGATTCGCATCCCAGCTAAAAATGAATAATAAAAGCCAAAAAAGAAAACAGCTCACTCGCGTTGAAGCCACGAGGACAAATTTTGAGAGCATTTTTATTTATTAGAATCATCTTTTTAGAAAAACAAACATTGCTATATCAATGTTTGCCACAATTAACGTGTAAAAAATGACTTGAAGATGGATACTGAAAGAGTAGGGTTCAATTAACAGATACAAAAATTAGTATGCCACAGAAAAAAGACACGAGCAGAGGGGAATTTTGAATAAATGCTACACAACATTGAAGAAAAGGAAGGAAAAAAACGCATGGCAAATATAAAGTTTATGAGAGAAAAGCAGAGAACTCAACCAGATTGATTCTTCAATTCGGATTGTTCAAAAATCAATTACTCAAAATATTCTAAAACCAAAATCAAAATATTCTAAAACCAAACTGTAAATGAAATCCAGAAGGGTAGGCCGTCACCCAACTCTTCCAACGTTGATCTACAAGATACCAACAGCTGCAGATAACATGGATAAACTTAGAACGAAACCAATGAAAAGAAAACAAAAATAGAACCACATAAAAATGTTTATCTTTTAGAAACAAGTAAACGAGAAAAGGATGATAACATGTAAATTAAACCAATAACGCTAGTATTGTGGAGTAAACCAAATGACAACAACAATACACAAATAGGTCATGAAGTCAAACGAAGTACAATATCCAAGAACTAAAAAGATAATGTATCTATTATTGAGATTGATATTGAATGTTACCTCAAATGTTGCTTGGGTACATGAACACCCTTACCCTTGATCCCTGTTTCACAAACAAATTATGCATAAGAAAAGGCAGCATTCAACAAAGAGTATCACCTTAAAAAACAAAGAGAAACTCCTCTAAATACTAAATCAATATGTCATCAAAGTGTTAATCTTCACAAAATTCATCAATGAACTAATAGCAATCTTCAGTTTGAAATTCAAGAAAAAACTAACACTACCCAGGGGAAAGTTTATTGTATAAGCAAAATACGACAGCAGATACAAAGGTTACAGGTTTTTATTCACCAAAACTTGAAATACAATAGCATAAGCAAAGTAATCTCACTCTTTCGATCACAAGCAGGGCAAACAGTCCCGATACATTTTTTAACAGAAGAAGAGCAAGACGCATGCGTATTATTAAGAGAGATGACAACAAACTACAAATCATACAATTTACAGTTTCAATTTAATATTTGAGGCGTAATCAAAATTAGAAAATGAGAATCCAAAGAAGCATACCATAGACTTGGGGGGAAGGTTCGACTTGAACTTAGCACGAACAACGCCACTGTTACCATGGGGGCGAGAAACTTTCCCCCAAATGCAACGGTAATGAGAGCCGTCCTTCTTCACCTTGGCCTTGTAAATATACGCCAGCCGCTTCCCTTGGTACCACGACACTTCCTCCTGTGTGTTCACTCCCTCAATCTGTACCAACGACGTGTTTGGATACTGATTCGACTTCGACCTACCATCAATCAACACGTCCACAAAACTCATCACATTTATTTCCGACAAACAAACGCAGAGAGCAAATTAAACCAAATATTCGATCTATTTGCATACCTTTTGTAGCCGAGGATTGTTCCACGAACATATAATCTAAACAAAAATATTTATATATCAGAACTGACAAAAAAAAAAAAAAAAAAAAGGCGTTCGCAGCTACATGAGTAAGTAAAACGAAATTGAATGGTGAATCTAACCTGACATTTTCTCCCTTTCTGCCTTTCACCATTTTTGCCGGCTACAGAGGTTTTGCGATCGATCTCGGTGGATGACGAGTGGCGGAAACCCTAATTCTTGAATTTATAGGGGTTTTATGTGGTGGTTTATTGAGGGTGTAGTGGGCTATGCATACAGGGCCTTAATAGATGGCCAGCAATTCCTTAGGTCCAAGTCCAATTA
>JAPKLW010000634.1:180-187724 GCA_026898455.1 Plectranthus barbatus | reverse complement strand
CTTATAACGCCTTGCTAGGGCGACCATGGCTGCACCAGTTGAAGGCGTTACCTTCAACATTTCATCAAGTGGTCAAGTTCCCAACCGCGGGGGGAGTTTGTACAATTCGAGGCGAACAGAACGCTGCGAAGGAGTGCTACTATGCGAGTTTCAAGGCAGTATGCGCCCAGCAGCACTTCGCTAGGAGCGAACCTTTACCCCCAGCAGGTGAATTAGAAGAAACGGAAGAAGTAGGACTTGATCCAACCGATCCGGAGAAAAGAACAAACATTGGCGCCGGGCTGGAGCCGGAAGTTCGGAAGCAATTAATTGAGTTTCTCTGCTCCGAGCGAGCCACTTTCGCATGGTCACACAGAGACATGGTAGGAATCGACCCAGAGGTCATGACACATAAATTGCAAGTCGATCCGAACCACAGGCCCGTACAACAGAGAAGAAGAAAATTTCCGGCCGAGAAGAATGAGGCAATTAATGAAGAGGTGCGGAAGCTGTTGGACGTTGGGTCCGTAAGAGAGGTGAAGTATCCAACGTGGCTCGCCAATGTCGTGGTAGTTAAGAAAAAGAACGGGAAAAATCGTGTATGTGTAGATTACACAGACCTGAACAAAGCGTGTCCCAAAGATCCGTATCCACTGCCGCACATCGACTGCATCGTCGATGCAACTGCGGGACATTTGCTGCTGAGCTTCAAGGATGCATTTTCGGGCTATAATCAGATTCAAATGCACCCCGAAGACCAAGAAAAGACCGCTTTTATGACTAATAGAGGAATTTACTGCTACAAGGTCATGTCGTTCGGTCTAAAGAACGCATGATCTACTTAACCGCTTATAGGAAAAACAATGGAAGTTTACATAGATGATATGCTGGTAAAGTCAAAGGACGCTAAAGATCATGTACACCATCTACGGCAAGCCTTTGAGGTACTCAACAAATATAGGATGAAGTTAAATCCAGTGAAGTGCTCCTTCGGGGTGGGCTCCGGGAAATTCCTGGGCCACATGGTGACTAGTTGAGGAATTGAAGCTGACCCATCACAAATAAGGGCAATCAAGGAGATTGCACATCCTCGAAGTCCGAGAGAGGTTCAGAAACTCACGGGCAGATTAGCGGCCCTCAGCCGCTTCATTTCAAGATATTCCGATCGAACTCATGAGTTCTTCCAAGTGCTTTGGAAATGGAAGAAGTTCGAGTGGACAGAAGAATGTGCAAAGACACTTGAGCGCTTAAAGGACTACATGACCAGTCCACCATTATTGACCAAACCCGAGAAGGAAGAAATTCTACTCCTCTACCTGTCTGTATCCGAACACGCCCTTGCGGCGGTCCTGGTCAAAGAAGTGGCAGGGAAACAACATCCCGTGCACTATGCAAGCAAACCATTGCTTGACGTCGAAACAAGATACACAGCACTGGAGAAGCTAGCGCTGACCCTAGTAATAGCAACGAGGAAGCTGTGACCCTACTTCGAGTCGCATCCCGTCAAAGTGGTGACGTCCTACCCCCTCCGAACTGTGTTTTCGAAACCCAGCCTGTCAGGCAGATTACTTAAGTGGGCGGTGGAAATAGGAGGCTACGACTTCGAATTTGAGCCTCATACGATGATCAAATCACAGGTACTAGCAGATTTCGTAGCAGAGTTTACATCGGGACTTCAAATGGACGCAGAGAAAGAGATCGCAAGCTTGGAGGTCGGAGAATCAGCAAAGGAGCCGTGGATTCTCCAGGTAGATGGGTCGAGTAATATGCATGGTAACGGAGCAGGCATTAGGCTGCTAAGCCAGTGGGGAGAAATGTTTGAAAGAGCCATCCAGCTAAATTTCGAAGCAACCAATAATGAGGCTGAGTATGAAGCATTAGTTCGAGGTATGCAGCTCGTAAAGGAACTGGGGGCTCGACACCTCCAAGTACACGGGGACTCACAACTAGTGGTGATGCAAATTGAAGATCACTTCCAAGTCAAAGAGCCCCGACTCCAAAAATATTATGACCTGTCACGAGAAGTGAGAAAAGAATTCGACGAGTGCAAAATTAAGCACATCGCACGAGAAGAAAATGCAGAAGCCGACGCGCTAGCGAATTTAGCCTCCACCAAACCAACAAGGCAAAACAAGCCCATCGTCATATCTTGGGCTGGAGAGCCGGTCACACCTAAGACCGTCGAAATCCTGGACCTCACCATCGGCGAGTCATGGATAGAACCAATAATGAAGTACCTCACGAACGGCACCCTACCCGCAGATAAAACTACGACCGTACGCCTCACCAAAGCAGCAGCCAAATACACGATCTACAATAAAAGCTTGTACATAAGATCCATCGAAGGGCCACTACTCAAATGCCTTGACCTTGCCGCAGGACAAGCCATCCTTATGGAGATACATGAAGGAGACTGCGGAAGTCACCAAGGGGCTAGACCACTAGCGCACAAAGTATTATCCGCTGGGTTCTATTGGCCTACACTACGGAAAGATGCCAAAGACTACGTACGAAGTTGCGAGGCCTGTCAAAGGTTCGAAGTAACTAACCAAAGCCATGCAGAACCATTCCACGCCACGATCGCGGCCTGGCCCTTCATGGCTTGGGGGATGGACATAGTGGGAAAGTTTCCGAAAGGAGTCGGGCAAAAAGAATATATTTTGGTAGCCACCGACTACTTTACGAAGTGGGTCGAAGCTGAAGCTTTTGCTAACGTAAGAGAACAAGAGGTGATCAAGTTTCTGTGGACTCACATCCTATGCAGATTCGGGGTGCCAAAAGAGATAAGGACAGATAACGGAACCCAATTTACGGGACAGAGAGTACAAGAGTTATGTGAGCAGTACAACATCAAAATGGTATTTTCCGCACCAAGATATCCCGAGGCGACCGGACAGGCCGAGTCAACAAACAAGACGATCATGGCCACAATGAAGAAAAGGCTCGAAACTCATAAAAGGAACTGAGTAGAAGAACTCCCTGGAGTCCTATGGGCATATCGGACCACTCCCAGAACTTCAACTGGAAGTTCGCCATTTGCACTAGCCTACGGGGAAGAAGCGGTTATCCCAGCGGAAATTCGAGGTGGCAGTATACGGGTAGAAACCTGCCAGGAGGCAGAGAACAACGAGAAATTGATAAGAAATCTGGAATTGGTTGACGAGCAAAGAGACCAAGCACTACTAAGCATGGCCCAGAGAAGAATGCAGGTCAAAAAGTTCTTCAACAAAAAGGTCTGTATGCGCACCTTCAAGGAAGGAGACTGGGTGCTCAGAAAAGTCCTTCAGAACACCAAGGATAAGAGCCAAGGGAAACTCGCACCGACATGGGAAGGTCCCTACAAGGTTACCAGAGTTGTAGGTCGAGGTGCCTACCACCTAGAGGATCATGAAGGGAGAGAGATCGGAAATAGCTGGAACGTAAAACACCTAAAGAAGTACTATTTCTAAAGGAACGAGGTCGATGAACTCAACCTCCCAGATACGCTCTTCTAAAACCCTATCTTTGCAATTTCAATACCCATTAATTTTTTCAAGCATACACTGACTTGAGCGTCTCACGAATTTACTGACAGGTTCACACAACCCACTATAGAGGTCCCCGACAATGAAGAACGACCCAAGTCCACCTCAGATAACGTTTCCCAGCTTCGCCCTATTTTCCTTTATTGTTTATATATTTTCTTAACATGATTACTGACTTAAGCATCGGAGGGGCGACGCCGCCACCCTCATCACTATCGTTTTGCAGGATAAATTTATCAAGCAAGCCATACAAACAAACGAAAAGTCAGCAAGATCAACGAGGACCATGAATTAACATAATAATAGAGGATCGGGAACCCACGAATCGGCACTCCGCCGTGCCTGAGGAATTCAGGACTCTCCTCATTTAGCTTAAGGTAAAAATAAGTGGTCCACCATCCAGGCGAGTTCGACGGAGGTTTCTTGATAAGGTTCGATCTCCCCGAAGACCATCGGGTGAAGTAATAGTAGTGCTTTTCCGCGCACTGGTTAAAGCGGTACATATAGTGCCACTCTCGAACCGTCGGAAGCCCTAAACCCAAGTCCATCCACACTAAAAGAACACCGACTAAATGGCACCAGCAATTTGGGGCAAGCTGGAACGGAGAAAGGTTATAGGAAGTCAAAACCTCCGAAAAGAAGGGATGTGCAGGAAGCCCAACTCCATTGTCCATCGCTGCAGTGTAGAAAGCCACAAAGCCTGCAGGAGGTTTGAAGCAATAGTTCTCCGCCCTCGGGACACGATACCTCACGTCCCTAACCGGTACGACCTCTGCCAGGGCAGACATAGTGCTCCGGGTCACCGTCAACACAACACCCAGCACCTTGTGAGTCCGCCAGTCCAACGGTAGCACGTAGTCTCCAGCCAATTCAGGCTCAGCAGTCGCACCTTCAGGACCCGCAACCACATCATCGGCGGTCCGGTCTGATCTGCCGGCTTCACCACCGGTCAGCATTTGGTCCACCCCCCGGAACGCCTCAGACAGCACCCTGTTGTCCGCGAAATTCGAATCGGAGCCCGAAACTAAATCCACCCTGCTCGTACCCAAGTCAGCCCTCTCAGGGCATTGAAAAACCAGATTCCAATCCGGACCTACAGTCACACGGTCACTGGGAGCTCTAACCGGGGAAGGAGTGAAAGGAGGTGTTGAGTGCACGAATTCGGAACCCCGACGATTCTGGGAATCAGAATCAGACGAACTCATAGCTTGAACAACAAACAAGGTCTTGGAGAAAAAGAAGGGTTAACCTAAGCATAAAAGAGGAAAGAAAGAGCCCCGGTCAGCCCATCGCTCCCAGAATCAACCAAAAAACCCTAGAGGATCCTCGGGTCACGAAACATGGAACCGATACAAAAGAAGGTAAATAATATAGAGAGAGTTACTACCTGGTGCATGGGGAGGCACAGAAGAACCTCTGAAGAACAATCGATCGCTGGAAATACTGGGATCCCAAGAGGCGCGAATGATTCACCGGAAATTGCAAGAAAGAGAAAGAGAGAAAGGTATCGGGAGAAGTGACGCAAATAACACGTTGATGGGAAGTTATACTCAAGCGCCCCTTCAACTGCCTTGAAACTACCCAAACCGCCCACGGTTATTACAAAATTGCCATCGGCCTTTGCCGCCCAAATTTCAAACTCAGTGAAAGCAGCTCGCCAAAAGTAGCTCGCTAAAAAGCAGCTCGCAAAAGGAAGCTCGCTAAAAGCAGCTCGCACAAAAAGAAATTCGCTAAAAGCGACCTGCGACGAGTATCTCCACAAATGGACAATACATCTGTCTTCAACATTAGGGGCTATATACGAACCATATATCAAGAAAGACCCCGAACCGTGGGTCTAAAATGCTCACAAAGGGCTCACCAGGTGGCCAAAAGTAAAATGAGGCAGAACCCGAACTGCCCAAGCTAACATCGCGGATTCGGGCCCACGGTGATCGGCACCCGCAACAGCTTCCAGGGGCTGCGCGGGCGGGGACCCCCACAGAGGAATCGGTCCTCCGAGCCGAGAGGTGTCCATGAACACCCAAAGTAATACCGGACCACCCCTAAGGTAGTCCGAAGGGCCAAAACCTGGGAAGCGAATCAAGCAAATATAAGCTCGAACACCATTTTTTGACTTAACAGGTCATCACAGCCCTGACCAGCCAAGTCAAAGGGGCTATTGTTGGAGGTGCGAACCAGATCCGATCCAACAGATGTACGAGGCTAGAGCCCAACAACAGACTAATAGCGCCCTGTGCCCAATAAGAATTAAAGATCCAGTTCGAGCCATGAGCTGCCGCAGCGAAAAGCAGTACGAATGGAAAGCAGTTCGATAGTTATCCAAAGAAATTCGGTTAAGGCCATTTGCACCCCAACGAGCCAAGGAGGGGTTCGATATGAAGATCTCGAACCACTACCACAACCATTCAACGATCAAAAGCCAACGGATACATCAACGGTTACTTCGCGGGAATATCGGAGCCGCCAAAACCACCACGTTGATGAACTGCTGCGAAATTCGCGGCCTCATCATCCAAATAGTTGAGAACGGCGCGGAAACCCTAGAACTAGCCACTTCTTATAAATACCTCTTCAAACATCAAGAAGAGGACGACAACCAGAATTTAGAGAAAGCTCTCACCTATCAAAGCTCACAGACCAAAAACATCTTTTATAATCAATTCAGTTCGATTCATTACGATTATAGTTAGCTATTCATTCATTTTCAAGTGTCGTTATGTCATTTCCTATTCATATTTCTCTTTAGTTCTCGGGGCTCCGTATTCTGAACAACTTCACCCTTAACACACGTCAAAACACGCATTGAAAGAAAAAAAAAAAGGAATCCAAGCAATCGAAGGAAACAAAAAAAAGAACAGAACATGAAGTTTTAAATACATTTTCAGAAGATAAACACATTTGAATATATAACAAATATTGATTGTTTAGTATATTAAATTTAATACGGATGAAAATACTTGTTTTGACTGTCATCTGTGTGAGCTAACAATATTTATGGTTTTGGTATAATTCATGAATGAAATTAAAAAATTGGGGTATTTTTAACTAATAATAATATATTGAAGTATTTTTTTCCAAAATATTAATAGATCAGGGTATAATTCATAAATATAAGTAAAGATTGGGGTATTTTTCCGAAAACGTCAATAGTTTAGGGTATTTTTCCCTATTTATCCTATATAAAAATAGCCACTTTTCTTATCTTAAGACCTTAAATAACCACTTTTGTATATATATATGTAATAAATGTCCAAATTTATGTAAACTTCCACAAATGTCCCTACTATTAACCTATTATTTTTATTTTTGCAGTTTTTTAATTTGACAATCATTATTGTAATTATTCAATTGTTATTACTCAAATTAATACTAAAAGAATATGTTTATCTAATACTATTATTTTGATTTTAAGTCTAATTTTAATTATATATTTTTAAATACATTAAAAATAAAAAGAATGGTATTTGCAATTTAAATGGAAAAGCTAAATATTTTATTTATTTTTTAGAGTGATTTTAGTGCTTCATTTAAAGGAAATTAATTAATTTATATAAGCAAATTTTTTAATAAAATTAAAAAAATAAAAGAATGAAAAAAATAATTAGTGAACTGTTTTCAATTTGGATTTATACACTCGCTTATTTTTAATTTTCTTTACAACTTAAATAAAAAATTAAAATTAATAAAAAAAGTTAGTAAACTTGTTTACGACTAAATTTTAATTAATAAGATTAAAAATATTAAATTAAGAAAAACAGTTTGTTATAGGGTGATTCAAAACACAGCCACATATTTTCTCTCTACAGCCCCTTTGAAAAAAATAAACTGTAACATTACAATTTTATCCTTTAATTTAATTTAAAATCTTAGCTTAAAAAGTTGATTCTCAAATATATAACCCCTAAAATAAAGCTCATATCAATAAAAAGCCCCCGTAAATAAAACTCTGTAAGATATAAAATTCCATACTTTCTGCCATGAAAAGTTTTGCATTTCTCGTTTTTGTGGTGCAAAATTCACTTAGCTTTACGTTAATTCTACAATTCTCTTATTTCTTAAAAAGTTTTTTGATTGTTTTGGGATTTAATTCTCAACTTGCGAAAATTGAGAATTTAAAGTTTTGATCTGTGAACTGAAGAATTAAATTAGGGTTTCTGGATTTTTTGTTGTGTTGTGACAAACTATTTGAGGAAATAGAAGAACAAAGTCATAAAAAACAAATTGAACCCAATGACAAAGGGTTTCATGCCGCCATCTCTAATATTGGTCATTGGCCGCGGGTATATTGTCGTGTCCCCTCAAGCGGCGATAGTTGCTTACCATTTGAATGTAATTAATGGTTTTATGATTCTGCAGCCCTTAAGATTTCAGTGTTTCAATTGAAAATACAGGTAACACAGATTTGATTTAAAATTAGGTTTTAGTTCCGGTGAAGAAGATGATAATTAACTTAAATTTTACAGGGATTTTAGGGGGCTTTTTAATTAATGAGGATTTATTTTATGGATTATAAATTTGAATATTTGATTTTTAATAAAGATTTTAAATTAAAGCTAGAAGGATAAAATTGTAATATAATATTATATTTTTTAATATGGGCTGTAGGGAGAAAAAATATGGCTATATTTAGAATCACCCTTTGTTATATGGTGCTTTTATTTGCTTAGTGGTGTAAAAATTTGAAAAATAAGGGTAATTGAGTAAAAATGGCTATTTATTGAATGAGTTTATAATAGTGGATATTTAAATAATGAGAATGACTATTTAAGATTTTGACTCTATGTTTTTTCATATATAAAATGTAGTGTATGTTTTTTAGATCAAACCAACAAGTATAGTACTCGCGCAATGTGCGTAATTATATTTTATTATAATTAATTTATTATTTCATTTCATTTATAATTGTATTAACATTTATACGAGAATCATGTTTAAAAAGATATTAATTCTATAATAATAACGCTTAATGTTTAATTGAAAAAAGTAAATTATTTGTAAAAAAAATGATTTGTACACGAATATTTTCCTTAATTAATAAATATAATATTCACATTGATTATTGTGAGTTGATTGAATCCAAAGAAGATAACTCAAGAACAATAGAAAAAAACTAGAGAATGAGAAGCGGAGAGAAGAAGAGAAAAACAGAGCGGTTTTTTCTTCCAACATCCTATTTACAAATAATGAATTCAAAATATATATAAGATATCCTATCAAATAAAAAGGTTACGTAATGTCCAATAAATAAATAAATTTATAATACTCCCCATTTGGACATTATTTCGCAATGTTTATGCCTCGTTAAAATCTCGCCGAAAATCCTATGGAAAAAACAGTCAAGGAAAAGAGTACACGATATTATTTATTCATGTGTTGCACTAGATGCCTCATTAAAAACCTTAACTAAGAAAACACAATAGGAAAAACTTAGTGAGGAAAAGAGTAGATCTATTATGCCTTCAAGGCTGAATCTTCAGGAATATTAGATGTTGTCACTCCCCCTGAAGACAACAATCTTTCAAGTCTACGCATGCCTATATTGTAAGTATATTTCTCAAAAGTAGATGTAGGAAGAGATTTTGTAAATAGATATGCAAGATTATCACTTGTTTGAATCTTTTGTATTACAATTTCACCGCTTTTTTGGAGCTCCTGAGGATAAAAGAATTTAGGTAATATATGTTTCGTTAAGTTTTCTTTAACAAATCCATTACTCATTTGTGCAACACAAGCCGCATTGTCCTCATAAAGGACTGTGAGAGATTTTCCTTCTATTGCTATACCACATGATCCACGAAAGTATTGTATTAAAGATCTTAACCATACACATTCTTTAGCAGTTTTATATAATGCCATAATTTGTGAGTGGTTTGAAGATGTAGATACCAAAGTCTTTTTAACAGACCTCCAAAAAATAGCAGTACCACCACAGAGAAAAACATAACCAGTCTGAGATCTAGCATTATGGGGATCAGACAAATATCCAGCATCTGCATAGCCAACCAATGTCATATCCTGATTTCTTTTTTTATAATAGACAAAGATCTTTTGTACATTGAAGAAAACGAAATATATGCTTAACACCATTTCGATGTCTCTTGGTAGGTGAAGCACTAAATCTTGCTAGTAGATTAACTGCAAATGCTATATCAGGCCTGGTACAATTTGCAAGATAAAGTAGTGCTCTAAGTAAGGACTTCAGGTCCTAAAATATCTTCATTTTCATCTTTAGGTCTAAAAGGGTCCTTATCCACTTATATGGATTGGACAACCGTTGGTGTGCTAAGATGATGCAATTTATTCATATAAAATCTTTCAAGAATCTTTTGTACATAAGTTGATTGGTGAACTAAAATACCTTCATGTAGATGGTCGATCTGCAGGCTGACACAATACTTAGTCATGCCCAAGTCTTTCATTTCAAACTCCGTCTTTAGATATGAACTAGCGTCCTCAAGCTCCTTACGTGTTTCAATAATATTAATGTCATCAACATAAACTGAAATTATACAAAAATCATTATGTGACTTTTTGATAAAAATACAAGGACACACATCATTATTAACATATTCCTTCTTCATGAGAAATTCACTCAGTCGATTATACCACATCTTTCCGGATTATTTTAAACCATATAGTGATCTTTCTAGTTTAACACTATACATGTTACGATTTTCATTTTCTTTTAGCTTTCAGATATTTAATCCATCAGGGATTTTCTTATAAATATTCGTATCTAATGACCCATACAAATATGCGGTCACGACATCTATTAACTGCATATCTAAGTTCATATTTGATGCCAAAGATATTAAATAGCTGAATGTTATGTCATCTAAGACAGGAGAATATGTTTGATCAAAATCAATTCCAGGTCTCTACGAAAACCCTTTAGCTTTTACTCTCGCTTTATATCTCACCACCATGTTATTCTCGTTTCTCTTTCATACAAACACCCATTTATATCCTATAGGGACAACATTTTTCGGATTAAGTACTACTGAGCCAAAAACCTTCCTTTTATTTATCGAGTTAAATTCTGTATCAATTGCTTCTTTCCACTTTGGCCAATCAGAGCGCTTCTGGCACTCGACTATTATTTTAGGTTCTGGATCCAAATATCATTTGTAAGAGTAAGAGCAATTGCAGACACAAATGTGTTGTCGACAACAGTAATATTTCTATTATAAGTTTTCCTGTATCAACACAATTTATGGCCACTTCGATATTAACATCAATCAACTCTTTTTCATTTCCCATTATATCTTGATTTGATTGTTTCGCAATCTCAATATGATTATTCTTTTGTGCACGTGCAAATGTATTGGGATTGTTGTCCTTAGGACAATCCTCTTCAGGAGGTTGTTTGAGTGTGATAATTTCTTTACTAGACTTTATATTTTCTGCGGATTTGTATCTTTACTACCAGCAGGTCTCCCACGTTTCAGGCATTGAGGAGCATCTATTGATTTATTTAATACACTATGAATTTCAATTCTTTGTGGTGCATTTATGGCTGGTATATGAGATTTAGTCACTCCTTTATGACCAGTAATGCATTTGACAAATTACTTGCTAAATATTGCAAGTTGATTTTCTTTTAAACTTCGAGTTCAGATTGATTAGTGCGTAGATCTAAGTATTAAAGATATTTTTCATTTCATAAGATTTCTCAACATTCTATTATTTTGAGTTTTTATCTCCCCCTAATGTCGGGAAATGATCTTCATAAAAAATGCAGTCAGCGTACCTAGAAGTAAATTGATCCCTTGTCATGGGCTCTAGAGATTTAATAATAGACGGAGATTCATAACCAACATATATACCAAATGTACGTTGGGGGGCCATGGAGGTACGCATTGGTGGTGATATTGGAACATAAACTGCACAACCAAATACACGCAGATGAGAAATGCTTGGTTCCTTAACACATACTAATTGTAGGGGAGAATATTCATGATATGCATTTGGTCGAACTTGAAGTAACATAGCAACATGCAAAATAGCATGTCCCCAACAAGAAATAGGTAAGTTGGAATTTTGTAGTAATGGTCTAACAATTAATTTTACTCGTTTGATTAATGATTCAGTTAAACCATTTTGAGTGTGAACATAAGGAACCAGATGTCCCACTTTGATGCACAAAGACATACAATATTCATCAAATGTTTTTGAAGTGAATGCACTTGCATTTTCCATTCGAATGGATTTGATTGAGAAATCAGGGAATTGAACTCTCAACTCAATAATTTTGGCAATAAGTTTTGCAAAAGCATTATTGCGAGTGGACAATAAACGCACATAAGTCCACCTAGTAGAAGCATCAATGAGGACCATCAAAATCGAAATGGTCCAGATAATGCAAGAATTGGTCCACATATATCTCTTTGAATTCGTTCAAGAAATGTAGGGCATTCCGTTCTTACTTTAGTGCGAGAAAGTTGTATTATTAGTTTGCCTTTCGCATAAGCTACACAAACAAAATCTTGTGGGGATGTGAGATTTTTACTTTGAATATCTGTTTAGCATACGTACGAGACCCATACCGCATGATCCTTAAAGCCTTTGTTATCTATAATTTAAATCAATCCTATAATATTTATGAGACAAGAATTACGCAAGCTACACTTGTAGACGTTTACGCAAAACTCTCCCACTATTCACTTGATTTAAATTGTTTGTTTTGAAATCCTAACAACTGCAGCCCATGCACCTCCGGGAATAGCAAGCTACACTCGTAGACATTTACTAAGACGAGAGACACACTTACAACCTATGACCGCTTTGTGGAGGTTTGTTGATTTTAATTAAGTAATATTGCTTAGTATTTTTTTAAATCAAAAGGTTTTTAAATGCGCACATAGATAATTTCTTGTCATTATATTTAACCAAATTTTTGCATGTAATTAAACCTATCCAAAAATTAAAAATATAATCTCAACAAGAAATTAATCACATGAGCATGTTGTTGAAAGCTGTAAATAATAAAGCTTGAAAAATGTTTTCCTATTATCTACATATGCTTATTGTGAAAATAATAAATCACATCATACGAGGACAATTAAGACAAACAAAAATTCATTGTGGCTCCAAAATAGGAGATAAAATAAAATCCTATCTACTACAGAATTTGAATTTGATTACAGATCTTCAAATCATTTCTAATCATCACAAATCTTCAAGGGCCTTGATTTTCTCAACCACCAAATCTTTTTGGATCTAGGGTTTGTGATTTGAAAATTGGTCCCACAACTGAACTGCAAATCCTAGGGTTTACAACAGTTTGCACCAGCCGTTAAATTACGAACCACAACCGTAGCAGCAGTAGCAGACCGCCGACAGCCACCGCCATCGCCGCTGACTGACCCCACATCGTGCTCGCGTGTGCACGCCATCCGAGTCGCACGGCTGCTACCGCGGGCCACCTGCCTGCTAGGGGTGTACATGGTTTGGTCCAAACCGGCCAAACCGAAATAATTTGACCGGTTTGACAAGTGCGAAAATCAGTCGGTCGGATCGTAAGTTTCAAACCGTATTAATTGATTTGGTCCACGGTTTAAGTAGAGGAACCGACCATTTGGACCGAACCGGACCGTTTATATTAATAAAAAATATTTAGATTTATATTTTATACTAAAATTGTAAATATAGTATATTCAGTATGGTGGTTCTAACTAGACTTAAGGTTTTAGAAGGCATGAGTTCAAATCCTCTATGCAACAAAATATAAATTTTAACTTTCTCCTACATTTTTATTTATTTTTTAAAATTTAAAATAAAACCTAAACTATCAATATTTCAATCACATTTTTATTCTTTTTCTACATTTTTATTTATTTTATGAAATATAAAATATACCTTAAAATATCTAATATTTCAATCTCACAATTTTATTCAAATATTTCTCTTTACCCTTATTGTCTTCTCTGTTCTCTGGTCGGTATCACTGTTATCGCATCATAATAATTTGACCTTACTATTATGTTTGAGAATGTGATATGAACTATTATTTTTTTATGTCATTAATTGTTTGTTTTTATTAAGATTGTCTCGTACTTTGCCAATGAGAGCCAGTATTAGTTTTTTTTTAAATTTCTCAAATAAATTGTAGCTAAAAATAAAAGATTTTTTTACGTTTTGACTTTGCTCGTTAGGGTCGTATTTCAAACCTTTAAAGCGGCCGAACTAAACCGTTTTATTTGGTTTGGTTTTATTTGATTTGAAATATTAATTTGGCCGGTTTGGTTTGAAAAGTTTTCAAACCGTATTATTTGGTTTGGTCCATACTTCAACCCTCAAACTGGCCAAACCGGACCGTGTACACCCCTACTGCCTGGGTGGCTGCGCAGCCGCACGTCACGCGCGGCCTCCTACCGCCGCTGTTGCGCTGCTCCCTGCCACCGCCGCTGCTCAGGTTTCCGTCTCATTCTTCGTCTCGTACAAATTACAGATTTGAAAATTACAAATAAATATAATCTATTACTAATTGTCCTATCAAATCTAATCACGAATTTTATCGTGGTTTTACAAAATAATTTAATCAAAACACGGATAAACCACCACGGATTAAATTAAACGGGTTTCCACGAGGAACAAAAACTAAAAACCAAACACCAATATCCAACGTAGTAAAATAAAATTCATACATGTATAAGTCGATAATCATTTTACCAACAGAGCCATGAAACAAAACCTCGCTCTGATACCAATTATAGGGATTTCGTTGTCGTGAATTGAATCACTTAATTCAAGTAAAACCCAGATCGTTCATGGATGTCAAAATAATTTCCATCGATAAAACCATAGCATGCTCCTATAAATTTAATACGATGGATATAGGATTGCCTTAAATTCGTAGGGTCTGAAATGATCTTCGCGTTGAATCCAATCTTTTGATTCCACTGCACAATTTGATTAAATCTGCTGAACAAGAAATTAGTACAAAACCCTAATTTTAAGATTTAATCAAAACAAAGAACAAAAGAGAAGAAGAAATGTCATTCTCCAGATTAGATCTTCAGATCTGTATCCCATTGTTGTTCAATCTTGCTACTGGTAAGTAGGGGTGTTCGCAGTTGGCCGTAACCGTTCAAACCGGCCAAACCTGATTTGAGGTTTGGCCGGTTATAATTTCATTATTTAAACTGGCGGTTTGAAAAAATTGAAACTAGTCCGGTTCCAGTTTGGTGGCCCATACCGGTCGTATATATATATATATATATATATATACTGCCAATTTTTTTTAAATCTAAAACACAAATTTATTTACTACATTTTAAATAGAAAAAAAGTAAACCCTAACATTTTTTCCCCAAACATTCGACTCTCGACTCTCCTCACTCGTTGCCTTCACTCGACACTCAATGGCCACTGCTGCGGCGCTGCCTTCCGCCTCCAATCGCCGGCAATGCCTACTTTCCCCCCAATCGCCCCCAATCGCCGGCGACGCCTGCTTTCCCCCAGTCGCTACTTTGCCCCAGCCGGTCGATTCTCCACCCTCGGTGCCCCCACGGCCTTCACCCTCGTTGCCCCATGGCCTCCACCCACGTCCCCTTGCCGGCAAGCTGCTTCGCCCCCAGCTGCAGCCCACCACTCGACCCACGTTCCCTCGTCGGTCATTGCTGGTAAGTAAGATATTCAGATTCTTTTTTGAGTTTATTATTTTGTCACAATTCATTTTCTTGATATGGCAAATTCTCCTTTGAGTTATGGAGGATAGCAATACTCAAATTGAGTTGGAAGAAGATGACATTGATGTTGAGAAGACACAAGGTGCTAATTCCAAAAGAAAGAAAAATAATTCACATGTATGGGATCATTTCAATGTTCCTGACAGTGGCGGATGCAGGACTTCAAGCTCGTGGGAGCTGAACTTTACTATGCCAATATCATACCTTAAAATAAGATATTAAAAAAGTTAAATAACTAAATATAATTAATATAAAAAAATTTAAAATAATATATTTTTATATTAACTGTAATGTACGAGTTTTGATATTTTTATATTAATTGTAAAATATGCTAAATAAGTTATTGATATCAATCTCTCATTAGCTTGAGTTTTTTAAGCAAATGAACTATAAACCTTTCTATTGTTTTTTTTCTCTAATTTTTAAACCCCTTTTTTGTAAGTGTATTATTCCATATATGTGGTCATTTTGAGCAAAAAAATAATACCATAAACAATATGCAAAATTTTTAAATAAACTTTATTCTAATCAATCAAATTTATTGAACTAATAATCTTGAAACAACATATGTGTTGGGAATTATTCTTGAATTCCTTCCTTAGGATCTTATTGTACAAGTTTTGTTGAATCAAAGCTTAGTAGTTGGTCGATCATTGCTGAAGTCTAGCATAGTCTAGCAACTCTGTTGTAATATCCTGTTTAGGAAAAATATCGAGTTGTAATAGATTAGGAAGTGCTTGAGAAGATTGCTGAAGGATTCAGCAAAAGGAACGAAGAATTTCAAGTCAAGCAACTTCGGAATGTTAGAAGTGTTCTCAGCAGATGATACCTGCTAGAGAAGTCAGCATACAAGAATGACTGCTAGAGATGTTAGCGGTCAAATGCTAAGGAGAATGATTGCTAAGGCATTAGCAATCATATGCTGAAGGAAGAGACTGCTAGGAGCATTCGCTCAGTAGTCAGCAATAAGGATATAGCAGAATGCTAAAGGAGTTAGCATTCGCTACTAAGAAGAAGATTGCTAGAAGGCATAGCAATCAAGGAACAAGACTCAAGTGCTGAGTACATATCTGCTGAGGAGTCAGCAGACTTAGCTACGAAGATAGATTGCTAGAATCACCTAGCAAACAGAAAAAGTCAAATACCTAGCAGAGTACTCCCAGCATTTTCCGATAGAATGCCAAAGCAAGGAGATACTCAACAGAAACTTGCAAAAGATGCCCGTTCTGACAGAAAGCCAAGGACGAAAGCCTTACCCGAAGTAGGTAAAAAGGCACTGTACACGCCGGAAAGGACGAAAAAGCAAGTTACTCTCTTGGACGAAGGAACCGTTGTGTCTAACGGGTATGGAGATTCAAAGTTTGAATCTCCAGATATAAAAGACAAGTCCAAACAGAGAGAAGACAAGAACTCTAACTACTCGAACTACTGCTCAATCAAACTCTCGAACAAGAGATTCATTCGACAAACAAAAGCGAAAAAGCAAAAGAGAGTAGTCATAAAGTTGAGAGCTCACATATGAGAATATTCAAAGCTCTCAACAACCGCCGTAGTGTCTCCATTCAATATCTGACACTACATTGAAGAGATTCCTTAACTTAGCTCAAGAATCTTCAATCATTGGGATACCTTCCAAATCAGGAAGCATCCAACAGTCATTTCTGGAAAGAATTGACTCTGACGGGCGTTTGCCAAAATCAGACAAGTTCGGGAAGGAACTGTAAAACTTCCATTGCTGCTGAGATTGAGTTTTACGAAGGTGTGCCCTTGACTCAAGCCGAAGTTGCCGACCAAGAAGATTGAAGCTCGGAGGATAGCTTTGTAGTGGTCGGGCCGAAAGTTCACCGCCTGCTACAAGAGAACGGCGATTACTTGTACTTCAAATATCTTTTTAGTGGAATTATTAGCGATAAGGCTAAGGAGTGGACGTAGATCTGTTAGATCGAACCACTATAAACACTGTATCGTTTACTTATTGTTTTATTGGTTTGTGTTTGATTTGAAACCTAGAAACCAAGTTGCTAGAGTATAACAATAAGAGACCCTAAGTACGATTCTGAGCTTAAACATTTAACAAAAACGTAAATGCAAGTGAACGCTATTATTCCGCTGCATTTCGTGTGTGAGTTGGTTTGTTTTTCACCACGACGACTCTGATCCGAGACCAACAATATGAATCGTAGTAAATTTAGTTATCGCCTTATTTACACTAATAACATGATAACTATCAATTGGTTATTCCTAAATACTGACCAATTTTTTTTTTCAACTTAAGCAATCAATAATTGCAACACAATTTATAATATAAGTACAAAATAATCAAAATTAAAATTTATTATAAAACAAATTAATAATAGAAATTTAAAATTTCAATAATAATTATGATTTGTTATTACCTTCACATTAACATGTTAAGTATCAATATATTAAAAAGGAAATTGACTTAATTAAAAAGCTCTTTTTCTTCTTATCGACTCAATTCAGATTTTTTTTCGTCATCGTCGACCAATGGCGAATTGCCGCAACCAAACTTTCTTTTTTTCTTTTTTAAACTTGTGCAGCATGATGTTATTTGTAAAAATTTTTAAAAATGAAATAGGGCCATTACTTCCATCTAGGGATGTCAATCGGGCTAACCCGTCGGGTTTCGGGCTAACCCTATCGGGCTGCGGGCTATTCGGTCTGGGTTGAATCGGACTGAATTTTTATCGGGCTAAAAATTCTTGAACCTAACCCTAACCCACCGGTTTTCGGGCTGACCCGTCGGGTTGGCAATATTTACGAGTTTATTTTAGTAAAAATTTTCTTAAAATATTTTAACAACGCCTAAAACAAAATAAAAAAAGAAAATGATGAACCAACATAAATAAAAGACATCAAATAACAATATCTTTGCAAAAAATAGTGATAAGTGGATAATCATAGTTTGAAAAGAAAAAAAAATCAATCCTTATATACCAACTAATTTAAGTAATAGAAGTACATTTCTCAACGTATAAAATAATAAAATAATGATTAAAAAATTAAATATAGCTTTCACTTGGGTGAACTTAACAACGAGTGGCTAAAGATTCTTGAAAGGAAGAAATGAGTAGGTACGCTAATTAGGAGAGTGACGAGTGGAAGACAGTGAAAGAGGAAGAAATGAGAGATTTTTGTGACGAAAAATTAGGTCTAGGGAATTAGGTATATAATTAATGGGTATAGTAGGATATAAATAATATTAGAAATAATAAATAATAAATTATTAAATATATTATTAAATATTTCCGGACCTACGGGCCGACCCGCAACCCACCGGGCTCAGCCCGTTCGGGCCGCCAACCCGTCGGGTTCAACCCGTTCGGTTAAAAATAATTTCGGGTTGGAAATTTTTTACCCTAACCCGCATTTTAGCCCACCAGTTTCGGGCCGACCCATCAGTTTCGGGCTTTATTGACATCCCTACTTCCATCATTAGACCATAAGCCCACAATTATAGTTCTTTTGAGATTGGGCTGTGACTTTAATTTTTATGCCTTAAATCCATTTCACTGTGGGTCTGTTAATAAAACTTTACAAATATTTATCTTAATTTTCATTTTAACATATATACATATAAAAATATGTTTTGAACTTTCGTGGGGTCGGGGAGCCCCCCAAGCCTAGGGGTGGCTCCCCCCTGGTTCCTGATCCTGTCCCGAAAGACAACTCACGTTGTACATGCAAATACTACCACAAAGACTACGCCTATGCTCCAAGTAAGATAGACACTAGCAGTTTATGGAATCATTTGAATAGTTGTAAAAAATACCCTAACCAGGACAAGAAACAGAAAACTTTTTCATTTGAGCCGATTAAGAGTGGTTTGATATCTACATTATTTACCAAAGAAATGGGTAGGAAAGCTCTAGTTAAGATGATAATAATTGACGAGTTTTCTTTTAAATTTGTTGAAAAGATGGGGTTTAGGTTATTTTGCTCTATTGTTTAACTTAAATTAGAGCTACCAGGTCGTATCACCATGGCTAGAGATATCATAGGCTTATATGTTGAGGACAGGGGAAAATTGAAAGCCATGTTTGCTAAGTCTTCACGACAATTCTATTTTACAACATAAACATGGACCTCAGTTCAGAATATTAATTATATGGTTTTAACTGTCCATTATATTGATGATGATTGGAAATCACAAAAAAGAATTTTGAACTTTGAGGGTGAGACAATTGGGATGATGATTGAAGCATGTTAGATTGCATGGGGTATTGAGAGGGCTCTCACAATCACTTTAGACAATGCTAGTTCTAATGATGCAGTTTTTCATCATATGCAAAAGAAAATAAGAAATTGGGGAAAATCAATTTTAAACTGTGATTTTTTGCATATGCGTTGTTGTGCTCATATTTTGAACTTGATTGTGACCAATGGTTTGAAAGATTATGACTCTTCTATCCAAGTGATTAGAGATGATGTTCGATATGTTAGATCATCACCCTCTAGGTTGGAAAAATTCAATCAATGTGTAAGAAAAGAGAAGTTGGAGGTTGATGGGAGTGTGTGCTTAGATGTTCCTACTAGATGGAATTCAATTTTTTTGATGTTGCAGTCGGCTTTGAAGTTTAGGAGGGGATTTGAGCGTTTGGGAGAGGATAGTCAATATATTCGATACTTTTATGAGGGATCAAGTGACACAAATAGAAATGGGCCACCTCGTGATTGAGATTGAGAAGCAACTAGTAATTTCATGAAATTTTTTGAGTTGTTTTACGATGTGATGAATTGGTTTTCGGGATCTTTGTATGTTACTTCGAATACTTATTTTCATGTTATGTGTTCGATGTATAGTCATATAAATTGTTGTATAGAGGATGACGATTCTAGGTTGAGTGTCATGGCTTCACAACTGAAAGTGAAGTATGATAAGCATTGGGGAGATGTGGAGAAAATGAATCATTTGTTGTTTATTGTTGTGGTACTTGATGCTCGTTATAAGCAGGAGTATGTTTATTGGAGTTTTTGTGATACTTATGGTAATGATGATCTTGCAATAAGAATGAGTAGGAAGGTGCACGAAACTATGAAGAGGCTTTTTGAGCATTATTGTGCACTTGATCCTATGCATGCTAAGAAAAAAGGTGATGGTTCCTCAAATAGTAATTTTGGTGATAGTGAGGATGGGAATCGCCCTATACACGAGAGACGGTTGTTAAAGTTCAAGTCTTTTATGAAAGCATGGGAAACTAGTGAAAAGAATGAATTGGAGAAGTATTCGAGTGAAGCAAAAGAGAATATAGACGGATCTTTTGACTTGTTGGGTTGGTGGAAGAATAATTCTAACAAATACAAGATTTTGTCTAAAATGGCAAAAGATGTGCTAGCTATTCATGTATTTACCGTTGCTTCGGAGTCAACATATAGCACTGGAGGTCGTGTTCTAGATTTTTATAGGAGTTCTCTAAGTCCTAGAACCGTGCAGGCGCTCATATGCACACAAAATTGGTTGCGAAGTGAAATCACTAGAGATAGAATTGATTTACAAAGTGCTTTGCAAGAGATTGATGATCTTGAAAAAGGTATTCATATGTTTTACTAATTTTATCATTTCTTATTTGTGCTAACAATGTTTAACTTTTTTTTTAATTTCAGATTTTACCAACCAACTAAATATTTGCACGGATCATATTGAAGAATAATATGTGTGATAAAAGGTAATTCTATTTCTCTAGATAATGTATTATTTTATATTTATGTTAATTCCATTAGTAACTGTAGTTTTTGTAGTTGAGAGTTGGGACCGAAGAAGAAGACTTGTTGCCTTTTTATTTTATATTGGAACTTTGAAGTGTAATAACTTTAATGGATTGTTGAAATGTTGAGGACTTTGACGTGTATTTTGTGGTTATCATTTAGATGTGGACTATGGACTTTTTTATTTTTTATTTTGTGTTTTAGAACATTATATTATTGCTATGAAGTATAGTTTTTATTTTGAAACGAAGTGTAGTTTTTATTTTGAAATATGTAGTGCATTGTTAAACTTTAGAACAAGTTTCATTTCAAACCGCAAAAATCGGCCAGACCGAACCATTTTTATATGGTTTGGCCGGTTTGCTTTGGCTAAATTGCTCGGCCGGTTTGATTTGGAAAAATCTCAAACCGTACCTATTGGTTTGACCGAGATATTCCTCTGAAATTGGCCGAACCGGACTGCGAACACCCTTACTGGTGAGGATCCCACAGGACTGTGATTGTGCAGGACAAAGTCGAAATCCTTCTCCTCCCTCTACACACACTGGCGTCGCCCCCTTCACTCTCTCTCCTAAGTTTTCTGTATTTTTCAACTGATATGATTTGAGAGAGAGTAACTGTTATTTATAGACCTAGGGTTGAAAACTCTAATGGGCTAGTGGGCTCCTTTCAACATATTATTTGAGCCAGACCTGAGACCTAAGTCAAATAATAAAGTGGGCCTATGAATTAATGAATTCTCATGTCCACAACTCAGAACACAATTAATTAATTAATATTAATTCTTTTTCACCATAGAATTAATACTGACCTACCCTTTTATTACCACGTTATGAGAAGAGACTGAATTTACTTGAGAATCCTCATATTTAAGGTTACTAGACATTAATTAATTGGAGCTTTTGACAAGCTTCACACAATTAATTAATTTCTTATTTTCCTGAGGAGTACCACTCAAACTTTATCACTCGTGCTTGAACTTAATCAGCCTACAGGACTTTAGCACGATGAACATTATTGAGCTCCTCATGGAATGTCTTCATCCTATTACTCGGATATGGTAACCTGACTCTAGTCTATGACCGTACTACATGAACTACTGTTACCCAAGCTGCGAGTATACGAGCACGTTACTCAGGCTCTCCCCCATGGCAAGTCAAAGTAACAGTCAACTCGTGCATACTCCTGAACCTTTATCAGGTTTGGATTCAATCAAGAGACGAGATCTTATATTCTCCGATGTCAGGCAGAAGAATACATATCACTATGGTCCAATCAATACGCAACTGCACGTACCAGCATATCAAGTGATCAAGACATATCACTTCTTTCCGACTATGCTGCAACATATACCGACAAACTTATCCTCAAAGCAGTCTCGACTGTGATCACTATATTTTTATCTCACTAGGTCAAGTGATCATACTATCTTCTGCAATCTACAACACGCCATATGATCGTCCCCATCGGTGAGATAAGAGGATACCGTTGTTACTCGCATGTAAGTTTGTTTAACATATAAGAAATAAAGCTAAATGTATACACACTGTAATAAATGCTTTCTGTATACAAAATCCAACAGAGTGAGTTAGTGGGATTAATATTTTATTGTTGAGTGAAAGCTGTCATTTTAGAAATGTGACAATTCGATTGGGAAGCTCGATTTGGTAAGTGTGACAATTCAACTGGGACGGAGGGAGTATGTTTTTGGGCAATTGAAATGGACTCAATGGAGATGGGACTGACGAAGTAAGCCTTCGACTGAGCACCTGCTTTGGATCTTAACAATAGGTATTTGGGCTTGGGTCAATTTATGCTATATGCTTTTGGACAATTAAAATGAACTCAATAGAGATTCGTCTGATGAAGTTGGACCGAGGCTTGGTCAACACGTGTGCACGTGTACGAAACATGGTTGAATTAGTCGCACATCTACATAACGATACATAACGATAAGCCGTTTTGTTCCCCGTTCAAACCACACCATCATATCGGGTGTAACCAACAAGCTCTTAACTACCCTTGTCTTCTTGTATGGTGTAACTAGTAACCATGCCATAATGAGCAAACAAGATCCTCAAAGTGGAGACATTTATAAATAGGCATCCTAGGTACATATATGTTACTGAAAATGACTTCTGAACGACATATTTCCAAAATGTCCATACTTTTCAAATTTTCTAACTAACTCAGTCCTACTTCTCTCCAGTTCGTCGGAGCTCTATCGACTATGGTGTTGCTCAAATCGAGACGAAAGCCATTTTATATTTGGGAACAAAACACCAAAACAAAGTACTATGTGGGCGGTTTTGCGGGAAGAGTATTCATCGACTTGACTACTCCTATTTATCTATTGTTTCTCAATGTTATTTTCTAACGCTCATTTGTTTAACTTTCTATCTTCTACTTCAGTGCTTTTGAAATCGTACTATCTCAATTGTAAAACAACAGTTAAGAGTCTCAATACTTCTTATTTTTAGCTAATTCTTTCACAATTTTGAATCCCAAAAATATGTTTTGAACTATTTTTAATGGCAAAAGTTTGTGTGATACGATATTTTTGTGAGATATTGTGAGACATGACACATTCTCGGAATGTTTTTTTGTGCATAGTGCATCCCGATCATAGTGCTCTCATTTAATTTCCAATCAAAATATTATTATTTCAATCGAAATGCTCGTATTTCGAGTAGAATACGCTCATATTAATCGGAAATTCCGTATTCCACCGAAATGCGTCCAATGTAAAGTAGATTTCGAATGAAATATGTTCTATTTTACAATGTCTCACAAAATACATATTATATATGCGACTCACTCTTTTTTAGTAGGAGACAAGAATAATCGATTGTGAAATATTTTATTGGGATTGAAACATAAAAAACATTATAAATTAGTGATGTGCAAGGTTTGGAGGGCTTCATACAACATCATAAAGATATGAACCTCTGATATTTGGACAGCATCGCATATTTCAAGCAACAATAATAATCTTGCAAATATATCGTGCAGAAAACGTGCGAAAAGGGTAGAAATAAGTAGACATTGCCCCTTTCACGTATACATATTTATTACCAACCCCACAAAATTATTCCATATTAATTAATTTAAAATTTATACAGTTTTGACTCAAATATAACTGCCCCTGATAGAATTGTGCTGGATTAATGAAGAGAAACATAATAAAATATTATAAATTTTATGTGAAGCTAAATTATAAAATAAATTATTTTAAGGTTAAAATGGGTAAGATAATAATGAATATTTGTTCGGATACATCTCAATCATTTGGACGTCATAAAGAAAAAGATGATTTTATGAGAAATTATTTTTCACAAAAATTATGTGAGACAGACTTTGCAAGGTCCATATTAATAATGGAGTTTTATCGATTCAGGACCCAAAATATAGTTTAATTGTCTATTCAGGACCCGAAAGATTAATTGTCAATTCAGGACCCGAAAGATTAATTGTCAATTTAGGACCTGAAAGATCACAAAAATTCTCAATCCAGGACCCGAAAGATCATACAATTCTCAATCCAGGACCTCAATATCAGGTCCTGGATTGAGAATTGTTTGATCTTTTGGGTCCTGGATTGACAAATCATATTTCGGGTCCTGGATTGACAATTTAACTATCTTTTGGGTCCTGGATCGACAATTCTCCATTAATTATACTACTTCGTTGAGTAAGTATATCATTTTAATAAATTAAATATATTATTGTATTTGACTAGATAAATTTTTAATACTTTATTTTAAATCTGAATACTTTATGAACTGATATATAATTACAACTGAAAATGATGTATATAGTCAATAATGATAAAAATGCAACATTTATCGAACAAAAATACATTATTATAGTTAGAGAATATATCATTTACTGAAGAAAAGTGCATCATTTTATTATTCCATCTACAATTGGAAAAATATGTATTTAGTTAATAAAGTCTAAATATATCCTTTGCTGAAGAAAAATATATTATTTAGAAAAAAAACACATCATTTATTAAATAAAAATAATCATATAGTGAATATAGTCTATATAAATCCATTAAAAAAATATGGATAAATTTATATCCATCTCACACACAAAAAAAAATTATGAGTATATCTTATACAAATTTTTACTAAAACAAATATTGTATTTGTACTGGTTCCTACTCCAAGTAAACTAATCAAATAACTAATTATAAACTATATCAAATTGGATTATAATTTAGTTAAAAGAATAATGAAATTGAAGGTTCGATTTATTTTGTAATTTGGAGTTCCTCGCTAGCAACCCATCAATTCTACATATTGTAAATTTGGAGTTTTATAAGATAATGTTGTGGATTGAAACGATTGCAGATACAAATAACAAACAGAAAATAAAACGAAATAAAGAATTATAGTGATTCGAGCTATGCTCTACATCTACTCTTCTAGCCTCTTCGGTGATGATTTTATTGTGGTGAAGAAATTACAAAATATGACAATAATGGACAATTACAATAAGTGGGGAGCAGAAATATTTATAGGGAAATATTTCTAGATACATAAAGAATATAAAACCTAGATATGATAAGATATATCTAAATCTATCTCTAATAGATTTATTCATATTCAAATCTAATACAGATTATGATAAATCTTGTCCAACAATGAAACAAGATATACACCATATCTTTTCCATATCTAACCAACTCGATCAGCTCATCGAGTTCCTTGGCCTATACGAGCTCGACCCACTTTACCGAACTAGTCTCCTCGACCCACTCGAACTTCCTCGAGTTATATTGAGACTACTCCAATAGATAAAAAAGGAGTATTAATACATCAATAAAAGTGGACATACATTTAAAAATGAAAATCACGTGAGCAAAAGAATTTGGCAAAAATAGAAATTTTGTTACGGTATTTATCAAATAATCGTGCTTGATTTAAATCTAATACTCCCTCCGTCCTGGGTTGACCGGACACAATAATTAAAAAGTGTAAGTGTAAAGTAAGTTTAGTGGAATTAATATTTTATTGTTGAGTGTGAAAAATTTATTTTTTTAAGTAATGAGACAATTGAAGTGAGACGAACAAAAAAGGAAAGTGGGACATTTGAAATGGGACGAAGATAGTACAATTTATTTTCCATTCTCATGTAAAAAGAAAATCATTCAATTACTTGATCGACCTCAAGGAATCTATTCATACACGATTTTTGTATCTTTCTAATTCTAATTAGTTTAGAAAATACCCTAATTAATTTAGGAGATGTTCCTATATTTAAGAAAGGTTTTATCTTAATCCTTGTCTATTAAGACGTATTTAGAATCAATTTACTATGTTACAGCAGGGATCATATGTCCGATATTCATTAGAAATGTTCGAATTGTAGCAATCTTTTTTTTTTTAATTTTTTAAATAAAAATATATTTATATAAACTCATATGCTTAATATCGTTTTTAGTAAGGATTTAATTTAGATATTTCCTTGATGTATACATACTTCATCTGTCCCGGTTAATTTGCCATATATTGATCGAATACGATGATTAATGTTTATGAGTATAATGAAAATAATAATTTATTAGTAAGTAAAAAAATCTGTTATTTAATGACTAATATACTGGAACATATAAAAAAAATGGCACTAATATAACGGGATAAAAGAGTAAAAATTATGAACAAACAAGTCTTAATATAAAATATTAAACATCTATTATCTCAAACCTCATTCAACCATTATATATATATATGAGGATCATATATCAAAGAAGAATTTGCAAGAAGCAGAGGTTTCTCTCTATATGTATATTGTATCTATAATTCATATATACTACTCCCTCCGTCCCATTCAAGTAGTCTCATTTCCCATTTTTATTTGTCCCATAAATTAGTCCTATTTTCCTAAAATGACAAATTTTTTCACGCTCACTAATAAAATATTAATTCCACTACACTCACAACCCTTAATCTCCGTGCCGAAAAGAAATGGGACTAACGGAGGGAGTACTATTTATATCTCTGTGTTTGTCAGTGAGGAATTTCTATAACTATCTCTCTCTCTCCTTTCATTTGCATTTGCTACGTGAATGAACCAAAATACAACTTTACAATATACACATCTATATATATCACGTTATTTTTCTTTAATAATTTTCTTCTATATTTTAGGCAAATTAACAGAAAGCAACGGTTTTCGATCCACGCCTTCTCCCTCTACCCCTCATCCCACTTTCTCTCAATATTAACCCCTGATCTTCCTCCGAGCAATGTTAAGCGCCGGGAAGAACGCCGCCGCAGCAGCCTCCACTTCCACTCACCAACGCCGGCGTGCCGCAGCGGAAAAGGAAACTCCTCCCGCCGAAGACAGTCACAGCGATACGGAGTCGGAAGAATTGAACGACGAAAATAATGGCAATGGCGGCCCACAAAATATTCCGCAGCAGCGCCACCACCACTGGTGGCCGGGAAAGTGGGCCTTGTTCGTGGAAGGGTTCTTGAAATCTTTGATGCCGAGGAAGAACCTCTGCCGCACCGTTTTCGCGATTCTTCTGATGATGGTGTCGTTCTCAGCGTATTTGAGATTCTTCTTCGTGCTGCGCGGCGGCGGGGCGGTGGCGGACGGGGAGTTCGCGGCGGCGGAGAAGGAGACGTTGATCATACGGAATTTCAAGAAGGATCTGTCGTCCACTGCGCAGATGGCGGTTTTCGAGGCGGAGTTTCATTCGAGTTCCGCGGCGGAGAAACGGCGGCAGAAGAAGTCTCCGGTGAGTATAGGAAGATAGTTACTCCATAATTTTGAGTTTCTTGAAGTTTAGCAAGTATAATTTTTTTGGTTCTTGGACAATTCTTCACCTTGTGCTACGTTTTCAACTCGCAGCATGCATTAAATAAATGTCAACTTCTACATATTAATGGGTGCGTGGCCAAGAATTCAGCGATGGAAGATTTAAAAAAGCATTGAATGTGGCATTTAATTAGCACGGAAATATTTATATCTAATTGATCTTGTTTTTTTATTAATAGAAATTACGAGTAGCTATGTTTCTGGTTGGTTGGTTTTCCGCTTTCTGGGCCATGATCGGGATTTTGCGTTCAACTTTTTCTCTCACTCAAATTATTCTTAATTAACGTTGAATTCTAATGATTAACCGAACGTTGCGCACTTTTTTAATTTTTTGCCCTTTTTCTAATTAAAAAAAAATATATTTACTGACTTGTCTGAATGCTTTACATTAGATATGTAGGAATTAACTCTTTTTTAGCTCTATAATACGTAAAATAACTGTGCATGGCGTTTTTGTATCCACAGTTATCGGAAATGTGGCGAAAACCATATAGCGGCAGTGTATATCAGTGCATTGTTCGACCAAAGAATCGCATTAGTAAGTAAACTTTACTCTCTCTCTCTCTCTCATGAGTCAGGCCAGGTAGCTAATCCTTTTAAGAATGTCATGATATCAGAGACATCATCAGCAACGAATGGTTACATACTAGTTCAAGCAAACGGGGGACTGAATCAAATGAGAATGGGGGTAAGTAGTGTAGATGATATGTTTTGAGGCATGAATGAATCTGTGACGTTTGAATCATATATCATATGCAGATATGTGATATGGTTGCAATAGCGAAGATGATGAATGCCACTCTTGTGCTTCCTTCCCTCGATCACTCCAGCTTCTGGACCGACCCTAGGTATATTAATTATATATTGCATATGGATGGATGAATCTTTTCTATTCACCTCTGCATGCTTTGCCAGTGACTTCAAGGATATCTTCGATTGGAAGCATTTCATCCAGGTTTTGAGGGACGACATAGAGATCGTCGACAGCTTGCCACCCAAATACTCAAAGCTCAAGCTTACCAACAAAGCTCCCATCTCCTGGTCTAAGGTGATCTTGATTTTCATACTACAGATGTGTGTGTGTGTGTGTATTTTTCTTGAATGTAGCTAAGATTTGAGATTCTTGATTTGTTGCAGGCTGGCTACTACAAAGGGGAGATGGCTAATCTGCTGAAAAAGCGCAGGGTCATGAGGTTTACTCACACCGACTCACGCCTAGCCAACAATGGCCTCGCCCCATCCATCCAGAAGTTGAGGTGTCGAGCCAACTACGTGGCGCTTCGTTACACCCCAGACATCGAGGAGCTGGGGAGGAAGCTTGTGAGCAGATTGAGAGAAGGCGATGAGCCCTACATTGCTCTTCACCTGAGGTAATCATAATCATTCATCTCTCAGAATCTCTCTGTTGCAGAATTTGATGTTTTTGTGACCTTGTCCTAACCAGGTATGAGAAAGACATGCTAGCCTTCACCGGCTGCAGCCACAACATCACTGCAGGGGAGGCCGAGGAGCTTCGGAGGTTGAGGTACGAAGTCAAGCACTGGAAGGAGAAAGAGATCAACAGCAGAGAGAGGAGGCTGCAAGGGGGCTGCCCCTTGTCTCCGAGGGAGGCTGCAGTGTTTCTCAAGGCCATGGGGTATCCTAGTACAGCAAGAGTGTACATAGTTGCAGGAGAGATCTATGGCAACAAAAGTATGGACGCGTTTCGAGAGGAATACCCTAATGTTTTCTCACACTCAACTCTTGCAACTCCAGAGGAGTTGAACCCTTTGAGGGGCTATCAGAACCGCTTAGCTGCTTTGGACTACATCGTAGCTCTGGAGAGCAATGTATTCGTTTACACGTACGACGGGAACATGGCGAAGGCCGTTCAGGGGCACCGGATGTTCGAGGGTTTCAGACGGACTATCAACCCTGACAGGTGATGAGTCACACAACAACTATGATGGTACCATGTTAAGGGAGGAAATTAAGAAACTTGACTCCTTTTTCATTTTTTGTTTTTGTTTTTGTATTCAAACAGGCTCAGTTTTGTGAGGATGATAGATAGGCTAGACAATGGGTCAGTTTGTTGGGAAGATTTTGCAGCAGAAGTGAAGAAATTACACGAAAACAGAGTGGGGGCGCCTTACCAGAGAGAAGGAGGGCCAACTCCTAGGCAGGAGGAGAACTTCTATGCAAATCCTTATCCAGGTTGTATATGTGACAGGTTGTAAATATATCATGAGACAGCTTGATCCAAGACCTAATGCATGACGATGATAGCTTCTGTTTTCGGGGGGAAACAGAAAAACTGACAAGTGCATGAAGCCATGATGCAAGAAAATGGTTGTTGGCAGCAGCTGCAAGAGTTGATCAAGATATGTGCAGCTGCTGCTATGGGGTAGAAACCGTTTTTTGTTGAGGGGGAGTAGAGATTGTTAGATTTAATTTGTTTCATTCATTGAATGTAAATTTTGTGAAGAAGAGAAAAAAGGGCTAACAAATTGATTAAAAAAAAAGTTAAAACATGGTGTGATATCTGTTGAATGGTTTACTTAGGCTGTCTGGTTTGGTGTTGAAAGCAATGCATCTTGAATTACATTACATGTGGATTTGAAACTACATTTTAATATTACAAGTTAATTTAATTACTGAAAAAAATCATCATTAGTAATGTACAATTCAAGCATCATGGGAAGTCATCTTACGCAACTATTCTAAGCAAAGCATGAGAGAGAGAGAGAGAGATAAATGACGATGAATAAACCTCATTTGACAAAGATTACAGACAATGGTAGTGCTACAGACTGCTTTAAACACATGTTTACTCAAAAATATGGTCGCAAATCTCATCTTCCCTGTATTTAATAGATAATCAATTCCAACTTCAATGAATTTACTTGGACCGGATGAGATTTAATTTGATGTATTCTATTTTTTTAATTTTTTTTTAAAGAATGATGCATACAAGAACATGTCACTATTGATTTGACTTGGATATATTTCAATTGAAATATTTTTCAAATTGGAAATTTCTTTAATCTTAATCCCAACTATTTTATTTTTGGATTACCTTATGGAATTAATATCCTTACAAAAATCTTTAAATCTTAAATATTTCAATCATAATCCAGATTTTAGCCTAGTTCATTCATATTAACTCAAGGAATTTGGTAGAATATAGATTGTCATCCACAAAATTGTCATAATTTCCAAAAGAAGATAACAACTGCTGTCCAAATGTTAATAAAATTACTCGGTTTACGTTTCCAAAGTTGTTATAATTATACATTTATATATAATACTCTTAAACTTAAACTTACCATCAACCGTTTTTTCAAACACATTTCAATAATAAACATCTCATCTCATAAAAAAAAACTTCCAAAAGAAAAGTTATGTGATTCATTCTCCCTTCCTTGTTCTCCACTAAAAAAATTTATCAATAATAAATTATATGGATCTAACTTTATGTATTATTATTGGTCCTACATTATCAATTTTAAACATAACGGAAGTCTTAAATCTAGGATTAGAAAATATTCCAAAAACTTAGACAATTGATAGGGTGTTGGTCCCCGATCAGAGTTATGATATATGCAGCAGAAATATTTAATTTATCTTGCACGTATCTTGCTAGGGTCACGACTTAGCAAGTGTTTATCCAAACGTTTTAGCTCGAGTATTCGTTAGATTGATTACAGTTTATACTGCAACACTTGGTGTGTTGAGTTTCAAATGATCTAACGATAAACAGATAGAGTAATAAAGCCATAAGCGACACAAGGGTTTTTATAGTGGTTCGAACAAATGTTCTACGTCCACTCTCCAGTCCTTTGACTGAAAATCTCACTAGAAGAATGAGTACAAGGTTAGGCCTGATCTCTAACGTTGAGCAGCTCCTCCGTCTGGTCAGCGCGCACCTTCAAGCACCTCGATCTCCAATCTTCGATCGGTGTCGCTCCTTAGAGTGAGGACAAACCTCCCTTCTCCTCGGACGTCGACTGCTGGGAGTTTTATAGTTCTTGCGTTGCCCGTACGAATCACTCTTGCTCTGCAATAGTGACTGCTAGATTTTTTCTGGAGTAGAAGGAATCCCAATATACCTTAAAGAAGATAAAATTCTTAGGTCTTCGAGCTTCTGTTATGAAAGCTTACAAGAAGCTTCAATTAAGAACTTGGCTCGGTTGTGTTCGCGTGTTAGAGAGACTGTGTTTTATCTCTTTTGTTATCTCTTGTATGTACGAAGTCGCGAACCTTTGAATCAATTAAGGATGACACCTATTTATAGGTGAAGATTCAAACGGCTGTTTAAGGGAATGCTCACCTATCTGCATGCTTCCTTTTTCTGCGTCGGACAGAGACTCTTCAAGTCTCCTTGTCTCTAATTGGCGTAGCATCTATCTTTAGCCGTCTCTTGTCAGAACGAATCTTTTGTAGGTCTGAACCCCTTTTTCTTCATGATGATTATTCCATTCTCTTGGTTGGTTGGTTCTTCTCGTAACTTGTAATCCGTCTGATATTTGGCTTTGTAATCTTTCTCTTGATTGTTGATTGTCGTCTGCTGGATACTGATGTGCGTCGGATGTCTACGTAGTTTGCTGGAGTTCCTTCTTCAGCATTCTTGTCGTTTCCTTCACATCTTTGGCCTTTCTGATCTTCAACAATCTTAGCAATTAGGTAAGTATGCTGACTCCTTCAGCAAACCCGAATCTTTCTATTTCTTAATCTATTACAACTCGAGTATGAATTCCTATACATGACTTTTTACAATTTACTCGATACTGAGTTGCTTAGCTTTGATCCACCAAAACATATCAAACTATGATTATGAATTGGTTTACAATGGAGGGGTCTAACAATATTCCTAACAATTTCCCCCTTTTTGGTGCGATCAAAGCCACTATCTTAAGCTTTAATTCTTGATTGATCATAGGAAAGCTGATTACTGAGATTACATAAAAGTTTCCTATCAATTCTATTCTCAGTGTCTCAACTCCCGTAGACTCAGTATTGTTCCTAAACATTCCCCCTTAACATATCAAGGGTATTGCTCGATAAACAGGTCAATCAGGTAAATAGCTTCAAGGTCATATTACCAGGTAAGTACAAAGCATATTTACGCATAACATCATCAAGCAATCACATGAACATTTCACACACATCACATTCCACGTAGTTTGCTGATTACACCAAGTGTGTAATTTCAGCTTATTCATTTAGATCAGCGTTGGACAATGAGATGTTGTCTTCAACCTAGGTTAGTTTTTATTGATAATCATATATTCTTCCGTACAGTCACATAACCCAAATTGAAATCGAAAAATCTGTTCAAGCAAACAGCTAGGAGATGTAGGGTTTAGAGAGATATTACTTCTTTGTCGTTGATGAGTCTGAATCAGTAGCATTCTTGGCACTTGAGGAACCGGCAGTGGGCTTCTTCATCTTGCTGAGAGTTTCTGTTGTCTTCTTCATGAAGTTGTCCACAAGAGCTTCTCATTCTTGTCTTCTGATTCTTTCCTTCTCTTCAATTCTTCTCTGTTCTTCTCTCTCTTCCTCTTCACGTTGTCTCCTTAGCTCTTCTTCATGTAGTCTTCTCGCTTCCAGTCGATGAATCCTTTCTTCTTGCTCCATTCTTCTTTCTTCTTCTTCAACTAACCTCTTCTCTTCCCCTTCTTTGATCGCAACAAAAATTCCAGTGGAGAAGGTCTCGAAGTTGTCAAGTTGGATGGCAAGAATCTCGTCTTTAGCTTCAGACACTTTGGTAGAGATTTCCTTGTGCATGATTGGTATCATTTGCTCTCCGATACTCCGTTCTACCATGGTATGAATAAAGTGCTGGAGATCTCTCTGGTAGGTTCTGGTATTCAGGGGCTCAATCGCCATGAATGGAGATTCCTTAGCAGGTACAATTTGATTGTCAATGATAGACATGAGAGCTGTGGTTGCCAATCTTGCAGTTGATGTGGATGGTTGGTCAGCTGGAGCCATTACAGAGTGTGTGGTTTCCCTACCTTCTTCTTCTTTTTCAGCAGGATTTTGCTCGGATGACCTTAAGTTCTGTACTCTGAAAGGCTTGCTGGCGAGTTGGTTTAGGATTTTCTTCTTGAATTACAACATCTTCATCCTATTTTCCTCTTTCTTTCGTGCAACTTGTTCCTCTGCTAACTTCTTCTTTAGTTCTTCAGCAGCGGCCATTTGATGTCTGGTGGCAGGAGATTTGAAATTCTGAGTGAATGGTGGAGAGTCTTCTATGGCATATTCTGATGGTGGCAGAGATCGATCTCCAGTGGCTGCTTTGTGAGCCTTGATCTTCTGTAACCTCGTAGCAACTTGCTTCTCCGTGTACTATCTATTGGATGTCTGGTCCATCCAATCATCAGCCCATTCTTCTTCACTCCTCCAGTAGTTAAGACCCATCCTTGCCATCATGATTGAGCGGTCCTCATAATGTAACTTGTGAGTGGCATAATCAAAGAATCATCATCTCCTGAACTCTGTTCTCAATCATTCTTGATCGGACGACTCTCCTTGGAGTTCAGCAGAATATGAGTCATTGACTTCGGCGGCAGCTTGAGTTTCTATGAACATACTTATGTCTCGTGCCCAGGAGATGAGATCCACGTTCTCCTCATCTCTTACTGTGAGAGAGGGACACCACTTTGCAATCCGTTGTGCTTTGAAGTTCCTGTCGGGTGGTCCTTCCATGGGCACTGAGAGTTTCTTCTCTAAATATAGATTCT
Source organism: Plectranthus barbatus (assembly GCA_026898455.1). Taxonomy (NCBI): domain Eukaryota; kingdom Viridiplantae; phylum Streptophyta; class Magnoliopsida; order Lamiales; family Lamiaceae; genus Plectranthus; species Plectranthus barbatus. The sequence goes on along the minus strand of JAPKLW010000634.1, from coordinate 153,242 downwards.
CCATATGTGATAATCCCTGCATCTTCTTCATCATCAGAGCTGGGAAGATCACTGAAGGATATACTTGAAACTTCTGGAGAGCTGGGAACCGGAATGCGTCGTTGCCAGATGGATTCTATGGTTCTTTCGAGCACACTTGTGGTATTTGCCTCTGTATTTCATCCTGGAACAGTAGAAGGTTCAATACCCAGTCGTCGTAGATATTGTTCTTCAAAATGTTGTGGTGTTGCTCCAGTGATCCTCGAGAGCCTTGCTCTATCGAAGTCGGTCTGCACTAGCAAGTCACGAGAGCCCTGTTCCATCAAACTTGGTTTTTTGCAGGCTACGAGCCATCTCAGCCTCCTTCACACCATATAGACCATCGTGTGAGATGTACAACCTGAATTTAGTATCCAATTCAAAGTCGGGCCTAAACTCCAATTACTGATTGTTCTCTCCACACCTTTCGTAATACCGTGTCTCCCAAACTTAATATCTGAGCACTACGAGCTCTTTCCAGTGCATCCTTCTTCTATTGTTCTGTCATCTTGTTGGTCAACACAACCTCCTCCTTTAAGGTATCTGACAAGCCTTGCTGCACAACACCGCTCGCATCTTCATCATCCACAGATTGAACGATCATGTAAAATGATCCACCTCGAATATTAGCTGAACCTACTGCAATCACTTTGACCACGTGTTCGTTCTACGTTCACCGCACAAATTCGTTGTGAAATAAGTGATTGCGAACATAGATAACAAACAAAAAATAAAGAACACAAAGATTTATAGTGGTTTGAGCGTACGCTCTACGTCCATTCTTCAAGCCTCACACATGTGATATGTATTATTCAAGGTGAAGAATAAAATTACAGGGTTACAGAGTTATCAGGAAACACAAACCCTACTCTTCCTCTAGACTAACTAGTATTTCTTAGCAACTACATTGTGTTTGGGCAAGTTTACAATGGTGTGGAGCATAGATATTTATAGGGATAGATTCATAGATACACAAGGAAATCAATCCTGATATGGTAAAGATATTCAAATCTTAATCTATCTCAAATAGATTAATACCTATCCAAATCCTATACTGATAAGGTTAAATATCATCCAACAAGGAAACAAGATATGCTACATATCCTTACCATATCTCACTCGAACTAATGTGGGATATTTGAGTTTGTCAATCCCAACTATGTCCAATGAGTTCGCTAGGTCCATTGGCTGATTTCAGTCTTGACAAACTTTAGAACAAACATGTCGCTAGGCTTGAAGGCTGGATAGATTGTGATGTTTAGTTCTTCACAGAACGTCGTAATGGTGAGATGGGTGTTTCTCAACTTTTGAGAATAAATAAGAAGTTGTCTCAAATTCAGCTATCTTAGAGAGTATTTGAACTCTAGATCAAGCTCAAATATCTTGGGTCTCGTGTTAATAACACGGTAGGAGAGAGTGTAGATTCATAACGTGTGATTGTTAAATTTGTTTATAATTCATAACACGTTCTCTACAGAACTATTATTTTATATAAAGAGAGAGATGACACTTGTAGCCTTTGAAAAGTAGTTGTTTCCATAGTTGTTGGTCGTACTGTCCTTTCCTGAAAGGGTGCAGAATGCCATACTTTTTGTCAGAACGACTCTTTTTAGTCAGCCCAAGGAGCCCCGGGATCTCCTTATCTAACTTAGATGAATGAATGCCTAAGTTCTTTTTGTTGTTGTTTGTTTTCTTCTTTTGACTTTGTCAATTGAGTCTCATTCTTAGCTGCAAGTCAGTTCTTTGAGAATTTCATCGAGTTTTATAAGTGATGACAAATTACTATCAGTTACAACTCAATATGAATAATTGATTATACAATATTATACATTATTGAACTCAAACTAAGTCAGTTAATTCTATTTGAGGTAGTATATGCTCGGCCTTCTTCCTACAATTTCTTTTGGATATCTGGCTGTCATATTTTTCCATGTCTTTGTGATTACAACAAGAACAAGTTTAAGCAGTGCAACATTCCATGTGTGTTTATTGGCTACAACATGCATCACAAGGGCTTTAAGTTTTTTTATCCATCAACATCTCGCATCTACGCCACGCGCCATGCGACATTTGATGAAGGTTGTTTTCCCTTCTCAAAATATAGAGTTTCAAGTTCACATTCTCAACAACTTTTTATAGATTTTCCAGAAGGATCTTTATCGGACTCCAACCCCACTTCCGCTACAACTTCTACTCCGCCTGCATGTCAGTTGTGTCCTCCAGATACACCTCCTATCGATTAGTTATCTCCACCAAATCACGACCCACCAGGTGTTCTGCATTAGGTTGTTGCACCACAACATATGGCTGCGCCACTACTGGATGATGCTCAACCACTCATTACTACGCCGCCGCCTATTCCACCTCCTCCGACTTGCACACATCCAATGCAAACGAGAGCTAAACTCGGTATCTTTAAACCACATTATCCTGTTGATATAAATTGCATTTCTGTTTATTCAACAGTCACTACTTTACCGGACCTCGTGGAATCAAATCGACACTCAAAGTACCTGCATGAACTCGTGCAATGCAAGAGGAAATGAACGCCATTTAGTCCAATAATACTTGGTCTCTAGTTTCGCGTCCGGGAAATGCAAATATTGTTTGTTCTAAATGGGTATATTGCACTAAATTACTGGCTGATGGTTCTGTCAAAATCGTTATAAAGCTCGTCTCGTAGCTCAAGGGTTTAGCCAAGTTCCTGATGGATTTTGTATACTGAAAGCATTTATTACAATGAGTATACAACGATTTATTTCTCCTATCTGTTAACAATTGTACATGTGTGAACAATGGTATCCTCTTGTCTCACCGATAGGAACGATCATACGGCGTGTTGTAGATCGCAGAAGACAGTATGATCACTTGACCTAGTGAGACATAAACCTGATCATAGCCGAGACAGCGTATGAGGATACGTCTGTCCGGATGGCTGTGGCATTGTCGGAATAAGTAATCTGTCTTGGTTACTTGACATGCTGGTACGCAGAGGTGGCGTATTGATGGACCGCAGTGAGATATATTCGTCTGTCTGACATCAGCGAATAAAAGATCTCGTCATATTGATTGAGTCCAAACCCTAACAAAGGTTCAGGGGTTTGCACGGGTTGACTGTTGCTTTGACTTGCCATGGTGGAGAGCCTGAGTAACGTGCTCGTATATCCGCATCTTGGGTAACAGCAGTTCGTGTAGTACCGCTTGAGACTGAACTTAGGTAACCATATCCGAGTAATAGGATGGGGACATTCCCTGAGGAGCTCAATAACATTCATCGTGCCAAAGTCCTGCAGGTTGATTAAGTTCAGGCACGACTGATAAGGTTTGAGTGGTACTACTCAGGAATTATAAGATATTAATTAATTGTAGTTAGAGCTTGTCAGAGGCTCCGATTAATTAATGGATGTCCGATAACCTTAAATATGGGGATTCTCAATTAATGCAGCCCGTTCTCATAACGTGGTGATAAAGGGGTAGGTCAGTATTAATTCCGTGGTGAAAAAGAATTAATATTAATTAATTAATTGTGTCCTGGGTTGTGGACATGGGAATTAATTAATTTATAGGCCCACTTTATTATTTGCATTAGGTCCCAGGTCTGGCCCAACAAGTGTGCTGAATTGAGCCCAGGAGCCCATCAGGGTTTACAACCCTAGGTCTATAAATAGACAACTCTCTCTCATAAGTTGTAACACAGTTGAAACACACTAAACCTGGGAGAGAGAGTGGTGGGCGCCGTTTTTGAGAAGAGAAAGGAGGAGAATTTTTGAATTCTGGTCCTGCTCAAGCCACAGATCTACGGAGTCCTCACCAGTAGTAGATCTGAACAGCACCGGGACACAGATCTGAAGATCTAATCTAGAGAACAAATTCCTCTTTCCCTCTCCCTTTTTGTTTTCGATTTTAATCTAGAAATTAGGGTTCTAATTTCTGTTTCCGCAGATTAAATCGAATCGCGTGGTTGAATTGGATTTTGGAATTCAAACGCGAAAGATCGGTTCAGACTCGACGGAGTTACGGTAAACCCTAAATCCACAATTCTTCGTATTAAATTCATAGGAGCATGCTAGGGTTTTGAGAATTTAATTATGGGCAATATCCATAGATCGATCCGGTTCAGTTTGGTTTTGGTGATTCGGTTCACGGAAAAACCCTACAGTTCCTGGATTTGATTTCACTCATACTTTTAGCCCAGTGGTCAAAGTGCCTACAGTTCGCATTGTGCTCTCTCTTACTGTGATAAATTCCTGGTCTTTGCATCAACTCGGTGTAAAAAATGGATTCCTTAATGGCGTTCTTGACACTCCTGTCTACATGGAACAACCTCCTGGTTTCATTGACCCGCGTTATCCAGATCTTGTATGTCGGTTTCATAAAGCTATTTAAGGTCTTCGAAAAGCTCTGCTCGCCTGGCATCAATGTTTTCGAGGTTTTCTGTTGTCACTTGGTTTTCTTTGCAGCGCCGCAGACACTTTTCTTTTTTTTTTTTTTCAGAAAAGATTTGATCCTCATACATCTTCTTGATTATGTGGACGATATTATTATTTCAGGGAACAATGCGCATGCAATAACTCTATTTCGCTCTCGTCTGAATAAGGAAACCACTAAGGACTTGAAATGCCTCGATTACTTCTTCCTCGAACTTGAGGTTTTGTACACATCAAACGGGTTATATTTGTGTCACCATGACATCCTGAAACAGGCTGAACTTTTCGATTCCAAGTCGGTTTCTACACCGCTTGCTTCAGGTGCTACATTCACAAAGGATGGTTCCCCCTTCTTCAATCCCACGCTTTATCGGTCTCTTGTAGGTGCTCTTCAGTATTAGACTATCACTCGCCCTGACCTTGCTTACTCTGTCAACCCAGTTAGTAAGTTTTTACAAACTCCTAAGGACAAACACTATCAAGCAATTAAACACATGCTTCGTTATGTGAAAGGAACTTTGGGATATGGTCTATGTTTTTCTTCAGGGTCATTCGCTCTCGTTGGTTATTCTGACACCGGTTGGGCTAGGTGTCCTGATACACGACACTCAACCTATGGTTATTCAATCTTTCTTGGTCCGAATCTGGTTTCTTGGAGTATAAAGAAACAACCTACTGTTCCGTGTACGAGTTGTGAGTCTGAATATCGAACAATGGCCAATACCGCGTCAGAGCTTCTTTGGGTTATCAAGTTATTACGTGATCTGCATGCGTCACCATCGATAGTTCCTCTTCTTCTCTCGGATAGCAAGAGTGCCCTATTCTTGACGCAGAATCCAGTCTCCCACAAACGATCTAAACACATAGGCATAGATCATCACTTTGTTATGGAAATGGTAGAATCTTGTTGTTTGCGAACGAGGTTTGTATCGTCTGAAGAACAAGTTGCAGACATTTTTACCAAAAGTCTTCCAAGGCCGATGTTTGAAGTATTTCACATCAAGGTTCAAGCGTCTTCTCCATCCACATCTTAGCTAGAGAGAGGGGGGGGGGGAGGAGGATATGAGATATCTACAATATATCTCATATCTAGCTACATCGATCTTTATATCTTTTAGTTACACTTTTCCTTATTTTTAGTCGTTTATTTTGTATAATTATAGGTCTTAGACATTGTTATTTGATAAGTGAAAATAAAGATTTAACTTCCTCATATATATAATACTCTTAAACTTAAACTTGCTATCAACCTTTTTTTCAAACACAAAAGAACTTCCAAAAGAAAAGTTATGCAACATTCTCCCTTCCTCATTCTCCACTAAAAGAATTATCAACAACGAACTAAATAGATCAATATATATATGTATTATTATTGGTCCTAAATTATTAATTATAAATACAGGGGAAGTCTTAAACATAGTGGTCTAAACTGACTCTTACTCAAATCAGCCAGGACTTTTATACTTAGGTTGATTCGAAAATATTCCAAAAACTTAGCAAGTTGTTAGGGGTTTTAAACACTTAAGCAAGCAAAAATATAAAACATTAAATGAACACTAGATTTTATAGTGGTCCAGGTCCAAAGATCCTACATTCACTTTTTGATCAATCGATTGGAAACCACTAGATACAATTACAATACAATGTAACAAGATTTCTTCTGGTTTCAGGAAGCACTTTCGTCCTCCGAATTCCAGGCACCTTTAGGCAATGAACTTTACCATGAGCACATTATCTCCAATGAGCCTGCTAAGTCCACTGGCTGACTTCAGTCTTCACAAACTTTACCACAAACACGTCATTGGGTTTGAAGGATGGATAGATTGTGATGTTCAGTTCTTCAAAAAATGTGGTTGTGGTGAGATGGACGTTTCTCGACTTTTGAGAATAAATAAGAAGTTGTCTCGAATTCAGATATCTTAGAGAGTAGTTAAACTCCGAATATCAAGCTCAAATAGTTTGAGTCTCATTTTAAGAACACGGTAAGAGAGAGTGTAGAAATTGTAGATTCGTAATGTGTAGATTGTTAAACTCTGTCCATAATTCGTAACCTATTCTCAGTAGAACTCTTATGGCATATAAATGGAGAGACGACACTTGTAGCCTTTGAAAAGTAGTTGTTTGATAGTTGTTGGCCACTATCCTTTCCTGAAAGGGTGACAATGCTTTATGCAGAATCTCATACTTTTTGTCAAAACAACTCTTTTTAATCGGTCAAAGGAGTCCCGGGTTCTCCATATCTAACTTAGAATTTTGAATGCCTAAGTTCTTTTTGTTGTCCTTTGTTTTTTCCTCTAACTTTGTCAATTAAGTCTCATTATTAACTATAAGTTCGTTCTCCGAGGGTTTCGTACAATTTTATGAGTGATGACTGATTACCATCAATTACAACTCAATATAATAATACAATATTTTACATTATTGAACTTAACCTAAGTCAGTTAATTCTATACAGTAATAACTAACTTATTGTGTGGTTTGATTTATCAAAATACAAATGTCCTTACAATTATTTTCCTAAAAAAATATACATTATTGATCATAAAAGGAATGATGAAAAGGTGAAAAATAATATGTATATATTAATTCCCGAAAATTTAAAATTCTCTATGGACAATTTTAAAATTCACTAGCTAGACCAAATAAAAATTTAACATTGATCTTAAAGATATTTCATTATGTAACGCCCCCAACCCAACTGACCTTCCCAATTTGGGGTCACGTTACATTGATGTTTCAGGTTTTGTCAAACATTTCTTCAATCAAATAAATAAGCGGAAGATTTAAATATATAAAAGTTATTTAGGAACAAAAGTGATTGTACTTCGAGTCATAAGTTTGAATAAAACAGTAGTTCACACATTCAAACATGTCAAAAGATGGGAAGGGTAAATCAGAGAGTGTAGCAGCGTGTGCGTAACGTGGCGGAGATATGCATATGAAGATGCATATCTCAGGATCTAGGATTTCAAAATACTTCACATCACCGGTTTACACCCCTGCTCGCCCATCCTTGCCGCTCAACCTGCGTATTTTAGAAACAATACGAGGGGCTGAGTACCAATGTACCCAATGAGAAACATGCCCAAAAACATACATTATATAGGAGATATGCTATGCAACTCACACAGATAGACACGGGATTTTGTTGAAAAGAACCGTGCTATCTAAAATATTTTATTTTGCACGCGTGCTATTTACATGTTATCATATCTGTTTCAGTATTGTAACTGGAAGTTGGCCGACTTCCAAGTTACGATGATCAGTTAGGAATGCAAACACACTCAACCCACTGTCATCCGAGTGCACTAGTCTCAGTAATCCATTTTGAGACCCGATCGTTTAAATATTATTCAATGGATCGAACACAAGAGGACTCTCCGCATCATTCCAACAAAAACATGGGGACAGTTCACCCAATTCAATATCAAAGGGGCTTCTACCCTGTTCACTAAATGAGTTCTAGCGCAGTTATGAAAATCTGGTTCTAAACTCATTAGTTATACTCTCTGTCGATGGGAATCGACAGAGGACAGATACAATAGCACAAAACATGCATAGCAATCTCAATTTAAAACAAAACGGTTTAACACATTTAAAAGGAAAACACGCATTTGATTTTTATATTGAAATAGTTTCACACCTCGTGTTTGGCTTAAGGTATAGATGTCTTTCTGCTAGTATGAGCTGAACTGATCCTTGCTTTCAATCCCCTACAATTAAATAGGTTACGAGTTAGGACGGATGATCTAGGACAAAACAAGCTCATATAACTTATTATACTTCTAAGATAATATCATAATCTCAGGAATCGAACGAGGTTTGAAAAGAATTCGAAAACGGAACAAAAATACAAAACTGGACAAACTGGTTCTTTGTCTCGACCGAGGCACAACCATCTCGGTCGAGATGGCTGTCTTGACCGAGACCCTTCCATCTTGGTCGAGATGCCTATATCGACCAAAATGCTAAACATATCGGTCGATATGCATATCTTGATCGGTTTCTCAAAATTTTGACCGATTTCCCGACTTCGATCGATATCACACTGCCCCGAGAAATTACTCGTCTTGATCGAGACCAGCCCATTTTGGTCGAAACGCACGTCTTGACTGAGACGCATCTATTTTGACCGAGATGCCTATCTCGGCTGAGATGAGACCCATCTTGGTCGAAACGGGTCGTCTTCTCCGGCTGCTCGGACGGCGGACCTGCAACTCCGATTTTCTTCCATTTTAACCAATCGATCATACATGCAGTCACATCTCTAACTTCCTTAGACACTCTAGATTATGAATATCACGTTCAAACTCGAAAATAACATGAAAAATGGAGTTGGACGGAGACTCACCGGAAAACTCAAGTTGACGGCGGCGAGCTCGATTCCGGCGACTAATTCCCACTCTTAGGCTACCCGAATGATCCTCACAACATTCGGAACACTCCTGAATCATCCAAACTCGATTTCAGATGCCAAAACATGAGATTTAATTACAACACCCGAAATTCAACTTTGAGCAACACCTCACCTTCTCTCTTCGGTTTCTCTCTCGTTTCTCCACTCCATGGCGCCCACCTTAGCTCTTTAGAAAGCTGGGAAGACAAGTTACACGATGGCGGTGGCGGCTTGGTCGGGGGTGGCTGGAGCTGGTCGTAAATTTGCCGGGAAGTATGCTGACGAGTTGGGGTGGGGTTTGGGAGTGGTTCTTTCTCTCTCTAGCTTGAAGGCAAGGTAGTGAAAATGAGGTATATCCCTCATATATATTTGTTCCAAATATTGCCCTTCTTATACATATAGGTATATGTATAATATATGTATACATGTATATGCTGTAATAACAATTCCCATCTCATATTATATATATATATATATATATATATATATATACATTCTTATTATTCTCAACTCATGATTTATTCCTCCTCAACATAATATTCATTCCATCATAAAATCCATGTAATCCATGATAGTTCCTCCAAAATATACAAAATTCCAATCTAGTTGATATGATAAATTCCTCTAATCGCAATTAAATAATTTCAAATGCTCTCAAATTGAGGAAATTCTCTTATTAAAATCATTTGAACTTCACAAAAGCTTAATTTAGCTTGGGGTGTTACATCCCCTCACCCTTATAAAATTTTTATCTCGAAAATTAAAATGCTTTGAAAAGCTCGGGATATCTCTCTTTCATTTTCTCTTCCAAATCCCAGATCGCTTCTTCACTCCCATGGTGAATCCAAAGCACCTTCACGAGCGGAATTGTCTTATTCCTGAGCTCCTGAATCTTATAATCCAAAATAGCCTCCGGTCGCTCATCCTACTGCAAATCTGGGTTCAAGACCACTTCTTCCTGGCGAATCATATGCCTAGCATCATATACGTACTTCCTCAGCTGAGACACGTGGAACACATTATGAATATTACCCATGCTTGGGGCTAGTGCCAATTTGTATGCTACTGGACCGATGCGTTCTAATATTTCATAAGGTCCCACATAGTGCGGTCTCAGTTTACCTTTAACTCCAAAACGCACTATTCCTCTGGAAGATGAAACTTTGAGGAATACCTTGTCCCCCACTTCAAAACACAATTCAGCCCTCCTTGAGTTAGCATAGGACTTCTGCCTACTCTGTGCTTCCCTGATCCTTTCTCTGATCTGCCAGACAATTTCAATCATTTCATTAACGACGTCCGGCCCAATAACCTTTCGTTCTCCTACCTCATCCCAATACAGAGGCGAACGACACTTCCTTCATACGAAGCCTCATAGGGAGCCATTCCGATTGTTGCCTGATAACTGTTGTTATAAGCAAACTCAATCAGAGGCAAAATCGGCTCCCAACTGCTTCCTCGATCTAAGACCACTGTTCTCAGCATGTCTTCAAGATTTTGGATTGCCCATCTGATTAAGGGTGAAACGCCGTACTGAATTTCAGGCGAGTCCCCAATTCCTGTTGTAAGCTCATAAAAAAACGAGATGTAAACTTCGCATCTCAGTCAGACGTAATAGATTTCGGCACTCCGTGCAGTCTGACTATCTCTCTGACATATATCTGAGCTAGCTTATCTGATCCACAGTTCACTTTAATCGGCAGAAAATGAGCGCTCTTCGTTAGACGATCTACAACCACCCATATCACCGTATTCCCTTTCTGTGACCTCGGCAATCCCATCACAAAGTCCATGGTGATATGTTCCCATTTCCACTCAGGGATGTCTAACGGTTGCAACTTCCCGTACGGCCGTTGATGTAACGCCTTAACTTGCTGGCAAATCAAGCATTTCTCCGCATATAAGGCTACATCCTTCTTCATACCATCCCACCAGTATTTGGCTTTCAGATCTTGATACATTTTAGTACTTCCTGGGTGAGCGGCATACGGCGTATCATGAGCCTCACTCAAGATCTCATTTCTTAACTCCTCACTATTCGGCACTAAGATTCTATCTCTGAACAACAGTGCACCATCAAGCGCTTCCCAATACTCTCCCACTGGCTTGACATGTAGCTTCTGATGCAACTTCTCAATCTCTGAGTCTCCCTTCTGTGCCTCAATGATTCTTTCTCTTAAATCCGGTACTACTACCAAAGCTGTTAATTCACATTTCTTCCTCTCTGAAGGCGATATCACTTCAAGACTAAGTTTCTTGAATTCCCTGATTAATCTACCTTCTCTCGTAAGCATACAGCCTAGCCGAGCTTCTCCTTTCCTGCTCAAGGCATCGACCACTGAATTTGCCTTGCCTGGATGACAATTTATCGTCAGTTCGTAATCATTCACGAGTTCTAACCATCTCCTCTGCCTCATATTCAGGTTCCTCTGTTCAAAGAAGTACTTTAGACTCTTATGGTCAATGAATATGGCACACTTCACACCATAGAGATAGTGTCTCCAAATCTTTAACGCGTGGATTACGGCCGCTAATTCCAAATCATGAGTTGGATAATTTACCTCATGCGGTCTTAACTGCCTTGACACATAAGCTATCACCTTCCTGTCTTGCATCAACACACAACCTAACCCATTCTTAGACGCATCAGTATAAACTTCAAAGTTCTTATCTGCTTCTGGCACTGCTAATATTGGCGCGGTCGTTAAAAGTTTCTTCAACTTCTGGAAGCTCTCTTCACACTCCTCTGACCATACGAACTTCACACCCTTCTGCAGTAATTGAGTCATCGGTTTTGCGATCTTTGAGAAGCCCTCAATGAATCTTCGGTAATAACCGGCTAAACCCAGAAAACTGCGAATCTCGTTCGGCGTCGTCGGTGATTTCAAGTCCATCACCATTTGAATCTTGGCTGGATCCACTTTGATTCCGTCTGCCGAAACGATGTGACCCAAAAACGTCACTTCTCTTAACCAAAATTCACACTTGCTGAATTTGGCATACAACTTCTCATCTCTCAGAGCTTGCAACACTATTCTCAAATGCTGCTCATGTTCTACCTCGCTCTTCGAGTATATCAAAATGTCATTGATAAACACCAGAATGAAGTTATCGAGATATGGATAAAATACCCGATTCATTAAATCCATGAACACTGCTGGCGCATTTGTGAGTCCAAACGGCATTACTACGAACTCGTAGTGACCGTATCTAGTTGTGAATGCTGTCTTCGGAATATCCTCCTTCCGGATCTTCAGCTGATGATACCCTGATCGCAGATCGATCTTGGAAAATACCATTGCTCCCTTGAGCTGATCGAATAGATCATCGATCCTTGGTAATGGGTATATGTTCTCCAGCGTCAACTTATTCAGCTCCCTGTAATCAATGCACATACGCATCGACCCATCCTTCTTCTTCACAAATAGAACCGGTGCACCCCATGGGGATACGCTAGGACAAATATAGCCCATATCCAACAACTCTTGAAGTTGGACCTTCAGTTCTTGCAATTCCTTCGGGGCCATGCGGTACGGCGCTTTAGAATTTGGAGCCGCACCCGGTTCTAAATCAATTGTGAATTCCACCTGTCTGTTCGGTGGTAATCCTGGTAGTTCCTTCGGAAACACGTACTCGAACTCTCTCACGATCGGTACATCTTGCACTTTTATCTCTGGTTTCTCCTCTCCCTCCAGGTACACTAAGAAAGCTTGGTTTCCTGTCTTACGCAACAACTTCGTTGCCTGAATCGCAGAGATTACAGGTACCCTCTGCCTCTTCCTGAACCCATGCACATACGCCTCTTCATTCCCTTGCTGTGGAATGATAACTCTCCTTTCACGACATAAAATTGTCGCCTTATTCTCTGACAGCCAATCCATCCCTAAGATTAATCCACGTCATGAATGTCCAATACATTCAACTCTGTCACTTGAATCTCATTCTCATCAAGCTTGATTCTCAAGTCTCGGCACACTAAAGTAGAAATAATGGTTTCCCCTGAAGGTATCGCTACGTTCAAGTTTTAACTATTCTTTTCTACCTTAAGTTTCAAAGCCTCAACACATGCAGATGAAATGAAAGTATGCGATGCTCCAGTATCAAACAATACCATAACAGGTATATCATTAACGCATCCCATACCTGCCAGATTCCCCTCATACTGATTGCCATCCAGAGCGTAGGCTCGGGCTCTCCTCTGCTGTCCATCACCACCCTGCTGGTTACCCTCTTGGTTCCTAGGTGGAGCCTGATTGCCCTGTCTGCCTCCTCCTCTATTCCCGGCATTGCCTCTCCATGGCTGGCGGTGCCCTCTGATAGCTCTCAGCTCCTGATTTGCAGGTCTCTGAAAATTCTGACGATTTCCACCTTGAGCTGGCGGTGTTGGGCAGTGGTTGGCGTAGTGACCTTGGCCTCCGCAAGTATAACATCTCACTGCATTCCCTTGGCATCCTCCGGTATGCCTTCTGCCACACCTCTGGCAGTTCTGCGGGCCTGCTTGGTCACGTCTCTGAGCCTGCTAAGGATAGTGTCTCTGGAAGTTCTGAGGGTCCTACCTCCCTTGAAAGTTATGTTGCTGACCCTGGTCATGGCGCTTCTGGCTGCCCTGACCTTGCACGAATTGCCTCGGCGGCTCCTCCCACTTTTTTTTTCTGAATTGGAACTGGGACCTGCACCTCCTGTGCTCTCCACTCTGGCATCTTCTTCATATTCCTGGACGCCTCAATGTCCAAAGCGTGGCTCAGCAGTTCTTGATAGCTCAGCCCTTTCATGGTCGCCAATTGTGTGCGGATCTCCTCGCACAGACCATCTCTAAACATTTCCGCCATCTTTTGTGGCGTGTCCGCCAGATGCGGCGCCATTTGGAGTAGCTCACTGAACTTGGTGTCGTACTCCTCTACTGTCAGCTTCCCTTGCTCAAACAGGAAAAATTCTACTGCCCTCTCTTTCCGATATTGCTTCGGAACATACATCTCAAATAAAGCCTCCTTGAATCTCTCCCAACTCAGGTGGTCCCTTTCTGCTGGTGCGACCGACTTCACATAAGTCTCCCACCATCTATCTGCCTTCTCCTTCAGCTGGTAAGACATGCAGTTAATCTTTTCCTCCTCCGAACACCTCATATGCTTGAAAATCTTTTCAAGCTCTCTTACCCAATCTTCTGCAGCTGCTGGGCCTCCGGTCCCATCAAATGTTGGAGGCTGCTGCTTCCTGAAAGTTTCCACCCATTTGACGGATGAAACTTCTGGTACTCCCCCGTGCGGTGGTGGAAATTGTCCACCTTGCGCTGCAGCGTCCTCATCATCGGACATAATTTCGTACTCCTCGTACCCCTGGTTAATGGGGACCTCCTCCTAGTGTGGGTTTTCGTACTCTGGCTGCGGGTTAGCTCTCCCACGGCCTCTACCCCTCTGGCCTCTACCTCGGCGTCGTCCACGGCCTATTCCCCTTCCTTGATCTATGAATTCCATCACTTTTCACTGCAAATCAACACTCATTTAGCAATTCCATAATATCCTCACACAATAGCATTCATTTAAACCTTGATCATATCACCCATTTAATACTCACTCAAAACTTTTAAACAATCAACCGCCATCATTCAAAATTCGAAATTCCAAATAACGAAATCGTTAAATATCCAAACAAGTCTCACATGCCACAAATCCGATACAACAAAGGAATACAAATACAGGGAAATAACAAGGTTCAACAACAACGATATCTCAGTCTCTCTTCTAGTCATAAATGTAAACAGAAGGCAACAAAAGCATCAATAAAAATGTCCAATCCAAGTACAATGCAACCAAATATCAAATCCGTAACAGCTCTCACTCGGATCCCTCGGACGGATCCTCCTCCTTTTCCTCCCCATCGTCCTCCATCTTCATCGGTCTCTTACCCCTATCCTGAACTGCCATCCTCCTACCTCGGCTACTCTCGGTGTCACTAGATAAACATATCGGCGCCTATCTCGTCCCGTAGCCATGAATAGTCCCATGGCCTCCAAACATGTCCTCATACCCGCTCGCTGTGGGCCTCGGCCACATCTCGGCACTGTCCCAACCGTAGCCATATACCGGCTTAGCCCCGCTGGGCCCTCCCAAATCCTGCTGCGGCTGCTGAACTGATGGTGTTGGCGGATCCTGACATCCAAAAGGAAAGGTCGGATCGTGATGCGGTGGTGGATACTGGACTGAAGCTGTGGAAAAGTCACACCACACGTATGGATCATAAGCTCCTCCCTGCTGTAACCCGGGCTGGGGTGATGCATAAGCTGCTGCGGGTGTACTCGGTGTATGTCAGACTCTCGGGGGCAACGTAGGTATAGGCACAGGTGCAACTGGTGCAATAGATGGTGCAGGTGGTGAAGTTGGAGTCCACTGTGGCGATGACTGATGCAATGCGGCCTGATAATTAACGTACCCTGAGGATCCCACTAGGTCGACAAAGGGGTCAACAGATCCTCCAGACCGATGCTCAGACGGCACTACCATTCGTGCCATAGAAGATGAGGCAGGTCTAGGCCTCGACTGCGGTGCCTCACCTGTCGCCGATGCCTGGGTGCTCCTCGATGATGCCGGTGAAATACCCTCAGCGAAAATAGCGTCCTGAATGAGTGTAACCATGAATGTCTGGTAACTCCCTCGGGTACCCATCCGCTGATTACGATGAACTCTAGCTATCTCCAGGGTCTGACTGGTCCACCTCGATGGCATCAACTCCGTAGTCCTCTCCATAGCCTCGGCGTCTGAGATGCCCTGTCCTATCGCCTGCCTCCAGAAGTTCCAGTACTCCATCAATGTGTTGGCCAAATTGTCTACCTCAAAAGGTGGGTGGCTCATGAAACGAAACGCCGCAGTCCTAGGGTCCATCTGCCATAAAAACAACATCAAACGGTCAGTCCAAGGTCAAAATAACGTCACCATACACAACTCTGTATCTCGGGACATCTACTGGCCTCCGATACCTATGCCGAGGTTCTAACTGATCCTCGCGCTAAAACACACTCACTCGAGTCTCGACTAAACTTGCCAGGCTCCTTGTGCATTCTGCACACTTAACACCAACTAACCTCATGCATTCTGCACACTCAACCCAATTACTGGATTTTCCAGTTCACATAAATTTTCAATTTCACAACATAGTCAAGATTCTAAGTTCAAATAATCATGGTTATCGTTTTACTCCACCCTTACATCATCATACTACAACTCAATTCAACTAGCACATCTATAGCCATAACACCAAAGTTTTCAAACGCTTGCAATTAATTCAATAATCCATCAATTCAAACCACATTTTCAAGAAAGGTCACCTCACAGGTGCCGAATTTAAACAATTTTCAACTTTTTGAAATAACAAAACTTTCTCAACTCATAGGAGTTCACAGCTTTCATAATCAAAAGCTCTCTCCCATTTCAACACTTTCAATCCACTTTCATTAATAATCAGTGTTAGCAATCTTACTTAACACATAATCAATTTCATTCAAATCAACCTAACTCCCTTATTCCACAAAATGCTGGTTTCTTTCAATTTCTTAAATCATTTTCAAAAGATTCACAATGTTTTCAAAACATTCAAATCATACTTAAATTGCAAGCGGGGAAACTTTTTAAATTTGAAAACGTATCTCAGGTGGCGTAGGATGGAGTAGGGTGTAAACACGAGCGAACACTTCACACAACTTTCAAAATAAATCACTTCTAAGACTCGAAGTTTTCAAATACTTTGAAAATTGTTTGAAACTTAAAACTCAGCTCTGATACCACCTCTGTAACGCCCCCAACTGACCTTCCCAATTTGGGGTCGCGTTACATTGATGTTTCAGGTTTTGTCAAACATTTCTTCAATCAAATAAATAAGCGGAAGATTTAAATATATAAAAGTTATTTAGGAACAAAAGTGATTGTACTTCGAGTCATAAGTTTAAATAAAACAGTAGTTCACACATTCAAACATGTCAAAAGATGGGAAGGGTAAATCAGAGAGTGTAGCAGCATGTGCGTAACGTGGCGGAGATATGCATATGAAGATGCATATCTCAGGATCTAGGATTTCAAAATACTTCACATCACCGGTTTACACCCCTGCTCGCCCATCCTTGCCGCTCAACCTGCGTATTTTAGAAACAATACGAGGGGTTGAGTACCATTGTACCCAATGAGAAACATGCCCGAAAACATACACTATATAGGAGATATGCTATGCAACTCACACAGATAGACACGGGGTTTTGTTGAAAAGAACCGTGCTATCTAAAACATTTTATTTTGCACGCGTGCTATTTACATGTTATCATATCTGTTTCAGTATTGTAACTGGAAGTTGGCCGACTTCCAAGTTACGATGATCAATTAGGAATGCAAACACACTCAACCCACTGTCATCCGAGTGCACTAGTCTCAGTAATCCATTTTGAGACCCGATCGTTTAAATATTATTCAATGGATCGAACACAAGAGGACTCTCCGCCTCATTCCAACAAAAATATGGGGACAGTTCACCCAATTCAATATCATAGGGGCTTCTACCCTGTTCACTAAATGAGTTCTAGCGCAGTTATGAAAATCTGGTTCTAAACTCATTAGTTATACTCTCTGTCGATGGGAATCGACAGAGGACAGATACAATAGCACAAAACATGCATAGCAATCTCAATTTAAAACAAAACGGTTTAAGACATTTAAAAGGAAAACACGCATTTGATTTTTATATTGAAATAGTTTCCCACCTCGTGTTTGGCTTAAGGTATAGATGTCTTTCCGCTAGTATGAGCTCAACTGATCCTTGCTTTCAATCCCCTACAATTAAATAGGTCACGAGTTAGGACGGATGATCTAGGACAAAACAAGCTCATATAACTTATTATGCTTCTAAGATATTATCGTAATCTCAGGAATCGAACAAGGTTTGAAAAGAATTCGGAAACGGAACAAAAATACAAAACTGGACAAACTGGTTCTCTGTCTCGACTGAGGCACATCCATCTCGGTCGAGATGGCTGTCTTGACCGAGACCCTTCCATCTCGGTCGAGATGCCTATATCGACCGAAATGCTAAACATATCGGTCGATATGCATATCTCGACCGGTTCCTCAAAATTTCGATTGATTTCCCGACTTCGATCGATATCACACTGCCCCGGGAAATTACTCATCTCGACCGAGACCAGCCCATTTCGGTCAAAATGCACGTCTCGACCGAGACGCATCTATTTCGACCGAGATGCCTATCTCAGCCGAGATGAGACCCATCTCGGTCGAAACGAGTCGTCTTCTCCGGCTGCTGGGACGGCGGACCTGCAACTCCGATTTTCTTCCATTTTAACCAATCGATCATACATGCAATCACATCTCTAACTTCCTTAGACACTCTAGATTATGAATATCACGTTCAAACTCGAAAATAACACGAAAAACGGAGTTGGACGGAGACTCACCGGAAAACTCAAGTTGACGGCGGCGAGCTCGATTCCGGCGACTAATTCCCACTCTCAGGCTACCCGAATTATCCTTACAACGTGCGGAACACTCCTGAATCATCCAAACTCGATTTCAGATGCCAAAACATGAGATTTAATTACAACACCCGAAATTCAACTTTGAGCAACACCTCACCTTCTCTCTTCGGTTTCTCTCTCGTTTCTCCACTCCACGGCGCCCACCTTAGCTCTTTAGATAGCTAGGAAGACAAGTTACACGATGGTGGCGGCGGCTTGGTCGGGGGGTGGCTGGAGCTGGCCGGAAATTCGCCGGGAAGTATGCTGACGAGTTGGGGTGGGGTTTGGGAGTGGTTCTTTCTCTCTCTAGCTTGAAGGCAAGGTAGTGAAAAATGAGGTATATCCCTCATATATATTTGTTCCAAATATTGCCCTTCTTATACATATAGGTATATGTATAATATACATGTATATGCTATAATAATAATTCCCATCTCATATTATGTATATATAGTATGCATATATATCCATATAGATCTATATATAAATTCTTATAATTCTCAACTCATGATTTATTCCTCCTCAACTTAATATTCATTCCATCATAAAATCCATGATAGTTCTTCCAAAATATACAAAATTCCAATCTAGTTGATATGATAAATTCCTCTAATCGCAATTAAATAATTTCAAATGCTCTCAAATTGAGAAAATTCTCTTATTAAAATCATTTGAACATCACAAAAACTTAATTAAACTTAGGGTGTTACACTTTAATCAACTATTTCCATAACCAAGATATTAAAAACAATAAAACAAAATAAACTACAGTTGTACATACTTAATGTCACCATCATATAATCTTAGAAAGAGAAATGAAGCATGCCAATTCAACAAATCACAATTCTGCCTTGTACTTTAATGATCACAACACAGTGATATTATACATTACAAACTATGATCGATCATTAAACTACAATCCCATAATAATAACTATATAAACATTTCACCCTAGAGCATTAGCTCGTTTTATAAAGTACTATTTATATACTCAAACTTTATAATTATTCAATCTTAAGGTCATCTAATCCATCAAACCACAAACTTCCGTCACCCAAGAGGCATCAAACATGAATCTTTTTAGGCTCGAACTCCTCCGACCGGACCCCGAATTCCTCTGGCACCACCGGAAGCCGGCGCCCGAACACAGTCCACACAAACAACACCAGCAAGCCCCCCAATCCTGCACATCCAAATCCAAGAAACAATGCAGCAAGTATTGTCAAAGAACATTGATCTCTTTTAGCAATTTTGAGATCCTCTCTCTTCCCCAATAACTCCTCTGGATCAACTGGCTCTGAATGCATCCATTGTGGAGCAGTTCTTGATCTGAAACTCCATGAATACAGATTAATCATGTGTGATGAACTACTCAATCCCACGGTTATGGCCTTGTCCTTCCACATCATCCACAAATCAATGGGGTGGGAGAGAAGTGGATTGGCAGGCCTAATGCTGCCTAATTTGCTCACCCTCACCTCCAATGTTTTGCCACTTGATTCATAATCAATCCAAGCTTGCACCATTTCTCCACCAATGAAATCCAAGCCAACGTTAATCCCAACATGATTCTCATTCACACCAACGCCATCTCTCACATCTTTGACAGCATCAAAATCTACTGAGAGAAGCTTCGTTTCTCTCTCTCTAAACCCCCCATCATCAAACACATCAGCAGGAGAGCCGAAAGGGAGCATGAGAAAAGTCAAGGCACCACCCTTTTTCTGTCCAGAAATATTGAACACTAGATAATTTGTGAAAGACACTAAATTTTCAGAATTTGTTTCAGCAAGATTGATGGGTTTTCTGTAAATGATTGTGGCAGCTCTAGAAGCTCCTGAGCCAGCAATTAAAAGTGAAATTTTATCATCAGCAACCGTAACATCACCATAGAGAGCAAGCCCAGATTCAAAGTTTGAATCTTTACCAAAGTTCTTGAAGAGAAATGCCAAATTTGTGCCTGCCGCCTCACTCTGCAAGTAGAGATCCAGCAAAAAGTAGGCCAATAAATACCTGAAAAAAGAAGAAGACGATTTCATGATTGGTGTGTATCAGTTCTTGAGCAAGAACTTACTCTTCTTTTTCTGGATTTTTAGGGGGAAAACGAAATGAGTGAAATTGTTTGAGTGTGTGTTTCTTTTTCTGGCTCGTGAACAGAGTAGGTTATGTATTAGGTGGCATCAACTCAAAATGGAATAACCGAAAATTAAAGATTAAAAACTTTACAAAAACAATCAATGAGTTTTCCATTTTCACCAATTAAAGGAATTTAAACTGGAGTGATTAATTATTGTGCTTGTCAGACGGTGTCTTAGCTATCAAACAAGCCACAGTTCTTTGCACACTCAATTATATGCCAATAATATTTAATAAATAGTATAAATATGATTATAATTTGAAGAAAAATGAAAAAGATAACATACGCGTGGCTGTTGTATTCCTTGAATAATGAAACAGTGAGATCCATGTATGCGTATATACAGACAATATATAGTTATAGGATTCTCTCTCTCTCTCTCCCCACAAACATACTTCGAAGTCTTGAGGGAGATGGCAGCTGGTTTAGTGGACCTTGATTTGCTTGGACGATATATTTTACGTTTATAAACAGACATAATTTATAAATTTAATAACTGAAACGAAGATGATTTTTTTTTCAAGAATATTGATTTGATCCTGAATATTTGAATAATTATGTATGTTGTAAACTGAAATTATACTATAAACTATAATTGCAGAAAATTGTGTAGTAGTAGAGAATAGTGCATAAGATATATCGAAAACCTTGTAGTAATGTATAGTGCCTAGTGGCATAAGTCCTATTCAATTTTCTCTTCTTATGAATAATTTAAGTAATGGCTATAATATAATTTTATATAAAGATAGTGTAAAGTTCGAGTATCGTAGGAGTTCGACTGTAATTCTATGAAACTCGTGAGGTTCAAAACCTTACGGAAGATTTAGAAAAATTATATATGTTGTGATTTTTCATACGAATCTCATCATCAATTCATAATAGCAAATTTTTAGATGAAACGGTCTCATTATTTTTATTGTGAGACGAACGAATTTCATTATGTATTTAATTTATTAAAATGATGTATTTCTTTATTGCTAATAATGTATTTTTTTGTTACAAATAATGTAATTTTTTACACAGAAAAAAAATATAATGATGTATTTGATTTATTGAAATAATGTATTTCTTTGTTGCAAATAATGTAATTTTTTAGAATGAAATGATGTATTTAACTTATTGAAACGATGTATTAAGATCTGTCTCACAAAAAAAGAAAATGATAAGACCATCTCTTAGGAGACTAACTCATTCATAATTTATTTATTTTAAAATCTTATATTTTGAGACTTAACAAAATAAATGAGCTTCTAAGAAAAAAGCAAAATAAATTAGAATATCTTTCAAAATAATTTCAAATAAAAACAAATAACTTTATTGTAAACCAACCAAAACAATCAACATATCACACAATTATTGCTGCATTGAAATATTTCCTAGGGATTTTTTTCTTACCAATAAAAACACTAATGATGAAATGGGATCATTGATTCTTATTTATAGACTGCTTTTTTACCTTTTAAGATTGGCTTTTATAATTCTATCATTTTCTTTTTGGTAAAATCTATTTTTTTAAAAAAAATTAATTTGAAGCCTATTAATAACTTTTATTAGGTGCGATGGTGATTCGACGGCATAAGGAAAAGTAGGCATCCCGTGAAAATCCCATTACATTTATAGTTTGGAGACAAAATGATTCTTAGCAATTGATTCACATGTCTGAAATGAATTGTGAAATTCAGACAAATTATATTGGACAATCACAAAAATCAAAATAAATAATGGCGACTCGAAATTAAAGTAACCAAACATGGGTGTGGAAAGTTGGTGATGAGTTTGTTTCTTCTAAGAAACT
This sequence comes from Plectranthus barbatus, assembly GCA_026898455.1. Taxonomy (NCBI): domain Eukaryota; kingdom Viridiplantae; phylum Streptophyta; class Magnoliopsida; order Lamiales; family Lamiaceae; genus Plectranthus; species Plectranthus barbatus. The sequence continues at coordinate 130,964 of JAPKLW010000634.1, read as the reverse complement.
AATAGCCATTTTCAACCGTTGAGTCTTACGAATGAACAAAATCAAACCGTAAATTGCAAATCGAACTAAATCAAAAAAATATGGATAGTTTTAATTTGATTGGAAATTTTCAAACCAAATTTAGTTTTGATTTGGTTCGAGTTGAGAGGTTTTGAGTTCGGTTTCGACCGAACCGATCAAAACTCCATCACTATATATTTATATTTAGTTTCAAATTGTTGAGAAGGTAGGCCCAACTGTTTTATTCCCGAGCCCAAATTCGTTTGTCCCAGTTTTGAGTCGGGTAAGTTGTTAGATGGGTTGTTGGGTCCAACAGAATATTGTTAGATATTTGACCCAAATATATAATTACCCATTACCCATTTCCAAAACCTAATCTGAATCTCTCCCTTACTGCACCGCACGTCGTTCTCTCTCTCTCTCTATAGAAAAGCTCTCTCCTCTCTCTTCGAATCTGAGTGTTTGTGTGAGGAATCTGTGAGTTCTTGAGGGAGTTCCTTCTCTTCTCTGTGTGAATCTGAGTGTGGGTGGGTTAGAACTTAGGGCTTGCAACTCCTTCTCCTTCTGTGGTTCGTAGTAGGGCAGGGGCCGGTAGCCGGTGAGTCTGAGCCAACTGCCCCCTCCAATCGAAGAGCTGCACGAGGCACACGCACATCTGCTAAAGGCTTCGTCGCTGAAGTGTGAAGACGTCCTTCTGATCGAGCGCTGCTGCTGTTCGCTCGTTCAAGAAGAAAGTCAGGCGCTATTCTCTCATCCGGTGGTAAGGACTCTCGATCTGAGAGTGCCTCGGGATCCGATGGTAATTAGGGACCGCGACAGTGGCATCACGAGCCAGGTTCCACTGCCCCGCGCATCTCGTCGCTGAAGGGTCCACGTCGTCGCAGGTCGGCACTGCCCTCACCTAGGGCCGCCACTCTGGTATTGCTCTGAAACCTCTCCGTTCTTTCGATTTCAGTAGAAACGGGTGATTGGTGCTAATAGGATTGGAATTTTTCTGTTTCTTACTTGCCTCCGTGACTACTGTGTTTCGCCGAAAGGCCTTGTCCCTATACCCTTTTCCCCGAGTTTTCTGGTCCACAACCCCAATCCCTATTATTCCACCCTATCGGGATGTATGTGACTTCTTATATTGCTTCCGTTGAACTCTGTGTTTTTTGTGATAATTTTGCCTATCTAGTGAGTTTTTCTACCACTCTATCTTTGTCTCTGTGGCTTATGTATGTGCTCTTCTTGACTGTGTTTTGGCCTCGTGAGTTGGTAGGGTAGATCAGTTTTCCTTTACAAGATAGGCTAAGTCTAAATAAGGTTGTGCCTTTACTTGTTTCTCCCTGCCCTGTGAGTTTGTTTTAATACTCGTGTTTTTTTTGTCACTACCTTAGTGGCTACTATCTTTTTTCTATTGTGTGATTAGTCTGCTGTGTAAGTTCTTTTGTCAGCTCTCTGGAAACTTTTTTTTTTTTTTTTTTTAAAATCCAGCTGAACTGAATCTTGCTTGTGTGTGCTATGTGAATTTGTTTTCTTAAATCCCTGTCTGTTTTCTTGAGTGAAAAATCTGTTTTAAAATGGCTTCTGGAGTTAATGCCTATGGTATGACCCCATTTAACGGGAGAACTGATTTTTCTATTTGGAAACAAAAAATAAAGTGCGTTTTAATTCAACAAAATGTCTATAGGGCTGTAACTGGAGAATATCTTGATAGTGATACCCCTGAAAAGCGCACCGAAATGAATGAGCTTGCGTGTTCCACTATTTTTCTTAATCTGTTTGATAATGTGATTAGAAAAGTAGGAATATTGGAATCAGCCAAAGAGCTGTGGGAAAAAATAAAAGATTTTTATACTGAAACCTGCCTACCAATATGTTGTTCTTACTTGAAACATTTTTTAAATTCAAGTTAGACCTCAATAAGGATATAGGAGGAAACCTAGATGTCTTCACTAAACTAATTCAAGACATCAAATTAACTGGAGACAAACATATAGAAGAATATGCCCCTGTTGTCCTCTTAAATGCTATACCCGAATCCTATAATGATGTCAAAGGTGCCTTTAAGTATGGTAGGGATAGCATTACCCTATATACCGTCATAGGAGGGTTAAAGAGTAAAGAGTTAGAAATCAAACATGGTAAGAGTAAAAATAGGAGCAACAATGAAATCCTTCATGTTAGGGGTAGGCCTAAGAACAGGTCCAGTAATAATGATACTAAAGGGGGGAAGAAATCCCAGTGGGTTAAGAGGGAAAGGTCTAACTCTAGGTCTAAGGGCAGGAAATGCTATAATTGTGGAGTTTATGGCCATTGTGCCAAACAATGTACCAAACCTAAGAGGGATAGGGCTGATAACAATGATAATTTTGTGAATGCTTCCACCAGTGATAATCTAGGTGATGTTTATATGGCTGCTGCCCCTGATTGCTCTGATCCTTTGCTGTCTGTCAATGCCTGCTTGAATCAATTTGGTTTGAATGTATGGCTAATCGATTCTGGTTGTACTTTCCATATCTCTCCACATAAACAACTATTTTCTAACCTAAAAATCATAGAAAATGGCTATATCTCTCTTGCTGATGAGAAAAGGTGTAAGGTTATAGGCATAAGAGGTATTAAATTGAAATTTGATACAGGATGCATGTTTACCTTAAAAAATGTTAGATATGTACATGAATTATGCTATAACCTTTTTTCTTGTGATACTCTAGAAGATGAAGGGTTATAGGGGAGATGGGGGAAGGGTATTATGAAGATAATGCAGGGTTCTCTTGTAATCTGTAAGGCTGTTAAGAAAAACAACTTGTATGTGTGTTACTGTGAGTCTCTACATGCTTCAAATATGGTCAACAGTGCCTCTGATTATAAAACCACCTTGTGGCATGATAGATTAGGTCATATGAGTAGTAAAAGTTTGGAAATTTTGAAAAAACATGGTCTGTTTGGTAATGACAATGTATCTTGTTTGCCTTTCTGTGAGTTTTGTGTCCTTGGAAAACAAAACAAAGTTAAATTTCCCAATACCCTTTCCCCTAATGTGCCTAAAAGTTCGTGTATTCTTGAATACCTGCATACTGATGTGTGGGGCCCTGCTAGCGAGCCCACAATGGTGGGAAAAGATATTTTTTATCTGTTATTGATGACTTTTCTAGGAAAGTCTGGATGTTCTTGATGGATAAAAATCTGAAGTTTTGAGTTGCTTTAAAAACTGGAAAATCTTGATTGAGAACCAAACTGGAAAGAAAATCAAAATACTTAGGACAGATTGATGGGTTTTGTATAATGAAAGCATTTATTATAATGAGTATACAACGGTTTATTTCTCCTATCTGTTAAACAATCTTACATGTATGTAAAAATGGTATCCTCTTGTCTCACCGATAGGGACGATCATACGGCGTGTAGTAGATCGCAGAAGACAGTATGATCACTTAACCTAGTGAGACATAAACCTGATCACAACCGAGACAACGTATGAGGATACGTCTGTCCGGATGGCTGCGACATTGTCGGAATAAGTAGTCTGTCTTGGTTACTTGACACGATGGTACGCAAGGGTGGCGTATTGATGGACCGCAGTGAGATGTATTCGACTGTCTGACATTAGCGAATATAAGATCTCGATATTGATTGAGTCCAAACCCTAACGAAGGTTCAGGGGTTTGCACAGGTTGACTGTTGCTTTGACTTGCCATGGTGGAGAGCCTAAGTAACGTGCTCGTATATCCGCATCTTGGGTAACAGCAATTCGTGTAGTACCGCCTGAGACTGGGTTTAGGTAACCATATCCGAGTAATAGGATGGGGACATTCTCTGAGGAGCTCAATGACATTCATCGTGCCAAAGTCCTGCAGGCTGATTAAGTTCATGCACTAGTGATAAGGATTGAGTGGTACTACTCAGGAATAATAAGATATTAATTAATTTTAGATAGAGCTAGTCAGAAGCTCCGATTAATTAATGAATGTCCGGTAACCTTAAATATGGGGATTCTCAATTAATGCAGCCCGTTCTCATAACGTGGTAATAAAAGGGTAGGTCAATATTAATTTTGTGGTGAAAAGAATTAATATTAATTAATTAATTGTGTCCTGGGTTGTGGAAATGGGGATTAATTAATTTATAGGCCCACTTTATTATTTGCATCATGTCCCAGGACTGGCCCAATTAAATATGCTGAATTGAGCCCAACAGCCCATTAGGGTTAAAACCCTAGGTCTATAAATAGACATCTCTCTCTGGAAACCCTAGCCACCTTGAACACAATTCAAATCAGTGAAACCCTAGAGGCAGAGAGAGGGGCGACGACTTTGAGTGCAGAGGGAGGAGAATTTCGATTCTGGCCTTGCACAAATAAAGATCTGTGGAGTCCTCACTAGTAGCAGATCTGAACAGCATTGGGATACAACCCTGAAGATCTGATTTGGAGAACAAGATTCTTCTTTCTTTCTTTTTCTCTGTTTTCGATTTTATCAAGAAATTAGGGTTCTAATTTCTGTTTCCGTAGATTTAATCGAATCGCGTGGTTGAATTAAAGTTGGATATTCAAACGTGAAAGATCTGATCAGACTCTACGAAATTACGATAATCTCTCAATCCACGAATCGCATTAAATTCATAGGATCATGCTAGGTTTTTGTGAATTTATATTATATGCAATATCCATAAATCGATCCGGTTCACTTGGGTTTTTGTGATTCGGTTCACTGAAAATCCCTACAATTGGTATCAGAGCGAGGTTTCTGATTTATGGCTCTGTTGTATATAATTAATTCAAATATGCATGTATGAATTTTATTATATGTCGTGGATGGTTTTTGTTCCTCGTGGCAACCCGTTTGATTCAGCCCGCGGTGGTTTATCCGTGTAGGGTTGAATCTGCTTTGTAAAATCACGAGAAAATCCGTGATTAGTGTAGATTTGTTTTAAAATTGTAATAAAATAAATTTTGTAATTTTATTTCAAATCTGTAATTGGACGGGTCGAGGACGAAGAACGAAGACGGAGGCCGACTGATTGGGCGGCGGCGCACGACAGCGGCAGGTGGCCGCGCGCATGCTGTCGCGGGAGGATGGCGGCAGCGGCGGGCCGGCGGTAGTGCGCGTGGGCACACGGCAACGGGCAGCACACGGCCGGTGGAGCGGGGTGCGCGGCGGCGGCGACGGCGGTCGAGCGACGGCTGTGTCATCGTCGGCGGCTGTTGTCCCGTCGCGGTGGCTTGTGTTTTGATGATTGGTACAATCCTGAGTAAACCCTAGGTTTGCATTAGGGTTTGGGGCCAATCATCAAATCACAAAACCCTAAATCCCAAAAGATTTGGTGGATGAAGATTTGGAGGCCCTAGAAGATTTGTTGGGAAAATATTCATAAATTAACCTTAGGATCTTATTGTAAAAGGTTTTGTTGGATCAAACCTTAGTAGACGATCGATCATTGCTGAACATTAGCATAGCTTAGCAACTGATGTAATGTCCTGTATAGGGTAAACATCGAGTTGTAATAGAATAGGCTGTTTGGAAGTATTTCAGCAAAACATCAAACAATGCTAAAGGAAGACTGCTAGCAATAACAGAATGCTAAGGAGTCAGCATTCGACAAACACATCCTAAACTGTTGAAGATGCTAGCAAACCAAATCAGAGTAGCAGACAAAGCCCTTGCTGTGCATGGAGACCAAAAGCATGCTAAAAGAAGATCCAGCATCCCGTACCAGTAGAAGCTCAGCAAAGCAAACCAGAACGACTGCTACACCGCCATTCTGACCAACACGCGACGATTAGCCATGTCAGAAGTAGGACGGAAAAGCCTGTCCAAAAGCAGAAAAATTAGTAAATAGCTACCTGCATTTAAGGAGAAAGATCCGTTGTGTCTAAACGGATCTGTCGACTCAAACTTCGAGAACACAACTATAAAATGCAAGTCAAAGGAAGATGCAAGTGCTGCTCACTCTCTAACCAAACTCGATATACGAAAGTTTCCAAAAAGCAAAAAGGCAAGAGAGCAGTCCAGTTGAAAGGTACAATCCAGAGATATCCAAAGGCCTTCAACATTCAGAGTGTCTCACTACGTCTGACATTCTTCTGAGTGATTCTTGAACTGGTTCAAGAATCTTCAATCATTGGGATCACTTTCTTTTTAAAGAAAGCATCCAGCAGTCAATTTCTTGTGAAGAAATTGATTAAGGCGGGCATTGAAGCTGAGAACACATGATAGTTCGGAGGGAACTCTAAACTCTTCCAAGTGAGTGGTGAAAGCGAGTTTTACGAAGGTGCGCCTTTGACTCAGCCGGAGCCACACCAGGAAAGTCCGGGGTATCGGAAGATCGTCGTAAAGTAGACAGACCTTCAGACGGCTGATTGCTTAACAGGAAAGGCAACTCTTTGTACACCGTATACTTTCTAGTAAAATTCTTAGCGATTTGGCTAAGGAGTGGACGTAGATCATTTGATCGAACCACTATAAATTGTGTGTTGTCTTGTTGTTACTGCTTTTTGAGCTATTATGTTTTAAAACCTAGTGACTACGTTACTAGTGTATAACTGAAAAAGGTAACCTAAGTAAACTTTAACTAAAATAGAGTTGAGAATAATTTAAATACAAGAAAACACAATCTATTCCGCTGCACTTCGTGTGTGTACTTTATTGTAACCACGACGACTCTGATCACAAGGGACCAACAAGTGGTATCAAAGCAGGAGGTTGAAAAACCGACTGCTTCTGAGTCGGTTAGGACCTAGATCCTAGTCTTTCCTTGCGTCTCTTGTATCTGTGTTTTACATAGCTCAGGTAACGACGAGAATTATCCGATGTCGAATCACGCTCTTCCAAAGCACAACAGGGATGGATTTGAAACATGGAAAAAGAAGGCCATGATCCAGCTGCAGAGCATACATCCAGAGATGAGGGACATTCTAACAATTGGCCCTATAGAAATCATGAAGGTCAACACTGCACCTCCTGGACCCGCTGGTGGCCAACCCAGACCTGAGATGGTAAGTAAACCCTACGAGGAATGGACTCTTGAAGACAAAAAGAGAGGCCAGCTGGAGTTTATCGCCATGAAACTAATTATGGAATGTCTACCTCCCCTAATGTCCAACAAAGCCCTAGATTACAATACCGCAAAGGAAATGTGGGATTATGTGTGCGAAGTCTCTCAGGAAACGGAACAAATGAAGCGAAACAAGCTGCAAGTCGCTGTGGACAAGTACGAATCCTTCGCCATGATTCCAGGAGAAACCATTTAGGAGATGGAAGAAAGACTCAACACTATCATCGCAGAACTCAAAAATGTCGGCAAGACATATGACAAAGGGGAAATGAATAACAAAATTATATCCAAGCTTTACCCCAGAAGTCATTGGTTTGTCAAGATGACAAGCATGAGTGAAAAAGATCTCAACAATATGACGACCGCTGAAGTTTTCTCTCAACTTAAGTCGCATGAATTCATCATTCAGCAGTCAAAGAAAAACGAAGCTGCTGTTATACATCCGAACTCCACTAGTGTTGGAACTCAAGAAGACGTAGCTTACTTTGTCAAAAAGGATGGAAACAAATGGAAATCTCCGAGGAAACCTTTCTATAACCAGGAAAAGTCCACACCTGCATCTGCAACACCGTCCAAGGAGACTTCATCAACTTCTACTATCAACGATGAAGATCAAAAGATAAGTGAGCTGGAAGAACAGATGAAAAAGATACAGAAAATGATTCTGGAAGCAAAAGCCGAAAAGGAAGCAAAAGCGAGCATGATGCAACACCCTACTGAAAAAAGGATAAGAACATGTTTTGAATGCAAGTCTCCTGATCACTTGAAGCATGATTGTCCAAAAGTAAGTCCTGAGGAAAGAGAACGTCTGCGTCAGAGATTTGAAAGACGAGCAGTGCGAGCTGTAACAAAGGCGTTGCTGACACGGACAGAAGTTCCAGATATTCCTGACAACGAAGAGGAATATTACCCCACTGATGAGGAAGAAGAAGCCCTAATGGTCTTTATGGCAAAAATCGTTGAAGATGGCGAACCATCCGCTGATGCTGAGCAACCCCTTGAATCGGCCCTAGCAGTCGACAATCAGGAGGTAACACCTATAACGAATACTTCATGCTTAGCACACACATCTGAATAAGAGGATTCCTTCCTAGATTCTGAGGAAGATTATCTTACTAAGCTTTCTTTAGAACTTTCTAAGGTATACGCCTTGAAAGATGCTATTGTGAAAGATAATTCTTCACTCAAACAAAAGTCTTAAGTCTGACCGATGAAGTCGAAAGACTAAGGTCTGATGGTGAGGAACTATCAAGACTTAGAACTGAATCTTCTGAACTCCTTGAAAATTTAAAAATCTTGAAAAGGAAAATACGTTTTTGAAAAATAAAGCCAATGAGAAGTGTGTCTGTGCATAGATGACTAGTCAGGATATTTTGAATAACCTGATAAGTCGACAGAGATGTCATGGTGACCGATCTAGAATTGGGCATAGCTGCAATGACAAAAATAAAACTTCGAGGCAAAAGGAAAATATCATTTTTGTTTCTGGCGGTAAAATACTTGATAATAGTAAAGAGAAGGATAAATTAGTTGCTGAATCCTCAAATGCTAAGCCGATCGCTCAGCAGAATATCAAACAATCTGCTGAACCCAAGCAGAGTGTCGAGCACTATGCTAGACCTCAGCAAAAGGTCAAGCAGAATGTAAGATTTCAGCAGAGGATCATAAAAGATGCTGAACTTCAGCAAAACTCACAATTGAGGTCTGCTAAGCGAAACTTTTCAGCAAACTCAAGGACGAAGGCTGAGCATCATGTTTCAAATGCCAGGAAGCCAAATCCTGTCCTTTCTCGGGAAAGACACATTGAGGATCACTCAATGAAACCCCAATATTATCACTACACACCGCATAGGAGAAACACCTATGTGAGACCCGAGTCCAGATATGTATATCATCAAAGGACGATGAAGGGAAAGGAGCACAATGCACAACCACATACATATGCACGTCAAAAGGTTGAAAAAATCAGCAAAATAGATCTCGAAGAAAAATCTTTGAAGATTATCAAAATGTGGGTTCCAAAAGGAACAATGACTCAAGCTAATCCTCCAGGACCCGACTCGAAATGGGGACCTAAATCAACTTAATTGTTCTTGCAGGATCAGGATTCAAGTACGAAGACATCAGGTATGTCAAATGAGTGGATCCTAGACAGTGGTTGTTCCGCGCATATGACGGGAGACGAAGAATTATTCTCAGATATTCAAAAATCATATGGCCCATCTGTGGTATTTGGAGACAACAGCAAAGGAAGAGTACTTGGCAGAGGATGCATAGAGCGGAACGGACTAAGAATTGTTAATGTTGCTCTCGTATCCAATCTCAAACACAACCTGCTAAGCATAAGTCAACTATGCGAAAACAGGTACACAATATCTTTCATTCATTCGGGATGTTCTATAGCTGACAATGTAACAGGAGAAGTAAAGCTTTGAGGAATTCGAAAAGGTGGACTTTATGTGGTTGATTGGGAAAGTGGTCAACAACACTCATGCTTTCTAGCACTAAACAAAGAGGAAACCACTTGGTTATGGTTTAAGAGGTTAAATCACTTAAATTTCAAAACCATCAACCATATTGCTAGAAATGAACTTGTCACAGGTTTACTTCAAAGCATCACGTTTCGTAAGGAAGGCATCTGCAAGGCATGCCAACAAGGAAAGTAGACCAAAGCCTCATTTCATTCCAACCCAGAAAAGAACACCTCAAGCAGAATCCTAGAATTATTACATATGGATCTATTCGGACCAGTCACTCCACCATCGGTAAGTAAAAAGATATATACTCTTGTGGTAGTTGATGATTATTCCAGGTACACATGGGTTCGCTTACTGAAGACCAAAGATGAGGTTAAGATTACTCTACCCGAGTTAATCCTCAAGGAGCAGAATAGCAAAGAAGTTACAGTGAAAAGGATTCGATCTGACAATGGAACAAAATTCTGCAACGGCATTCTCATGGATTTTTGCACAGAAGCCGATATAAATCATGAGAGATCCATTGCTAGGACCCCACAGCAGAACGGTCTAGCAGAAAGGAGGAATCGAACCCTGAAAGAAGCAGTGCGATCTATGCTAGCCGATGCTGACTTACCTGCTAAATTTTGGGGGGAAGCAGTGATAACTGCATGCTATACGCAGAACAGGAGCTCTATCAACGGCCGATTCAACAAAACTCCCTATGAAGTATATAACGGTCGTAAGCCTAATTTAGATTATTTACGTGCTTTTGGTGCAACATGTTATATCCATAACAACGGGAAGTCAAAACTTAACACTTTTTCGCCTAAGTCGGATGAGGGTGTACTTCTCGGATACGGTCACCCCACTCACAAAGGTTATAGAGTGTTAAATAAGACTACCGGAATTGTGGAAATAACATGCAATGTTATTTTTGATGAATCTACCTTAGTGCGCAGAGCTATCAATGAGACAAAGGATGACAATCATGAGACTAATGATGTCAATGGTCAATCGATCTTGAATTGTCATGAACACTTACAATTTGACCCAACTAAGTCTATGAATGAATGTAATCCTGTTCAGACAAGTCCAGCAGACCAGGCCAGTGATGCTAACGATCATGCTGAGGCCAATCCCCAAAAGGATATCTTTAATCCGCTAGATGATTCAGACGAGGAAAACTCTAATCCTACCCCCGTCGCTGAGGAAATCAGTGCTACTGAAGATCTTGGCAGAGGAGCTGCTGAGATACCAGCTGCTGAGGCACCAAATGCTGAGAATTCCATTGAAAGAGAAGGTCCAGACCATGATGTTCCTATAGCCGAAGTACCGGCTGCTGAAGAAACTTCTGATGCTGAAGATCACACTCTCAACACACAAGATGCTGAGAATGAAGTGGTCAATGCAGAACAGACCAATAATCTCAGAGGAGAAAGAATTGCTGGAGAACCAATCAGACCAGCATAGCTGCGTGCACATCCACTAGAAGATGTTCTTGGAGATATCAATGACCCCATCCTGACCAGACAAGGATCTGCAAAGTTTTCATGCTATCTATCAAGTGATGAACCAACTAAAGTTGAGGATGCACTACGTGATCCAGACTGGGTAAACGCTATGCAAGAGGAGCTTGCTAAATTCTCTCGCAACCACGTATGGGATCTGGTGGATAGACCAAAACATCAGAATGTCATAGGCACCAAATGGGTATTCAAGAACAAGAAGAACGAATCAGGCTTGGTGGTAAGGAATAAAGCACGCCTTGTAGCCAAAAGGTACAAACAGTGTGAAGGCATCGACTATGATGAGACATTTGCGCCTGTAGCAAGATTGGAAGCAATCAGATTATTTCTTGCTTATGCAGCGCATCATGAATTCTCGGTCATGCAAATGGACGTCAAAAGTGCATTCCTTAATGGCGAACTCAAGGAGGAGGTCTACGTTGAGCAGCCTCCAGGCTTTGAGAATGGAAATCTGGTCTATAAACTAAGAAAAGCCTTGTATGGAATGAAGCAAGCGCCTCGAGCTTGGTATGGAACTTTATCTAAGTTTCTACTCGACAATGGCTTCAAAAAGGGAAGGATTGATCAAACACTCTTTCGAATTAAGGACGAAGGAAGTATTCTACTCGTGCAAATCTATGTTGATGACATCATCTTTGGCTCAAAGAATCAAGCTCTCTGTGACAAATTCTCCAAGCTAATGATGAGTAATTTTCAAATGAGTATGATGAGAAGAATGTCCTATTTCCTTGGACTTCAAGTTCAACAATCAAGTGAAGGAATTTTCATTCATCAAAAGAAATACACGCGAGATCTAATTGCTAAATACTGTCCAGAGAAATCCAAGAGCTTACGGATCCCCATCAGCAGTGCTTGTATAGCAGATCTAGAAAAAGAAGGAGAAGCAGTGAATCCTACCTTATATCGAGGAATCATTGGATCTCTGCTATATCTTACAGCCAGCAGACCCGATATATCATATGCTGTGGGACTATGTGCCAGATATCAATCCCAACCAAACAAAACACATCTAGACACAGCGAGGCGAATCATCTGTTACTTAAAGTGCACAGAAGGCTTAGGAATTTGGTATCCAAGAGCCGACAGTCTAGCCCTGAGTGGATATTCAGATTCTGATTTTGGAGGATGCAAAATCGACAGGAAAAGCTCCAGTGGTACATGTCAATTCCTTGGTCATAAATTGATCAGCTGGTTCAGCAAAAAGCAGCACTCGGTAGCAACCTCAACCACCGAAGCAGAGTATGTAGCGGCTGCTAGTTGCTGTCAGCAAATTCTGTGGATCCGACAACAACTCCAAGATTATGACATCTCACCTGAATGCTTACCAATCTACAGTGATAACAATAGTGCTATGTGCATCACAAAGAATCCAGTACATCATTCCAGGACAAAACGCATTGACATCCGACATCATTTTATCCGTGACCATCAAGAAAAGAAGGATATTGATATTCAGCGAATATGTACTGAGGATCAAATAGCAGATATCTTCACTAAGCCCCTTGCAGAAGCAAGATTCAAAGAATTATGCATCAAATTGGGTATGATGGAACTAGATATTGCTGCGGATGAATGAGATACTACTCTCATTCTTTCTGATTTTCTTGGATTTTCTTATGTTACTTTCAACATATTATGGGAGATTCTACTATATGTAGTCTGCTAAGCCAATGGCGAAATGATGGATATGCCCCTATCAACTTTCAGCAGATAAATTGTTTCTGCTCAGCAAACTATGAAGGAATGAAGATCATATCTATATTTTGTCACGAAAGAAAAACATCAAGAGATCGAAATATTCATACATTCTTCACCAAAAGAGGAACATGTCTTGAAGCAGATATTCATTACAAAAGGAAGAGACGGCACTATCAGCCAAACAAAAGAGGAAATACAAGATCTACTACGGAGTTCATTCAGAAAGGCGACACTGGCTTATAGGGATAGAAATCAGCCCCTTGAAGGTTGGATGGACCGTCAGCGATTTCTGGAAAATACTTCTCCATCAACCAGCTGAGCTGCATCCCATTCCGCAGAGGCACGAACGGATGAAGCTTGACAGCTTCCCAGACGTTCTTGAAGACGTATCCGACCCAGTCAACGGAAGCAGCATCATCCATGGCCATCATCACCTGCCAAACGGATCTTGAGAAATAGAGGTCATAAGGCTCCTCTCCAAGCAGGATTTCATGGGCAATGCGGAACATGACCCAATATGATGTCTTGAGGCCCGAAGCAGGAATGTCAGGGCTGAAATCAAAACGAGGAGAATGACGCCATTTCTCCCAAGCCAGCCATTCTGGAGCCACTTCCTCTGAAAGATAGTCCTCTACAGACAACGGACCTCGAGGAAGCCCGAAATCAACCGCAAAGGTGTCAGGGGTCCAATGGACAAGCTTGTTGTGGAACACCCCATAGATTGAGTTTGGTCCCACATGGCAATCACTGAGGAAATCCCTCAACACTTCCGCCTGAAAACGGTGAGGAGTAGCACACAGAAATTGCGAAAGACCCCCCCACTGCAACGTAGATATGACCTTGACTGCCACTTCACATTCATCTATGTAATACCTATCCAGACCTGGCTCATCCAGGATCAGATTGCGTCTGATATCTATGGTTCGTGGAGGAGATTCCATGAGTGAAGAAAGGGACCTAACTTTCTTGAAGGAGAAGAAGATTGAAATTGTGAATCAGGAAAGAAGGAAAGTTGAGATGTTTGGATAATCTCAAACTAAGGTATTTATAGAGGATTTCCCATTTATGACGCGAAGAAAGAGAAAAAATCTGTCTGAAGATCGCAATGATTCATCTCTTGGAATACGAAACATCGCCAATAAAGGGATCGACGTGTATGCATGGGAAGTCAAATCATTTTTTTCTAGCAATGGTGAGAAAGGAGTATTGAAAAGTTTGAGGATCTCATCATCACATTTTTAAATAAGAGCTCTCATAGACTCAGCAGATCTTCCGAAGTTGCTGAAAATTAGAATGTTGAGAGGGATCATCCTCTATCAGCATCCTTGAGCGGCTGCTAGTTCAGAAGTAACAATATATCCTAAATCGAGGCGGGATGACTCAAAATTCAAACTTGATGGGACCCGATCAGGCATAATTAATGCATGCAAACGGCGGCATCAACTGGGGAGATGCCACGTTAGAAACACTTGAGTGTTTCTCGGAGCAAGGGAAGCCATATGGAAAGACGCATTTATTCTGAACTGTCGATCTAACACTTTGCAGATTTTCCCTCAACCGTTAGATCTCACATTCAAATTAACCCTACCTTTGCTCTGATCACTGTTCATTTTCTTCTCACCTTTCGGAAATCAGAACAAAATCCCCAATACCAAAGTCTCCATAGAATTTGAAAAATTACTCCAGATTTTCCCTCACTGACATGGCCACAGACTCTCTAGCCTCATCATCCCAGAAATCTACCTGTCAGAACCATCGCCCTGAATCAAATGAACCACGTCCCTTCAATTTTCCACCAAATTCTGAAGAACCCTTACATATGTGGCTTGCACCAGGGTTTACTGGGATTCTAAAGAAAGAAGATGTTGATGATTCCATATCATATGGACAGCTTGTCATGATGTCTAAGAAGAAATCCCTAGCCGGCCACACAAAGGAGCAAAGGCGTTTGGCTCAAATCATGAAAGATCGCATTCTGTACAAACGTCTTGCTGCTGAACATATCCCGGATTGGATAATGGATATCCTCGATAGCGAACAGGTAACTCAATACTTATCCGATGAACCCATGCATTTTCATCCGCATATGGTTTCTGAATTTTATGCCAGAGCAGTCATGAGTAAAGATGGAAAATCTTTTAAAACTTGTGTTTATGGAAGTATCATTGAAGTCAGTGCCGAAATTCTTGCTAAAACTTTTGGTCTTCGGAATGAGGGGGAATGTATATCTCAGTACAAAGTAACGGATTATGATGAGATGGAAAGACGTTGGAATTCTTGGAAGAAGCCTGGAGTACTGAAGGATAGGAAAGGTCATGAGATTACCTTTCGGGCTGCCACACCCATTAACACCCTACAGGATGAATTTAAAATTCTAGCCGAATTAGTGATCAAGATGTTCCAATGTGACGCCGGATCATATTCTGAACTTTCTGCTAAGAAATATGCAGTAATGATGGCTCTCACAGACAAAGTAAAGGGAAATTGGGCTGAGTACTTCTTCGAACGATGGGCAGAACATGCCAAGAAGAACGACCACATGTCTGTGGATGGAACTTTTTCATCAAATGTTAATTTTGGATTGAAAATAAGCAAATTTTTGGAATTGGTCATGCATTCAACGGAAATTGATCAAGGAGTGAAGTTTCTCTCCACTGATTTCATTCCAATCACACGAAAAGCAGCTAATCCTCTTGATTACAAGAAGCCGAAGAAGCTGACTGGTAAATCCAATGTGGATGCGGACAAGCCTACTTCAGATGAGGAAGTAGACGAACGTTCCTTGGGCGAACAGGTATTGCAGATAGCAACACCTATCTCTGCTGAGGAAATAGCAGCATTAACTTAGAACGCTGAAACAGAGCAATGCTTTAAGCAGCTTGATGATATTGTCGCTCTCGGAGAGATACCAACCGAACAGATTGAAGAAATTATGGACCAAAAGGCCGCACTCCAGCAGCCACTCGTGATTGGTCAACTTGCTGTTCCAATTTCTTCTGAACAACAAAAGGATATTGCTCCCACCAGAAACAGAAGGTCTAGTCGTCAGCGCCTACGCAAAGTTGTTGAGCTAGCCACTGTCCCTACTGAAAAAGTACCTGACTCACCCCTATCATCTAAAAATTTTGATGAACGCTTGAAAGGCGTACGCGAAGCTAAACGAAAGCGTGCAGAAAACATGAAGGCACAAGAAATGAAGGAATACAGAAAGGAAATGGATAGAATCACATTCGAAGGAAGAGATCTAAACTTTGAGAGTATAAAAAGATCTCATCTAGAAAGAGAGAGTCAAAAGGAGAATACTAGTCAAGCACCCGGTGAGGAAGCTGCTGAAGAATCAAGCAGAGCAGCAAAGAAAGGGAAGACAATAATAGATTCTACTTTGACAAAAAAAGAAATGGATAACCCTACAAAGATTACAACTGCACAAGACGGCATGACTGATAAAGAGCTAGATATGCTGATTCAATCTGGCGCTTTCAAAGCCACGGAACACTCCAAAGGCAAATCGGTTCAATTTTGCGAACCAATTGCTACATCTTATCAAGATAGTAGCTCCGAGGAGAACGGACCACGAACAGAGACAAATGATACACATTCCACAAATAAGGATGCAGGACCATCAGAAATCTCTAAGGAAAGCACAGATACGAACATGCCCACTGCAGAGCATGTTGCTAAGGAAAACACTGAGGAGACTGAATCTGGAACCTTCAATGTTAAGGAATTTTCTGACATGGAAAATATTATTGGGTCTGGAAAGGAACCGTCGGCTGAAGACATGGCTCATACAAATGCTGAAGAATCTACTGTAGCTGAAGTCATTATGGAGGACACCACTGAAGAAACAGAGCAAGACACTGCTGAAGAATCTACTGCAGCAGACGATTCTGTGAAAACAACCGCTGAAGAATCTACTGCAACCGATGAAACTATGGAAGATACTGTTGAAGAAGTCCATGTTGCTGAGGAAACAACAGCCGATGCTGATAATATCGATCAAGCAGATGATACAATGGAACAAGAAGTCTCATCTGCTGGATTTCTGGACGAATCCACCTGTTCATCGGAATCTGATTCTGAGGGGGAATCTACCAAAGTATTTGATGCCAAAACTCTTTGAAAATACCCCACTCTGCGAAATGAACAACTGAGGATCCCATTTGATGGTTTACCCGGCAAACTTTTTCGCTCACGAAGAGTAGCACAGTGGTGTGCTGCTGTCTCGATTAATGAAGATATGAATGCTGATCTCAGAGATTGGAGTGATGAGATCTTAGCCTTCGTAGAGCAAGCAGTAAATAGGGACATTGCAGGAGTCTTTTATGTTGAGATTCATGAAGAAACAGAGGAAGGCCGAGTACTTGGTACTCAATTTCGACGATGGAAGACTTATGACTACATCATGCATGAACTATATTTTGAGGAAAGGATGATTATTATCGCTAGAAAAGGTCTTAATTTCTGGCATTCCGAAGAAACCTGGGTAAATGAGTGGATGGATCAGCCCTCCTGCACGAAACAATATACTGATCAACAAGTAATTGCTCGATTGCAAGCCATCCGTGCTCACAGGAAGTTTCTTCCATCTCAGACCCTGCCCAGATCACAGTTTGCCCCAGATAAGAAGTCCTTGGCCCACATGGAACTAACCAAACGACAAAGGGCTGCAATGATTGCTTATTGGAAGCGAAAAGCTGCTTATGAGGAGAAATTGCGAGTTAGAAGTCTCGAACTAGCTGTGCTCGAAGAAGAAAAAGAGAAGGAGGCCAGGCGACATGACTATCTCAAAATTATCAACTTTCAGAAAGAATACACTCGAACCGCAACCTCACTTCAAGTCTCTGAAACTCAAGGATCTGACTCAAATCTCGATCAGAATATAGTGAGTGAGTCCATGGAAGTAGATACCAATGTGGTTCTTGATGTTGCCACACAAAGAGTTGAAGCAGCAACTCAAGCATATGAAATTGTTACAATGGAAAGAGAAGATGGTGAAGCTACTACATTAGCAGGTAGTACTGAAATAGTCGTCTCTGAAAACCCCATTGACGCAGAACCAGTCCAAGTAAGCTTCCAATCTCTTGTCAACATACTTCATAACGCCCTACATCAACGCGATATCCAGCAAGCCAGATTCAATGAAGAGGTCCTGAAAGAGGTTGCTGATGTCCGAGGAGCAATCTCTGGAGTGAAAACCTCTGTCTCAGAGGTTCAGCAACAAGTTGGTCAAGTCGCTACCAAGATCACCCACGTTGAAGAAACCGTGTCTACGGTACAAACAAATGTGACGACTCTCAGCGTCGATCTTGATGCCCACAAGTCCTTCTCCGCTTCTGTTTTGGATGCTCTCAAAGAGGGGGAAGAAAGAAGGATTGCTGAACAAGCAAGGATAAAAGAAGAGGAAGCTGAGCTACTGCTGAAAGAAAAAGAATTTGAACGTACAATGATGGAACGGAGAATGAAGTTAGCAGAACAACAAAGAGAAGACCAACGGGCACGAATTGAACAGATGGAGAAACTAATGGCCATGACGATGAAGAAAGTTGAATCTCTTGAGAAGCCAAAACCTCCACCAGATGATCAGAACTAAGGTCACTCTCTAAATTCTCTAACTCTTTTTTTTTTGGACTTCATAATTTTTTTATGATTCTGAATTCTATTTTCCGAGTATGAACAATAGTTGATATACACTCTCTGTGTACTCAACGAAAGATGTTTAAATGGTTGCTGAATGCTTTGCTTGTAATTTTGTTTTAACTTCTAAGCTAAGTCTCAACAATCCCTAATAAGCTTTGATCGCACCAAAAAGGGGGAAATTGTTGGGAAAATATTCATAAATTACCCTTAGGATCTTATTGTAAAAGGTTTTATTGGATCAAACCTTAGTAGACGATCGATCATTGCTGAACATTAGCATAGCTTAGCAACTGATGTAATGTCCTGTATAGGGTAAACATCGAGTTGTAATAGAATAGGCTGTTTGGAAGTATTTCAGCAAAACATCAAACAATGCTAAAGGAAGACTACTAGCAATAACAGAATGCTAAGGAGTCAGCATTCGACAAACGCATCCTAAATTGTTGAAGATGCTAGCAAACCAAATCAGAGTAGCAGACAAAGCGCTTGCTGTGCATGGAGACCAAAAGCATGCTAAAAGAAGATCCAGCATCCCGTACCAGTAGAAGCTCAGCAAAACAAACCAAAACGACTGCTACACCGCCATTCTGACCAACACGCGACGATTAGCCATGTCAGAAGTAGGACGGAAAAGCCTGTCCAAAAGCAGAAAAATTAGTAAATAGCTACCTGCATTTAAGGAGAAAGATCCGTTGTGTCTAAACGGATCTGTCGACTCAAACTTCAAGAACACAGCTATAAAAGGCAAGTCAAAGGAAGATGCAGGTGCTGCTCACTCTCTAACCAAACTCGATATACGAAAGATTCCAAAAAGCAAAAAGGCAAGAGAGCAGTCCAGTTGAAAGGTACAATCCAGAGATATCCAAAGGCCTTCAACATTCAGAGTGTCTCACTACGTCTGACATTCTTCTGAGTGATTCTTTAACTGGTTCAAGAATCTTCAATCATTGGGATCACTTTCTTTTTAAAGAAAGCATCCAGCAGTCAATTTCTTGTGAAGAAATTGATTAAGGCGGGCATTGAAGCCGAGAACACATGATAGTTCGGAGGGAACTCTAAACTCTTCCAAGTGAGTGGTGAAAGCGAGTTTTACGAAGGTGCGCCCTTGACTCAGCCGGAGCCACACCAGGAAAGTCCGGGGTATCGGAAGATAGCCGTAAAGCAGACAGACCTTCAGACGGCTGATTTCTTAACAGAAAAGGCAACTCTTTGTACACCGTATACTTTCTAGTAAAATTCTTAGCGATTTGGCTAAGGAGTGGACGTAGATCATTTGATCGAACCACTATAAATTGTGTGTTGTCTTGTTGTTACTGCTTTTCGAGCTATTATGTTTTAAAACCTAGTGACTACGTTACTAGTGTATAACTGAAAAGGTAACCTAAGTAAACTTTAACTAAAATAGAGTTGAGAATAATTTAAATACAAGAAAACGCAATCTATTCCGCTGCACTTCGTGTGTGTACTTTATTGTAACCACGACAACTCTGATCATAAGGAATGAAGAAGATTTGAATTTATCCAATTAAATTCAAATTCAAATTGTAATAGATATGATTTTATTTTTCCTATTTTGTGGGGCCATGATGAATTTTTGTTTGCCTTAATTGTCCTCGTATGATATGTGATTTATTATGTGCGCAATTAAGCATGTATAGATATTAGGAAAAGCATGATTTACTGCTTTTATTATTTACAGTTTTCCAAGCATGCTTATGTGATTAATTTTTTTTGTTGGATTATATTTTGGGAATTTTTGGGCTTGTTTAATTACATGCAAAAATTTGGAAAATATAATAACAAAGAAATTATGTGTGCGCATATAAGAAACCTTTTAATAGAAAAATATTAAGCTTATTTTTTTTAATTAAAATCAATAGACCACCACAAAAGCGGTCCTAGGCTGTAAGTGTATCTCTCATTCTAGTAAACGTCTACGAGTGTAGCTTGCTAGTTCCTAGAGGTGCATGGGTATGTTTGTTGGAATTTCTAGACAAATAATTTAATTCATGTGAATAGTGGGAGGGTTTTGCGTAAACGTCTACGAGTGTAGCTTGCGTAGATCTCTTTCATAAGTATTCTAGGATTGATTTAAATTATAGATAACAAAAGAATTAAGGGCTGTGGGGTATGGTTACGTGCCATGCTAAACTGTCTCTTTTGGCCGGAGTTAAATTTGTGATTAATGGCTTAGAAGCATCTTAGAATATAATGCAAGAATTGCATCCCTGTTCTTGAGAGATGGCTTGGTCTAAGGTTTTCACTAATTATTAATTTCTAGTGTCGAAAGACTCCTAACATGGTAGTGAAATTAAATGAATTGGGGCTTAGAACCCGCAGTTCTGGTTGAGGGTGACATCGTAAATGTCTATGAGTGTAGCTTGCGGTGGGAACTCTTGGGCAATTAGTGGAAAATATTTGTATTTGATTTATTAAAAGGTTTTCAATGCATTTGTTTTCGAAGTTCTACATGCATGTTTTTATTTAAGATTCTTTATTGTTTCAGATATGTCTATGTCTACTGTCGATCATATACTTGCTCTCAATCCTCTAACTAGTCCAAACTTCCATGAATGGAGATACTGCATTAAGTATATTCTCCTGACTAAGCAACACATGTTTGTTCTTACTATGATGCCACTTGCCCCACGTTACCATAAAGTCTCTAGACGTGAGAAGGAGTTCTATAACAGATGGGTGGCATCTGAAGATTTTACTTACAAGTTCGGATAACCTGTCTAGAGAACTGAAGCTCAAGTACATGGGCTATTGTAGCTCTGTTACGATCTGGATGGACTTAGTGGCCACGTATGGCGAAGTGGAACGAACTATAAACTGTGATCTCGTGAAAGACCTTGTCTGTAAGAGAATGGTTGATGACAGTTGGGTGGCATGAATCGGTTCACGCATAGAGGTGAATGTATCAGTGATCGGGCTATGATCGATATAATCCTGAACTCTTTACCGCTTTCATTCTATGACTTTAGGAAGGACGTAGCTAAGAGAAGCGAGTACTCTTTCAAAGAGTTGCTTACTGATCTCATAGCAGGACAGTCTTTCGTACCCTCATGGGATTCTGAGTTATCAGATGTTGAGCAAAGTTTGAGCACATTGAAAGATGTGGTTCATACTGTGTGCAAGAATATGATTGATCACAGAACACGTGAGAGGAGGTCACTTCAAGTAAGAACGCATGCGGAAGCAAGGGACAAGGTACGTCATTTGCATTTGTAACGGAAACATGTTTAGCATTGGTTTCTACTCATTCGTGAGTGGATACTGGAGCTACTGATCATGTTTGTTACATTTTGCAGGGGTTCACACCGAGGAGGGTGCTGAAGAATGACGAGGTTACCATCTCAATGGGGAACGCATCACAAGTGAGTGCAGCTGCCATTGGAGATTTCACCTTGTACTTTGATGATTCTGTTTTAACTTTGAGAGATATTTTGTACGTGCCGGATTTTCGGCGAAACCTAATTTCAGTTTCCAAACTTTACGTTGATGGATATTCAGTTATTTTTTATAGTGGTGTTTCTATCATTGGTAATAACGGTGTTATCTGTCGTGGAATGCTGAATAATTCTCTCTATGTTATTAACTGCAATCATAAGTCTTCCGCAAGTATTGCATGTAATTCATCCGTAATTGATAATCCTAGAAAGAGAAAACTTACTTCTTCTGATGAGGATCTTACATATCTCTGGCACTTTAGACTAGGTCACATCAGCTTGAAGCGGATTCAGAGACTTGCAGATGACGGTACATTCGACTTAGTCTGGGCTGTACCTTATCAAGTCTGCGAATCCTGCATCGAAGGCAAGATGTCAACTAGGCCTTTTAAGGCTAGTCAGTCTCGAGCAGAGGAAGTGTTGGAATTGATCCATTCTGACTTATGTGGACCGATGTCCACGCATGCTCGTGGAGGGTACGAGTACTTCGTCACTTTCATTGACGATTACTCAAGGTATGTATATGTTTACCTGCTTCGCTACAAATCTGAATGCTTTGAGAAATTCAAAGAGTTCAAGGCTGAGGTAGAAAAGAAGGTCGGGAAAATTATCAAGTCCCTACGATCAGACCGCAGTGGCGAATACCTCGGTAACGAGTTTCTGCAGTATTTGTCAGATAACGGGATTACATCCCAATGGACTGCACCGGGTACTCCCCAGTAAAATGGTGTAGCTGAAAGAAGAAATAGGACTCTTCTAGAGATGGTAAGATCAAGAGTTATGCAAACTTACCAATTTCGTTTTGGGGATATGCATTGGAAACAACATCTTACGTATTAAATGTGGTGCCTTCTAAATCAGTTCCTAAGACGCCTTCTGAGCTCTTCCTTGGTCGCAAACCAAGTTTGTGCATGTTTTGAGTATGAAGCTTTCCGGCACACATACTTTCGAAGGAACCTGATAAGTTAGAAAGCATGTCAAAGATAATGCTGTTTATAGGGTATCCCAGGCAAACAAAAGATGGTTACTTTTACTGTCCTGAGAGTCAGAGAGTCGTTGTTAGCACCAACGCTAGATTATTGGAGGACGAGTATGTGAGTAATCACAAGTCAAGGAGTGATATCGTTCTTCAAGAAATTGAAAATGAGAATGCGATTCCAAGGGAAGGGGAAGGGGAAGGTGTAGATGTGGGTGCACCTGTGAGAGGTTCAGCACCACAGACACATTCTTCAGTGCAAGGTGCAGAACCACAAGTTACTGCACCAACTACTGACACGACACCGATGTCTCGTCGTAGTGGGAGAGTTATTTTCCAGCCGGAAAGATACATGTTCGTGGTTGAGTCTTTGGACTTGAGCCCGGAAGACGGACATGAGGACTCTGACCCACTGACTTACGAAGAGGCAGTGCAGGACAAGGATGTTGAAAAATGGCGTGTCGCCATGGATTCCGAAATTGAATCCATAACTGCTATGGATGTATACTAGAAAATTGATTTGCCGGATGGCTTTAGGGCCATAGGGTGCAAATGGGTAAACAAGAGAAAGAAAGGAGCGGATGGAAAAGTCACGGCTTTTAAAGCTAGGCTGGTGGCAAAGGGTTATAGTCAGAAAGAGGGCATTGACTATGACGAAACCTTTTCACCCGTAGCCATGCTTAAATCCATCCGGATACTCCTTGCCATAGCTACGCATATGGACCTCAAGATCTGACAGATGGATGTCAAAACCGCTTTTCTAAATGGTTACCTTGAAGAAGGTAGGGACATCTATATGCAACAACCTGAGGGTTACATACGCAAGGGTGAAGAACATCTTTTCTGGAAGCTTAGGAAGTCCTTGTATGGACTTAAGCAAGCTTCGAGGCTGTGGAACTTACGTTTCAACGATGTGATTAAATCCTATTGATTTGCACAGTTGGAAAATGAAAGTTGTGTTTACCGACTTTGTGTCAGTGGGAGCGTGGTTTTCCTTGCACTTTATGTTGATGACATACTCCTATTTGGAAACAACGAGGGAGTGATGTTGGAAATCAGGGTTTGGTTATCCGAACAGATCCAAATGAAGGATTTGGGAGAAGCTGGCTACATTCTTGGAATTAAGGTCTTACGGGATCGTAAGAGAAGAATGTTGAGCTTATCCCAGACATCCTATGTGGATATTGTGATAGCCCGGTTCAGCATGCAACTCGCCAAGAAAGGCTTGCTACCTTTCAGACATGGCGTTCATCTTTCTAGTGGGTAGTGTCCTCAGACACAGCGGGAGAAAGATGAGTTGAGTCTTGTACCATACGCTTCGGCGGTGGGTAGCCTCATGTATGCGATGCAATATACCAGACCAGATATCTGTTATGCCGTTGGCATGGTAGCAAGATATCAGTCTAACCCTGGACAGCCGCATTGGACTGCGGTAAAGCACATCCTCAAGTATTTGAAGAGAACTAGAAATTACTGCCTAGTTTATCAAAGTGAGGATTTGTGCCCTATGGGTTATACAGACTCAGATTTCCAAGGGGACCAGGATGAGAAGAAATTGACCTTAGGTGTTTACCCTAGGAGGTGGAGCAGTATCTTGGAGGAGCTCAAAGCAGAAATGCATTGATGACTCCACCATGGAGGCGGAATATGTTGTCGCCTCCGACGCCTCGAAAGAGGGGGTATGGCTCAGGAACAACCTTTTAGAGTTGGGCGTGATTCCGAGTTTACCGAGGAGCATCACAATTTATTGTGACAACTCTGGTGCAGTGGCTAACTCAAAGGAACCGCGGTCTCACAGGGCAAGAAAAAACATAGAGAGAAAGTACCATATCATACGAGAAATCGTATTGAGAGGTGATGTGCTAATCAAGAAGATTGACACTAAGGACAACCTTGCTGATCCATTTACAAAGAGCTTGCCGCAGAAAGTTTATGAAAGACATATTCGTGATCTAGGTCTGAGGTGGATGCCGACCACTAACAGTGGTTAAAGAGATAATAGGCTAGATAGGCGAACTGTATACTCTATAATAGTTTAGTTATGCTTTGAGTATAAGTGGGAGATTGATGAATTTTGTATATTGAAAGCATTTATTATAATGAGTATACAACAGTTTATTTCTCTTATCTGTTAAACAATCTTACATGTATGTAACAATGGTATCCTCTTGTCTCACCGATAGGAACAATCATATGGCGTGTAGTAGATCACAGAAGACAGTATGATCACTTGACCTAGTGAGACATAAACCTGATCACAGCCGAGACAGCGTATGAGGATACGTCTGTCCGGATGGCTGCGGCATTGTCGGAATAAGTAGTCTGTATTGGTTACTTGACATGCTGGTACACAAGGGTGGCGTATTGATGGACTGCAGTGAGATGTATTCGACTATCTGACATTAGCGAATACAAGATCTCGATATTGATTGAGTCCAAACCCTAACGAAGATTCAGGGGTTTGCACGGGTTGACTGTTGCTTTGACTTGCCATGGTGGAGAGACTAAGTAACGTGCTCGTATATCCGCATCTTGGGTAACAACAATTCGTGTAGTACCGCCTGAGACTGGGTTTAGGTAACCATATTCGAGTAATAGGATGGGGACATTCCCTGACGAGCTCAATGACATTCATCGTGCCAAAGTCCTGCAGGCTGATTAAGTTCATGCACGAGTGATAAGGATTGAGTGGTACTACTCAGGAATAATAAGATATTAATTAATTTTAGATAGAGCTTGTCAGAAGCTCCGATTAATTAATGAGTGTCTGGTAACCTTAAATATGAGGATTCTCAATTAATGCAGTCCGTTTTCATAACGTGGTAATAAAGGGGTAGGTCAGTATTAATTCTGTGGTGAAAAAAATTAATATTAATTAATTAATTGTGTCCTGGGTTGTGGACATGAGAATTAATTAATTTATAGGCCCACTTTATTATTTGCATCAGGTCCCAGGACTGGCCCAATTAAATATGCTGAATTGAGCCCAACAGTCCATTAGGGTTAAAACCCTAGGTCTATAAGTAGATATCTCTATCTGGAAACCCTAGCCACCTTGAACACAATTCAAATCAGTGAAACCCTAGAGGCAGAGAGAGAGGGGCGACGACTTTGAGTGCAGAGAGAGGAGAATTTCGATTCTGGCCTTGCACAACTACAGATCTGTGGAGTCCTCACCAGTAGCATATCTGAACAGCATTGGGATACAGCCCTGAAGATCTGATCTGGAGAACAAGATTATTCTTTCTTTCTTTTTCTTTGTGTTCGATTTTATCAAGAAATTAGGGTTCTAATTTCTATTTTCGCAGATTTAATCGAATCGCGTGGTTAAATTAAAGTTGGATATTCAAACGCGAAAGATCGGATCAGACTCTACGGAATTACGGTAATCTCTCAATCCACGAATCACATTAAATTCTTAGGAGCATGCTAGGTTTATGTGAATTTATATTATTTGCAATATCCATAAATCGATTCGGTTCACTTAGGTTTTTGTGATTCGGTTCACTGAAAATCCCTACACAGATAACGGTCTAGAATTTTGTAATAATTCCATGTATCAATTATGTGATGAATATGGGATAAAAAGACATAAAACAGTCCCCTATAACCCCCAGCAAAACAGTGTGGCTGAAAGAATGAATAGAACATTGCTGGAGAGGGTTAGATGTATGATGGCTAAATGTGGGTTAGAAAAACCTTTTTGGGGGGAAGCTATAATGTGTTCCGCCAACCTTATAAATAGGTCCCCCTCTGTTCCTCTAAAAGGTCGATGTCCTGAATCTGTCTTCTTAGGAAAACCTATAGATTTATCCAACCTTAGGGCATTTGGGTGTGCAGCATATGCCCACCAAAACGGTGATAAATTAGAAAACAAGGCTAAGAAGAGTGTTTTTCTGGGATATCCTGAAGGGGTAAAGGGTTATAGAGTGTTAGATATATCTAATCCTGAATTTAAGGTCATCATAAGTAGGGACATCACCTTCAATGAATCTGAATTTCCCTGCGGCATGTCTAATTTGCCTGTTTTACTTGATTATCACTGTGAGGTGGAGCCTACAATTGAACCTAACGATGTTAATGACATTCAAGGGGAAGAGATATCTGATAAAACTGAAATTGAATGCCTTAAACAATGTGATAATCAGCAAGGTGGAGCTGACTGTGTGGATTTAAATGATTATCAAATTGCTAGAGATAGAATTAGAAGACCCATCTCTGCTAACAAAAAATTTGATGATTTTGAACTTGCTCTTCTTGCTTTTAATGTGTTTAATGAGATAGATGACAATGAACCAAAGTCCATTAAGGAGGCTATTGAGTCATCTCACTCTAATATGTGTATTGAAGCTATGAAAGATGAAATTAAAAGTTTTCATGGTAATGAATCATAGACTCTTGTTAAAAGAAATGATTCTTTCTCTGTGATTGCTTGTAAATGGTTGTACAAACTTAAAAATGATGAGAAAAATGTTAGGTACAAAGCTAGGCTAGTTGCTAAGGGATTCACCCAAAAAAAGGCATAGACTACACTGAAATTTTTGCTCCTGTTGTGAAGTTTACTACTGTGCGCATCATGTTTGCTTTAGTTGGTCATTTCAATTGGGAAATGAAACAAATGGATGTAACTGCTGCCTTTCTTTATGGTGACCTCGATGTAAACATTTATATGAATCAGCCCGAAGGCTTTGTTGATCCTAAATATCCTAATCATGTGTGCCTGCTTAAGAAATCTTTGTATAGTTTAAAACAGTCACCTAGACAATAGAATATTAAGTTTGATATTATTATGAAGTCTTTAAAGTTCAATAGAAGTGTTTATGATCACTGCTTGTACTTTAAAATGTCTGAAAATGTCCCTGTTTTTCTGCTTCTTTACGTGGATGACATGCTTCTAATCATCCCTTGTCTGAAATCTATTAAACATCTGCAAGATAGTCTTAGTGATAAGTCAAAATGAAAGATATTGGTGATGCTAGAAGGATACTTGGTATGGATACAGAAAGGGACATAAATAAGCTTGTTCTAGTGCTAAATCAAAGTGATTACATTTCTAAAATTCTGTCTAAGTTCTCTATGTATGATTCAAAACCTGTGAATGTCCCTCTTGCTGCTCACTTCGTGCTAAGTATGGATCAGTCCCCAAGGACTGATTCTGAAATTTCTGACATGAAAATGGTTCCCTATTGTAATGCAATTGGATCTGTTATGTATCTTATGGTTAGCACTAGGCCTGATATTGCTTATGCTGTAAGTTGTTTGAGTAGATAGATGGCGAATCCAGGTAAACCTCGTTAGGAAGCCTTAAAGTGGTTATTGCGTTTTCTAAAATGTACTAAGCATGTTGGTTTGAGATTTTCTAAGTGTAATAATGATATTAAACTAGTTGGTTATGTGGATTCCAATTATGCAAATGATAGAGACAATAAGAAATTTACTACTTCCTACATTTATACTTTGTGTGGTTCATGCATAAGTTGGAAATCTCAACTTCAACCTACAGTTGCCCTTTCAACCACGGAATCTGAATATGTTGTTATCACTGATGCTATAAAAGAGACAATTTGGCTAAAGGGTTTACCTTATGAAATTGGTTATCTTGATAATAAACCGACTTTGTTTTCAGACAGCCAATTTGCGATTCAGCTTTGTGAAAACTCGGTATTTCATGATCGAACCAAACACATAGATGTTAGGTTCCATTTTATACGTGATGTGGTTGACAAGGATTTAATTTCTTTAGAGAAAGTTGCTACTCAATTTAACCCAGATGACATGGGAACCAAATGCTTACCTTTTAAAAAATTTGCTTCATGTCAAAATATGTTAAACTTTGATAATGGTTGATAACTATGTGCTTCTATTCTATTATCTTAGTTAATTAACATATTTATGAACTATGTGTTTCCTTACTGTTGAACTGTGTGTTTGCTTCCTTTGTGGTGCAGGTACTTCCTCCAGTGGGTGTGTGCTTGCCTCACAACCATGATTTGCCTTGTGCAAATCATAAAAGTCCTCGTACATCAATTAAGCGAGGCAACCGACGATGATGACCACCAAAATTTTGGCCACCCCTGCAAACTATTGGACCTAAGGTGGAGATTGTTGAGAAGTTAGGCCAAACCGTTTTATTCCCGAGCCCAAATTCATTTATCCCAGTCTTGAATCGGGTAAGTTGTTAGATGGGTTGTTGGGTCCAACAGAATATTGTTAGATATTTGACCCAAATATATAATTACCCATTACCCATCTACAAAACCTAATCTGAATCTCTCCCTTACTGCGCCGCACTGCGCCGCACGTCGTTCTCTCTCTATATATAAAAGCTCTCTCTTCGAATCTGAGTGTTTGTGTGAGGAATCTGTGAGTTCTTGAGGGAGTTCCTTCTCTTCTCTGTGTGAATCTGAGTGTGGGTGGGTTAAAACTTAGGGCTTGCAACACCTTCTCCTTCTGTAGTTTGTAGTAGGGCAGGGGCCGGTAGCAGGTGAGTCTGAGCCAACCGCCCCCTCCGATCGAAGAGCTGCACGAGGCGCATGCACATCTGCTGAAGGCTTCGTCGCTGAAGTGTGAAGACGTTCTTCTGATCCAGAGCTGCTGCTGACCGCTCATCCAGGAAGAAAGTCAGGCGCTATTCTCTCATCCGGTGGAAAGGACTCTCGATCTGAGAATGCCTCGGGATCCGGAGGTAATTAGGAACCGCGGTAGTGGCAAAGATTTGTAACACAAATTTTTATATTATTAAATCATGACATATTTTAATTATGTTTATGAATTAACTGTACACATTATGTTTAAGTATTAAATTTGTAGATATTAATATTAATAGTGAATTATATTTAATGTATAATAAAATATTGAAAAACATATATTTTTAAATAATATAATTTATAAAAAATTGCAATATATTTAAATAGGTACAGTCGATACTGAACTAAAGCTTCAATTCAGTTCAGTTTGAACAAATTTCTTTAAAAGGTTCAATTTGGTTTTTAGTCTAAACGCCTCCTTATTTTTTAATTTTTGGCAAATTCTCAGATGAGACGGTTTCAACATTTTTATTGTGAGATGAATTTAATGAAATGATGTGTTTCTTTATTGCAAATGATGTCTCACCATTTTTATTGTGATACGAAATGACGTGTTCCTTTATTGCAAATAATGTAATTATTAAAAATGAAATGATGCATTTAACTTATTGAAATAATGTATTAAAGTCCATCTCACAATAAAAAAATGGTTTGAGACCATTTCTCAGGAGACCAACTCTTAATTTTTAGATTAGCCCTTGTGATTAGTAATATTATTAATTTATTTTTATACATAAACTTATGACAAATTCTCAGATGAGAAGGTCCCATCATTTTTATTGTGAAACGAATTTAATGATGTATTTAATTTATTGAAATTATGTATTTCTTTATTGTAAATGATGTATTTCTTTGTTACAAATAATGTAATTTTTTACACAGAAAAAAATATATAATGATGTATTTAATTTATTGAAATGATGTATTTCTTTATTGCAAATGATGAATTTCTTTATTGAAAATAATATAATTTTTTGAATGAAATGATGTATTTAACTTATTGAAATGATATATTAAGATCCGTCTCACAATAAAAAAATGGTGAGACCGTCTCTTAAGAGACCAACTCTAAACTTATTATACCCTAAAATATTAATTTCTCTTTTACTTTTCAAAATAACCAAATGCATTTCCCTAATATCTTTTCTCACTTTTTTAGTCGATCTATTTAAATCAACATGTTGATTTTGAGTTAGATAATTATCCGTAGTTTCTACCCCTATTTCCGTAACCGAGATGCTTATACAATTAGGCTACGATTATA
Source organism: Plectranthus barbatus (assembly GCA_026898455.1). Classification (NCBI taxonomy): domain Eukaryota; kingdom Viridiplantae; phylum Streptophyta; class Magnoliopsida; order Lamiales; family Lamiaceae; genus Plectranthus; species Plectranthus barbatus. Next base: position 100,324 of record JAPKLW010000634.1, on the reverse strand, counting down.
TCTTACACATATAGTGAAGGAATGAATCGTGTGTCGACCTATTTATATTTCAATTATGTAAAACTAAAACTCTCGTCCAGGTCTTTTTGCCTCTGTCGGTGAGGTACTCCTTCGGGTCTCTCGTTGCCGGATCCGCTTTCATTTTCTTTGGCCATCTAACCTCGTTCGGCATTTTCTTGAGAATCGAGTTGACCAAGTTATTTGCATCAATCCACAGGTTGCATTTGATGGATTTATATACTGAAAACATTATGATTGGTATATTATGTACAAGGTCGATTGATTAATATACTGGGAATCATAAATGTTGTATGTTCATCTCCTATCTGAATTAACAAACATATGTCGCAAACGCAATTATCCTCTTATCTCGTCGATAGGGAGATCATACGGTGTGTAGTAGATCACGAAAGATCGTATGGATCATTTGACCTAGCGAGATATAAATGGTTATCACAGCTGAGAAAGTTCCAGGATAAACTGTCGGTGTAGGCTGCAGCATACGCGGCAATAAGCATCTTATCTTGGATGGCTTGGTATGCTGGTGTGGGGCACACATTGATAAGGACCTAAGTTGAGATGAATTCTTTTATCTGACATTAAAAGAATCTATATCTCTATGGCTTGATGAGATCCTAAACCTAAATGAAGGTACGGAAGTATATGCAGATTGTGTATCACTTTGAGTTGCAGTGAAAGACTCTAGTTGAGCTTGTATATCTGTATCTTGGGTGATAGCACTCTGTGTATGACTGTCTGGTACTGGAACTAGGTAACCACATCCAGTATAGGATGGTGACATTCCCTGAGCAGCTCAAAAGGTTCGTTATGCTAAAGTCATGCAGGCTGATTAAGTTCAAGCATAAGTGAAAAGGTTTGAGTGGATTGACTCAGGAATATAAGATGTTAATTATTTAAATAGCTTGTCAGAGCTTAAATTAATTAACGAATGTCTGTAACCTTAAATGTCGGGATAAACCGAGCCCATGCAACCCTTACCTCAAAACGTGGTAGCAAATTGGTAGGACAATATTGATTCTCTGGTGGAATGAGTCAATATTAATTAATTAATTATATTCTGGGTTGAATATGGGAATTAATTAATTGATAGGCCTTATTTGCTATTTGCATTCTGGTCCCTAGTCTGGCCCATGAAAACTCAGGCCCAATAGAAGTCCAGTATTTTCCTATATATAGGCCTTAGTTTCTCAGATCACAATACACCACAAGATCATATGTTGCACACAGCCAACCATATTTTGGGAGCTGTGGTGATCGACTAGATCTGAGAAACGAGGAGGAAATTCTGCTTCTCAACCGGGCAAGGAATCTGAAGGGAATCTTCACCAGATATTCGGATTGAGTTGGGATACAGATCAGAAGATCAGATCAGGAGGATCGTCTTCTTTCTTCTCTCTCCTTCTTGTTTTAGAAAATTATTCATTAATTTTCTCAGATTTAATTTCCTTTATCTGTTAGGAATTAATCTTTGTGCACGGGAAAAGAGATCAAGATCAAATCTTTGCGCACTCGTTCTTCAGGTTTCTACAATCCAGGTATTCCGCATGAACCCCCTTATGCATAATCAATAGGAGCATGCTAGGAATAATCATAGGCATAGCAATTTATTTTTGATATTCCAATTAACAATCTTGGCAAACGGACTTCGTGATTTAGTTCACGAATCCCTTCAGTATTCGGGTACATACGGCGTCTGTGTAGGTGCAACTGCATATGCGTGGTGTTGAGGGTGATTTTCGTTAAGAGGTTAGACCCTAGGACCTTGTAAGAAAACAATAATAGAAATTGCAAATATTGAATTAAAAGAGATGAGGAAACAAACTCTTGAATTAATCGAATCATGAATTAAATTTCAGTGTCGGTTCGATCGCTACTTCAAACAAATATTATCATCTGTTTTCTCCAATAAATAAGGAATAATGGAAATTTTTACATTCATGAGCTTAGCCTCCAAAATGGTATTTATATATATATTCGAACTTCAAGAGTTTCCTGAATTTCCGCTAGGTGACAATTAATAAGTTTCGGGTCTTCCGCATACATTTTTGGCTGTTTTCCCGAAGAGTTCGTGATCATAATTTCTAGTGATTAAATAGCTCTTCCCGACCATTAAACAGTTCGCCTGATTTCTCCGTTACATCAACTTCATTTGCCGAACTGCTCATTAACTGAATCGAACTCCTTTTGAGCGAGCTTCTCCCCATCGAAGTACTTTATTCGCCCTCCCTTGATCGATCAACATTCGAACTGTTTTCCTTGAGCCAGTTCACTTCTTTCTCATGCACAATAACGTGGGTCACACTTATGGGCTCTTAGTTGGGTCGTTTATTTGAACAGGTAGTTGGGTCATTTAATATCGACGCCCAACACATGGTATGTCCGGTTGTAAGGGTGTGACCTGCTTGATCGTCTTTCACTGGTTTCGGGTTGTCAGCTCTCACGGTAGGAGGGAGATCTTCTATCATCCTTCGAGGGTGTTTTTCCAAGGAGTGCTCGTCTTGATTTTGTGTAAGGCTCGTCCTCTTCCCATTTGATGAGAGCCCTGCTCTATTGATTGCATCATCCAAGATGTTGCACGGGTAGATCGACAACTCCATTTAGAGGTGCGAGTCGACATCCAATCCTTTCTTGAAAGCTCGTAGGGCAGTTGGGTATGACGATGAGCTCCCTGTTGAACCTCCATAGGTAAGAGTGCAAGGTTTCTTTTGGTCCCTGCATCATGGAATACATGTTGTCTGGGTGCTTGTCGAGGTGTCTGCTACTAGAATACTATCTTCGAAATAGTTGATGCAGTTTCACGAATGATCCGATCCTTCCTTGAGGAAAATTTAAGAACCACTGGAGGGCTGCCCCTGTCACGCTCGATCTGAAGTTTTTGCACATGCATGATTCCATCATAGAGTACGAACGCTGGTTGGGTGAATCTCGCTGGCACTTCTGCTTTAACTATCTCCAGGGTGAATGGTGACTCGGCGAAGCTGTCTCGCAGTATGATTTTCTCTAGCACCGACATCCATGGCACCTTTGCTAGGAGCGAGTTATACTCCTCCATCTTCTTCTTGATTCTTGACTCCATGGCCCTAAAGGCTCGTGCCATTGCTTCCGTGACACCGTTCAATGGGCCGACTCAAGCCCCATGATTTGCTTCCGTGAATTCAAGGTTGCCTCCCGACCCTTGAGGAGTATGTGGTGTATCGTCTTGGTCAGTTTCAAAGCTTTCAATCAGACTCTGTGGGCAGAGCGGTGGTGGCCCACCTGACCCATCAATTTCTTGAATTATGGGCTCCCTTCCCCCCTGCGGATAGGGTTGGGTCTTTGTTGGAGCGTCATGTTCTCCTCCTGCAGTTTTCGGTATGACCTCGTGACGGCATCAAGTTTCTTGTTGGATGAGTCCAACTATTTTTTGAACAATTTCTTCTGCTCCGCTAGTTTCGCGGCCACTGGATCTGCTGGGACCGTCGCTTTTGCACCCGGAGGATTGGTAGGCACTATGGTGCCTTGTGGAGGGGCGTCCCTCGGGATTGTGTCCTTCTCATTCTATGACGAGGATGTATTTCCAGCCATTTCCCTGCAAAATGAAGGTTATGAAGGGTTTATCCGTGAACTGAATTACCAAAACCAAACTGAACCGGATCGATTTATGGATATTGTGCATAATTAAAATCATCATAAATCCTAGCATGCTCCTATGAATTTAATAACCAGAATTGTGGATTGGGGAATTTACCGTAATTCCATCGAGTCTGAACCGATCTTTTGCGTTTGAATTTCCAACTCGAATTCAACCACGCAATCCGATTTTATCTGCGGAATAAGAAATTAGATCTCTAATTTCTTAGAATAAAAATTAAAAACAAAAAGAAGAAGAAAGAAATCTATTCTCCAGATTAGATCTTCAGATCTGTATCCCAATGTTGTTCAGATCTACTACTGGTGAGGACTCCGTAGATCTGTGGCTTGAGCAGGACCAGAATTGAAATTCTCCTCCCTCTCTCTTCAGGATCGATGCCCCTCTCTCTCTATCTCTCTCTCCCTAGGGTTTCAACTGATTTGAATCTTATGAAAAGTGGCTTGGGGTTTCAGAGAGTGAGAGGTCTATTTATAGACCTAGGGTTGTAAAACCCTAGTGGGCTCCTGGGCTCAATTCAGCATATTTATTTGGGTCAGACCTGGGACCTAATTCAAATAATAAAGTGGGCCTATAAATTAATTAATCCCCATGTCCACAACCCAGGACACAATTAATTAATTAATATTAATTCTTTTTCACCACAAAATTAATACTGACCTACCCCTTTATTACCACATTGTGAGAACGGGTTGCATTAATTGAGAATCCCCATATTTAAGGTTACCGGACATCCATTAATTAATCGGAGCCTCTGACAAGCTTAACTACAATTTATTAATATCTTATTATTCCTGAGTAGTACCACTCAATCCTTATCACTCGTGCCTGAACTTAATCAGCCTGCAGGACTTTGACACGATGAATGTTATTGAGTTCCTCAGGGAATGTCCCCATCCTATTACTCGGATATGGTTACCTAAACCCAGTCTCAAGCGGTACTACACGAACTGCTGTTACTCAAGATGTGGATATACGAGCACGTTATTTAGGCTCTCCACCATGGCAAGTCAAAGCAACAGTCAACCCGTGCAAACCCCTGAACCTTCGTTAGGGTTTGGACTCAATCAATATAACAAGATCTTATATTCGCTGATGTCAGACAGTCGAATACATCTCACTGCTTTAAAATGATAATTGCCGTTAGCAGTGGTCTCAGTACAACAAATACTTTTTTATTTTTTTTTTCCCGAAAAGTGCAACTACTTATTTTTAAGTTTTGTGAGAAAATCTATTTCTTATGTTTTTTTTAAAGAACTAAAAGATTAGTAATAATAATCATTATGGATGATCTTACCAATATTAACAAGAAAATAACGGTTCAGTGGAAACGCAATAGGGTAAATTAGTATATAATTGACTTTTTCTAAAACTAGCAACTTCGAACTTTGGCTTATATTCATGTTTAATCTTGTTAGTCACAAAAAAAGAACAAATTTGAATTAATATGAAAGTTTTTGTGAACAGCATAATTCAATGATGCAATCACGTGGATTGACATTGACCAACCAATAATATTTGGGGCTACATTAATATAAATACATACTATACTGGTCCATATATATACGTTTGTGATAGTGAACAGTGAGATACTACATTTCCAATAATTAATTAACAGAGACAATTTTTTTTTTTGAAAAAAATAAAATTTTAAAGCAGAGAGAAATCGTGTCTTCTATGATTACCTTATATCCTTGATTTCGGACATCACTCCCTCGTTGTTTCCAAATAGGAGTATGTCATCAACGTATAGTGCAAGGAAGACCATGCTCCCACTGACACAAAGTCGGTAAACACAAGTTTTGTTTTCCAACTGTGCAAATCCATAGGATTTAATCACATCGTTGAAACGTAAGTTCCACGACCTTGAAGCTTGCTTAAGTCCATACAAGGACTTCCTAAGCTTCCAGACAAGATATTCTTCGCCCTTGCTTATGTAACCCTCGGGTTGCTGCATATAGATGTCCCTACCTTCTTCAAGGTAACCGTTTAGAAAAACAGTTTTGATATCCATCTGCCAGATCTCGAAGTCCATATGCGCAGCTAGGGGTGGGAAAAAATACCGAAATGTCGAAATACCGTGCATATCGTATCGAAAAAATATCGAAAATATCGAAATCTTGATATACCGTTATAAACGGTACGGTATCATATCGTACCGAAGATTAACGGTACGGTAACGGTATGAGATTCTAGATATCGGGGTATACCGTCTATATACCGTACCGAAAATATAATAATAATCATAATTTATTTTATATTTAAAATAAATATTAAAATATTATTAGTAGTATTAAATTATGAATGAAAATGATTTATATGAGTTATAAACTTAGAATTAATTCAAATATAATTTATTAGATCTATAATTTATTTCAAAAAGAGAAAAAATACTAACCCTACCCTAATTTCACATTCCAATCAACGATTCACACACAACACACAGACCCAGCCCTCCTTTCCCAAACGGCGCTGTCCCTCGCCCTCGCTCTCGCTCTCGCTGTCCCTCGCCCTCGCCCTCGCCCTCGCCGTCCCTCGCCCTCGCTCTCGCTCTCGCTCTCGCTCTCGCTCTCGCTGTCCCTCGCCCTCGCCCTCGCTCTCCCGTCTGCCGACTGCTCTGAGGCTGTCCCTCGCCCTCGCTCTCGCTCACGGCTGCCGACTGCTGACTGCTCTCGCTGTCCCTCGCCCTCGCTCTCGCTTATATTCATCATTTATTAGTTGAAACCTTCGCACACCTTCACCTGAGCCCTAATTTCCCCTGTCACGAGATAGAGAGAGGGGAGAGATCGAGCGGGAGAGAGGCTTCTCAGGCGGGTAGCCCGTCGCCGGGTACCCACACTGCCTTCCAGCTCGCAGATCCACCGCCTTCGCCGTCGTCCTTCGACGTCGCCGCTGCCATCACGGACGCAGAGTCGCAGATCTGCTGCACCAGTTAAGCTCCCTTCTTCCTACACCTATTTTTAACTTAATTTTTTATTTATAATTGTTTTGCAGATTCTAGAAAGACATTTATAATTTCCAATGTTTCTATTGCAGATGGAAGTGTTTCTCAAACATTTTCTTCAACCTCCACTTTATCAACTATATGAGATGAAAGTAAGATCACATTGTTTGTAATTTTATTTTTATGTTTATAAGTTCTAATTAAATTAGTTATTTTTATGTTTATAAGTTCAAATTATTATGTCACAGGTTTATATATATGAATATTTCGGTACGGTATCGGTACGGTATCGGTATATCGTAAATTTTTCGGTTCGGTATCGGTATGTCGAAAAGTCGGTACGACAACGGTATGTAATTTTATCTTATCGAAATTTCGGTATACCGAAGTTCGGTATACCGAAATTTTCGGTACGACATCGATATGAAATTTTTCATACCGTAAATTTCGGTACGGTATACGGTACGATAAAAAAAGTTCGGTATATCGTACCGACCCACCCCTATGCGCAGCTATGGCAAGGAGTATCCGGATGGATTTGAGCATGGCTACGGGTGAAAATGTTTCGTCATAGTAAATGCCCTCTTTCTGACTATAACCCTTTTGCCACCAGCCTAGCTTTAAAAGCCGTGATCTTTCCATCCGCCCCCTTTCTTTCTCTTGTATACCCATTTGCACCCTATGGCCCTAAAACCATCCGACAAATCAGTTTTCTGGTATACATCCATAGCAGTTATGGATTCAATTTCAGAATCCATGGCGACACGCCATTTGGCAACATCCTTGTCCTGCATTGCCTCTTCGTAAGTCAGTGGGTCAGAGTCCTCATGTCCGTCTTCCGGGCTCAAGTCCGAAGACTCACCCACGAACATGTACCTTTCCGGCTGGAAAATAACTCTCCCACTACGACGAGGCATCGGTGCCGTGTCAGTAGTAGGTGCAGTAACTTGTGGTCCTGCACCTTGCACTGAAGAACGTGTCTGTGGTGCTGTACCTCTCACAGGTGCACCCACATCTACACGTTCCCCTTCCCTTGGAATTGTATTCTCGTTCTCAATTTCTTGAAGAACGATATCACTTCTTGACCTGTGATTACTCACATACTCGCCCTCCAAGAATCTAGCGTTGGTGCTAACAACGACTCTTTGACTCTCAGGACAGTAAAAGTAACCACCTTTCGTTTGCCTGGGATACCCTATGAACAACATTACTTTTGACCTGCTTTCAAATTTATCAGGTTCCTTCGACAGTACGTGTGCCGGACAGCCCCATACTCTAAACTTGCACAAACTAGGTTTGCGACCAAGGAAGAGCTCAGAAGGCGTCTTAGGAACTGAATTAGAAGGCACCACATTAAGCACGTAAGCTGCTGTTTCCAATGCGTAGCCCCAAAACGAAATTGGTAAGTTTGCATAACTCATCATTGATCTTACCATCTCTAAAAGAGTCCTATTTCTTCTTTCAGCTACACCGTTTTGCTGGGGAGTACCCAGTGCAGTCCACTGGGATGTAATCCCATTTTCTGACAAATATTACAGGAACTCGTTACCGAGGTATTCGCCACCGCGGTCAGATCCCAGCGACTTGATAGTTTTCCCGACCTTCTTTTCTACCTCAGCCTTGAACTCTTTGAATTTCTCAAAGCATTCAGACTTGTAGCGAAGCAAGTAAACATATCCGTTCCTTGAGTAGTCGTCAATGAAAGTGACGAAGTACTCGTACCCTCCACGAGCCTGCGTGGACATCGGTCCACATAAGTCAGAATGGATCAATTCCAACACTTCCTCTGCTCGAGACTGACTAGGCTTGAAAGGCCTAGTTGACATCTTGCCCTCGTTGCAGGATTCACAGACTTGATAAGGTACAGCCCGGACTAAGTCCAATGTACCGTCATCTGCAAGTCTTTGAATCCGCTTCAAGCTGATGTGACCCAGTCTCAAGTGCTAGAGATATGTAAGATCCTCATCAGAAGAAGTAAGTTTTCTCTTTCTAGGGTTATCAATTACGGATGAATTACATGCAATACTTGCGGAAGACTTATGATTACAGTTAACAACATAGAGAGAATTATTCAGCATTCCACGACAGATAACGCCGTTATTACCAATGATAGAAACACCACTATCAAAAATAACTGAATATCCATCAACATAAAGTTTGGAAACTGAAATAAGGTTTCGCTAAAAATCCGGCACGTACAAAACATCTCTCAAAGTTAAAACAAAATCATCAAAGTACAAGGTGAAATCTCCAATGGCAGCTGCACCCACTTGTGCTGCATTCCCCATCGAGATGGTAACCTCGTCATTCTTCAGCATCCTCCTCGGTGTGAACCCCTGCAAAATGTAACAAACATGATCAGTAGCTCCAGTATCCACTACCCACGAATGAGTAGAAACCGATGCTAAACATGTTTCCGTTACAAATGCAAATGACGTACCTTGTCCCTTAGCATTCGGACAATCCACCTTTCTGCATCCAGCACACTCGTTCTTCTTTGGAGTGACCTTGACTCTCTTCCCCTTCCTAGACTTGCTATCACTGCCTGTTTTCCTAAACTTGCTCTCAACACCATCGTCTCCAACCTTAGAGGTTGTCGAACCAGTACTAGAACCAGACAGAACAGGTTTCCGTGCTCGTATGGTAGACTGCTCCACTACAAGGTCCTTAAGCAGCTCATGCAGAGCATACTCTCCCTTTGCAGCAGCAACTACCTTAAAGTCATAATAGGATTCCGGGAGAGAATTCAAGATAATATCAATCTCGCCTTGCGCACTGATATTACCACCCCGCACAGTGAACTGTCTCATGAGATCAATCACAGACATCATGTGCTCTGTCACCGAACTATCCTCAACCATTTTCTTGCACACAAGATTGTGCACAAGCTTACAGTTAATAGTTCGCTCCACTTTGCCGAAAGCTGTCGAGAGTTCCTTCCAAAGCTCTCCAGCCCTTTCGAGGTGCTCATACTTATGCCTTAATTCTCTAGACAGGGAACCCGTGATGAGCCAGAAGGCAAACTCATCAGCATCCTCCCATCTTTCATAGAATTCAATCTCAAGTTCGCACACTCCTCTTTTAGAGCGCAACAGTGGATCCATGTAAAGAACATGTGCTTGATTTTTCAGATAAAGGACATGTTTGATGCAGAAACTCCATTCAGGAAAGTTTGGACCAGTTAGAGGATTGAGAGCAAGTAAATGATCAACAGTAGACATAGACATATCTGAAACAATTAAGAATCTTAAATAAGAACATACATGTAGAACTTCGAAAACAAATGCATTGAAAACCTTTTAATAAATCAAATACAAATGTTTTCCACTAATTGTCCAAGAATTCCCACCGCAAGCTACACTCGTAGACGTTTACGATGTCACCCTCAACCAGAACTGCGGGTTTTAAGCCCCAATCCATTTATTTTCACTACCATGTCAGGATGCTTTTGACACTAGAAATTAATAATTAGTGAAAACCTTAGACCAAACCATCTCTCAAGAACAGAGATGCAATTCATGCATTATATTCTAAGATGCTTCTAAGCAATTAATCACAAATTTAACTCCGGCCAAAAGAGACAGTTAAGCATGGCACGTAACCATACCGCACAGCCCTTAAAGCTTTTGTTATCTATAATTTAAATCAATCCTAGAATACTTGTGAAAGAGATCTACGCAAGCTACACTTACAGCCTAGGACCGCTTAGTGGAGGTCTATTGATTTTAATTAAAAAATCTGCTTAGTATTTTTCTTTTAAAAGGTTTCTTTATGCGCACATATAATTTCTTTGTCATTATATTTCCCAAATATTTGCATGTAATAATACAAGCCCAAAAATTCCCAAAATATAATCCAACAAGAAATTAATCACATAAGCATGCTTGGAAAGCTGTAAATAATAAAAGCAGTAAAACATGCTTTTCCTATTATCTACACATGCCTAAATTAGCGCACATAATAAATCACATATCATTCAAGGACAATTAAGGCAAACAAAAAATTCATCGTAGCCCCACAAAATAGAAAAAAATATCTATCTATTACAATTTGAATTTGAATCTAATTTTGGATAAATCCAAATCATTTCAAATCTTCCAAATCTTCAAGGGCCTCCAAATCTTGATTCACCAAATCTTTTGGGATTTAGGCCTTTGTAATCTGATGATTTTCCCTAACCCTAATGCAAACCCTAGGGTTTACACAGGATTGCACAAACCACCAAAACCATAAGCCACCGCCGCCGGGACAGCAGCCGCCGACGACAGCCACCGCCGCCGCCCTGCAGCCGAGCGCCGACCGCAGCCAGAAGGCCACGCGCGCGTTGCCGCGCTGCCGTGCCGCCATGCGCCGCCGCTCCTCCTGCGCGCGCCGTCGCCCGTCGCCGATGACTCCGTCTTCGTTCATCGTCCTCGACCCGTCCAATTACAGAATTTGAAAATTACAGAACAATCTATTCTAATACAATTTTCAAATCTACACTAATCACGGATTTTCTCGTGATTTTACAAAATTAATTCAGCCTTACACGGATCAACCACCGCGGGCTAAATTACACGGGTTTCCACGAGGAACAAAAACCATCCACAATAAACAATAAATCCATACATGCATATTGAATTTAATTATGAACAATAGAGCCATAAATCAAGAACCTGGCTCTGATACCAATTGAAGGGTTTATCCGTGAACCGAATCACCTAAACCAAACTGAATCGGATCGATTTATGGATATTGTGCATAATTAAAATCATCATAAATCCTAGCATGCTCCTATGAATTTAATAACTAGAATTGTGGATTGGGGAATTTACCGTAACTCTGTCGAGTCTGAACCGATCTTTTGCGTTTGAATTTCCAACTCGAATTCAACCACGCAATCCGATTTTATCTGCGGAATAAGAAATTAGATCTCTAATTTCTTAGAATAAAAATCGAAAACAAAAAGAAGAAGAAAGAAATCTGTTCTCCAGATTAGATCTTCAGATCTGTATCCCAATGCTGTTCAGATCTACTACTGGTGAGGACTCCGTAGATCTGTGGCTTGAGCAGGACCAGAATCGAAATTCTCCTCCCTCTCTCTTCAGGATCGGCGCCCCTCTCTCTCTCTCTCTCAGGCGGTACTACACGAACTATTGTTACCCAAGATGCGGATATACGAGCACGTTACTTAGGCTCTCCACCATGGCAAGTCAAAGCATCAGTCAACCCGTGCAAACCCCTGAACCTTCGTTAGGGTTTGTAATCAATCAATATAACAAGATCTTATATTCGCTGATGTCAGACAGACGAATATATCTCACTGCGGTCCATCAATACGCCACCTCTGCGTACCAGCATGTCAAGTAACCAAGCCAGACTACTTATTCCGACAATGTCGCAGCCATCCGGCAGACGTATCCTCATACGCTGTCTCGGCTGTGATCAGGTTTATTTCTCACTAGGTTAAGTGATCATACTGTCTTCTGCGATCTACAACACGCCGTATGATCGTCCCTATCGGTGAGACAAGAGGATACCATTGTTCATACATGTAAGATTGTTAACAGATAGGAGAAATAAACCGTTGTATACTCATTATAATAAATGCTTTCAGTATACAAAACCCATCGGGTTACAATTCCAAGGGCCCCACGATGGGCGCCAAAATGTTGACGTTCGATTTCGTCCGAATACGGGGCCCCAGGAACCAACAAGGAATATGTCAGGAAATAATACAAGAAAAATAAAAAAAGACAGCGATAACTATAATCGAAAGATAAAGAACACTTAAAGCAAGGTGAGCCGTAATTTCTTTGATAAACGTAGGTACAAGGTGCGTGGGAAAGGTAGAAAGCGTTACAGCTAAGCCAAATAAGTGTTATGAGTAGAGATTGTAGAATAATCGAAATAGAGTTGACTAACCTTATATATAGTTCATAGGGAGTCAAGTACAAATGATAAACCCTAGCCGCTAGGTTTTCCTAAGGTTTAAGAGCCGTTGGAGCCACCTCCGGGAAAGTAGGGGTTGGTGCAACTGTTCGCGTCTTCCTAGGAGCTGCCAATATCCGTGAGCTGATCCCTCGGGGGTCCTGACTGTGCACCTACTTGGACGACCAGCTCGTGAGAGGTGCGCGAGGTGTCGTCCCTAGTAAGGTGCTGAGGTGCGTGGCTCTCTTTTGTGACTGGTTGGCTTTAGCTGCGTTCTGCATACCTCGATGCGTCTGCTGGGTGTACCTTGTAAGCCTCAACTGCAAGATGCACCCGCGCAGCTCCTCCGAAGCTGCGCAGGTGCTCTCAGCTCCGTACCTTCCACTTGGATTGGGAACCAGTTGTTGACTCATTCAAATCGTTCAAATAACTTTTACAATTTCAGCACAATGCTGAGTTGCATGAGATTAAGTAAACCTAACTTTGATGCACCAAAACAAAGATAAACAAAATACAATCAAAAGGGTATAATATTCCCAACACTTTGATATACAAAAATTTGGACAAAATTCCATAATTGAATATACTTGGGAATATATTTAACGATTTTCCCAATCTTTTTTCCCATTTATAAGTCTTTAATTGTCGAGCATTATTATCATTATCAAATATTTCCATATACACATCGATAATGATTGGATTTGGGAAATATTAATATATATCTAATAGTTGATACACATTTTTAAGTAACAGAAAAATAAATTACAGCAGCTTTAAAAAAAAAAAAAAGCCTAATGAGGCGATGGCACTAATGAAACTAGTATGGGTGTTGGACTCAAGGCAACTTGGGCCATATTAACTAGATAAAGCTCATATGGGAGTTACATGTTACGACCCGATTTAATCGAGGCAGCCCACTTGATCAAAATAGCCCGTTCACTAGGGGTGAAAGTAGGCTTAGATTATCCGACAGTCCAGCGTACCTAAAGCATTATTAGGCCGGACCTATCTCATAAAAATACTAGATTTAGGCTTTTTTAAAAACGTATATAGTTAAACAGGCTCAAACACAAACTTCACATCAGCCATTAATCTCTAACAGGTCGGCCTACTTAAGTAATATAGAAAGATTGTCGATTCAGACCCGAAAGATAATTTAATTATCGATTCAGGACATAAAAGATGATTTGTCAATTCAAGACCCAAAAGATCATATAATTCTCAATCCAGGACCTGATATTGAGGTCATGGATTGAGAATTGTTTGATCTTTCGAGTCTTGGATTGAGAATTTTTGTGATCTTTCAGGACCTGAATTGAGAATTAGTCTTTCAGGTCCTAAATCGATAATTAAACTATCTTTTGGGATAAAACTCCAATAATAGTATGTTATATAATTATAAATTAAATACTAAATTTATAGGTAATATTTGTACTAGTAATTGATATTCAATGCACAAACATATTATTTCGTCACTAAAATTGGATATATTTCTTACAACAATATTTCATAACTCAAATAAATAAACTCTTTTGCTAAATATTCATATCATTTATTTTGCCTTCATATATAAACTTGCTATTTTGCATAATATCGAGTAAATAATATTTATATAAATTAAAAAATTATTTATAATTTAAGATTGTAAATATATTTAAAATTATTAAATGGGTTAAAATAGTTCTAGAGTATGCTAAAAACCGACTTATATTACTAAAATGGTCAGATCTAAGCTTTTTTAAAAGTCTCTGATAGTTAATAAACTAGACACAGACTTATTAAAATTTTTGCATGCCCAGACCTATCGAACCAAAATTCAGTCTGACTCGATTTACTTCCACCCCTACCATTCACTTACTTGGACAAGTCGCAAAATTGACCCGAGGAAGCCGGGAACAAATTGGAGTGATCTTTAAATGAGGGATGAAATGAGGCAGAGTCCCCAATGACTCCAAATTTTGCAGGCCAATTGTGAGTCTTGGGTCTAGGATTTTTTTTAAAAAAAAATTATTACATTAATTTAAACACACATCGTACATATTCTTATAAAAGTTCAAACTCATGACCTATTAATTTATAGGTAAAGTGTTTTTACCACTGCACCCCGAACAAGGGAGCTATAATTTTCCTGGCCCTAGCCCCTAAAAAAAAGTGAGTTCCAATTGAATTCAAGGTTTGATTCATATTTCATTTCTCACACACTCATTGTAATCTTTACTTGCACTGCATTAGATCAATCATTGACTCAAATCGAAACACAACTCACGTTATTTGGTTATTCTTCACTAACAATTCCGAGGGTTATCACTTTCTAAACAATCGAATCTCAACATAGGGCATTGTCATTTTCATTGAGGAAAAATGCTTTCATTAAGTTTTAATTTCAAAACAATCTCGAGTAATGAATATCTCAAACACAAAAAAAAATAAAAAAATAAAAAAAATCTTAACAATAAATTTTAATTAGAGCGATTAAATATCCACGTCTCTTCTTAGGAAAAGAATGTTGTAATTCCAAAAGAAGAACCCATACTTTAGAATTGGAGACCTTACTTGGATGTCTGGGCCACAAAATCAAAGCACGTTGGAAAAGTAATTTTCATAAAACCCATAATCCTCAAATTCATTTCTGTATATGTCCCATTCGCCTCATTCATCATGCTTTATTTTTATACTATTTTTGGGAATTTTCCGACTATGAACATGCCATTTTGAAATGCAATCACTCCATCTCATTTACAACCCATTTCAATAATATATTGGCATATATATATATCTCGTGATTGAAAGACCGATCTAATCTGATCTACTCTCGATTTAGTCTCTATTATTATCATTTTTTAAATATAGTTGAACTCGTTTTGAGAATAGATCAGATTAGATCGGTCTTTACTTGAATTCAGATTATCATTACTTGACCTCATAATCAATTAATAAAAAGAAAATCAATGACTAAAACGTTTTGAGGTCGGGGACTGGGGTTATTCATCCTCATTATCTGAAGCACTGGCGGATCCACATATAGAGTAGTAGGAACGACAATCTCTAACTCGATACAACAACTCGACACGAATCTAATACGAAATAAATAGGTTGTGGCAACCCATTTCAAATTCGAGTTGAACCCACAAACTCAATTCGGAACATTTTTTGGTCGACCCGCATAACCCGAATGACCACAAAATTAATAGATTTTAATGTTATATTCTATTTTTTATTTTTTATTTTCTTGAACGTATGAATTTTAAGACTTTAAGTATGCATTGTAATTGTGATTTCGTGTAAAGGTTTTTCTCATGCTAAACAGGTTGTTTTCATGTTAAACAAATCATTTTTGTTTTGTTTTATTTTATTTTATTTTTCGTGTTAAACATGTCATGCTTATTAAGGTTTAAATTCTCACAATAATTAAACATGTCATTTCGTGTTGACCTAAAAATAAGCAAGTTGGGTTCGGGTTAATTTTTTTGATTCGAAAAAATAAACGGGTTAAGTTTGGGTTGGCATGTAACGCATTACTATCATGTTGCAACCAGACCCGCCAATCCAAACCCAATCAAATTTCTACCTCTCAAAACTTTTTTAGATTTTATAATATATTGATTCAATATTTTTATGAATATGAGATAAAGGAAAAAAAAAAGGTTAAAGGGGCCAGAAAGTGTAAATTAAAGAGCACAATACTTTTTTCCGTCTTACTTGATTTTGTGTCTTTTGTTATGTGAGCATAGTGATTAAATTTTTTATTATTACTATTTGATTATAAGTTTGTAATAAAAAATACTCCCACTCGTTATTTTAAATTATGTATTCCAATCTTCGTTGTTGTGCGTATCAGCTTGCAAAATCACACAGGAAACGTAAAATGTAATGAACTAATTGTGTATAACAAACTCTAGCAAAGTGTTTTTTTTTATATTATTTTATTCATATGAAAAGCTTACTATATATATATATTTTTTAATTTTTTGTATTTGTAAGGTTGATTTTTCTTTCAGTTTTAAAGTTTCTTATGAATTATTAATGATTCAATGTACAATTAGAAGAGAAAACGAGAAAAAAAAAAAAAGGTAATTGAGTTTGTTAGAGATTGTTTCGGTATTTCGTGGATTATCATGAATTATCAAGTTGGACTTAAAATATATTTGAGATCTTCTATATTGAGTTGAGTACAATGCTGATTTAAAAAGAAGTAAAATGTCATGATTTGGACATATTATGAAGTTTTAAATTAATATATATTTTTTTAAGAAAAAGTAAAATGCAGTATTTATAATATGTCTTATAATTAATTAATACATTATAACTCTTGGAAAGAGTTGTTATTGTTATCGCATTTCTGAACTTTCAATTACTTCTAAGAAAGTAGTTGCCTCGTTCTCGCGTTTATTTCTGAGTGTTGTTTATAATATTATGCTGGACCCAAGAATGACGACACATTAACATTTCGGGGTAGAATTGATATTTTGACCCACAATTAAAATGATAACCTAAAGGTGAGGATAGAGGTGAGCATAGATAAGCTGGCTCGCGAGCTATTCGGGATAGGCTAAAAAAAAACTCGAATCAACTTGATATTAATCAAGCTCGAGCTACTCGAGTAATTATCAAGGTCGAGGTTGAATTTTATGATACTTGATTCGATAGACTTGCAAGCCTTTTCAAACAAGCTTGAGTTTGAGTTAGGCTCACCAGCCTTATTGATCTTAATATAATTTAAATTATTTTTAGATTTAGATTTATTATTTAATAATAATAATAAATCATTTGAATTTTCTTTTATCAAAAACTTGGAATAAATTAAAAAAAATCGAGCTCGAACCATATTAAACTCGACTTGGCTCGTAATCCTCGAGAAGAGGATAAGGGAGAACTGGTTAATTACACATTCAGCAACTTACCATTTTGGAGGGTAGAGCTGGGAACACGAGGATAACAGGAAAGAGCTAAATTTGTTGAGGATTGGATTATATATGCTTTGAATTTATTGGTGATTGGTTGTTCTTGTTTATTCAAGTGGTTATATTTTTGTTTAGGTGTGTGTATTATTAGTGAATACTGATATTCCAAGTCATGCTCTATTCCCCTGTTTCTATCTCCTTGCTTTTAGTGTTTTTGATGATTTTAATTAGTAATTCAGAATCTCTAATCTTATTTTGTGTTGCTTAGTTTAATTTGAAAATCAATATTCAAAACTGATAAGATAGATTAGATTTGCTTTCATATAAATCTGTATCTAAAGTTTTCTAGTTTTTCCATAACTTTTATGATTTCGTATATCTTTTTTTACTCTTTAAATATTCAATAATACATGCATTATTCTTGTGGAAAACCCTATATGGTATCAGCCTAAAATTTCGATCCCTATCTCCCCTCTCCTCTCGTCGTCTCTCCCTCACGCCGATCCTATGGCTTCCGACGCCCTTCCTCTGTCCACTCTCGTTCATATGGTGACGATTAAATTATCCTCATCGAATTTTCTCCTTTGGCAATCGCAACTCGTCCCATTACTTACATGTCAAGACCTCATGAAGTACGTCGATGGCTCGTTACCACCACTGCCCGCAGCCTTGGCGTCGCCGAACGGTCCGCCGCACCCTAATCCGGCGTACTCAACGTGGATCCAACAGGATCAACGCCTCCTCAGTTTGCTTCTTTCCACCTTGTTCGAAGAAGCAATGGCCGAAGTACTCGGCTGTTCCACGTCTCGTGCGGTATGGCAAGCCCTCGACACGGCCTTTAGCAATAAGTCGAAGACTAGGGAACTTCGACTCAAGGACGATCTCCAACTTATTAAGCGTGGTTCGCGCTTCGTCTCCGAATACGGCCGTGAATTCAAAGCCCTATGCGATCAGTTAGCCGCGATCGGCCATCCCGTTGATGATACTGACAAGGCTCATTGGTTCTTACGGGGCCTCGGACCATCCTTCGCCTTCTACCACTCTCGGGGCAATCCCAACGGCTCTCGTAACTCCAGCAACTCCAAGTCCAACAATGGTTCTCAAAATCGGCGTGGTAAAAACAATGGTAATCAGCGTCGTCCTCCCCGGTGTCCGATGCATGTCCTGATCGTTATTCACGTTCGCCGGCTGCGAACCTCGCCTAGGCCTTTTGACGCGTCTTGTTCCCTCTCTCAGTTCAGCCCTCTGATTGGTTCCTTGATACAGGCCCTTCTGCTCACATGACTCCGAATACTGGTCTTCTTGACGCATCGCAGCCCTATTCTGGCTCAGATCGCGTTGTTGTTGGTAACGGTGCCAGTCTTTCTATTTCTCGAATTGGTCATTCATGTATTTCTGATGCTTTCTCTTTATTGGATGTTCTGGTTGTTCCGTCTCTAACTAAGAGTTTACTTTCCGTGAGAAAGCTTACGACTGATTATCCTATTGACGTCTTATTTTTTGATAATTCTTTTATTATTCAGAATCGTCAGACTAAGACCGTTCTCGCAAGAGGTCGCCGTAATGCAGGTCTATATACTTTGGAGCATGTGCAACCTGCTTTTGTTTCTCAATTACGGTTGAATGTGCTTCGTGCTTCCTTTGAGCTTTGGCATAGTCGTTTAGGACATCTTTCATTTGATTCAATTTCTTTACTTAATAGGCAAGGACACATATCAGTTACGTCCTGTTTGCCCAAACCTAGTATCTGTTCTTCTTGTCAAGTTGCAAAAAGTTCGCCTTTACCGTTTTCTTTAAATGAAAAACGTTCTACTCATGTTTTGGATTTAATCCACTGTGACTTATGGGGTCCTGCTCCTATTATTTCTGCTGCCTCGCATCGTTATTATGCTATTTATGTGGATGATTATAGTCGGTTTACTTAGTTTTACCCTCATGCACGGAAATCTGATTTCTTCTCTATTTTACAAGCTTTTATAGCAATGGTTGAAACTCAGTTCTCTTGCTCTGTCAAAGTCTTTCAGTCTGATGGCGGAACTGAATTTACCAACAACTCGATTCAAGGATTTTTCAGGACAAAGGGCATTCTCCATCGCCTATCTTGTCCCTACACTCCATCTCAGAACGGACGAGCTGAACACAGACACATTAGTGAAACTGGTTTGGCTATTCTATTTCACTCACGCCTGCCTTTATCTATGTGGGTTGACGCATTTTCTACTGCAACTTATATTATCAATCGTGTGCCCTCTGCCGTTCTTCGTGGTCTGTCTCCCTTTCAGATTTTATTTGGTGCTGTTCTGAACTATGAGAATTTTCATCCTTTTGGATGTCGGGTATTTCCACGTCTTCGGGATTATGCTGCTACGAAGTTCTCACCACGCAGTATTCCGTGCATTTTTGTTGGCTATTCTTCTCAACATAAAGGATTTCGCTGCCTGGATCCTACGACTTCTCAAGTTTATATCACATGTCATGCCCGCTTCGACGAATCTTTATTTCCTATGGCCGATCTCCGGCTCCCAGCGTGCATGCCTCGCCGACTTCACCCCAGCCGTGCACTCTTTGCCCGGCCGAGCAGCTTGATTCGAACCCTACCCCTGCTGCCGAGCCACAGCCTGTCATTCCTGTTGACCCGGTTGACCTCCTCCGGCACCGCCTGCCCATCCGATGATTACACGCGCTCGTGTCGGCATATTTAAACCTCATCATCTTGCCTATTATGTCTCTACTGCTCTTCATGATGCTCTTCTTGCCACTTCTGAGCCCAAGGGATTTCGATCTGCCGTTAATTATCCCGTTTGGCAAGCTGCGATGACAGAAGAAATGACTGCTCTTCAAAAAAATGAAACATGGGATCTCGTCCCTCCGCCTCCCGGTTCGAACATTGTTGGCTCTAAATGGGTATTTCAAACTAAATATCGTTCGGATGGGACAATTGAACGTTACAAGGCTCGTCTTGTTGCTCAAGGCTTCTCTCAGATTCCAGGCCTCGACTTCTCTCACACCTTTAGTCCCATTGTTAAAGCTGCTACTATTCAGATTATCTTGTCTCTTGCCGTCACGCATAACTGGCCCCTCCACCAGCTCGACGTCAAGAATACTTTTCTCAATGGCGTCCTCACTTCCCCGGTCTATATGAGTCAGCCTCCGGGTTTTGTTGATTCTCGCTATCCGAATCATGTTTGTCGCCTTAAGAAAGCATTATATGGTCTTAAACAAGCCCCCCGGGCCCGTTCCAACATCTCAGCACATTTCTTCTCTCCACCGGTTTTATCTGCAGCAAGTCCGACACCTCCTTATTTATTTATACACGGGGTTCTATTCGCTTATTCCTCCTTGTGTATGTCGAGGACATAATTCTTATAGGCAGTAGCTCATCTCACTTGCAAGCTTTTATCACGCGTCTCAACTCGGAGTTTGCTATCAAAGATATTGGTCGTCTTTCCTACTTTCTCGGTTTGGAGGTTCTTTACACTGATAATGGTTTATTCTTATCTCAAGCAAAATATTCCCGCGACATCTTGAAATGCATGGACATGCTCGACGCCAAGCCAGTTGGTACGCCACTTGCCGCCGGACACACGCTCACTCAATCTGGCGACGTCTTCGAAGATGTTACTCTCTATCGCTCAGTTGTCGGCGCTTTGCAATATCTTACTATTACTCGTCCTGACCTTTCTTTTGTAGTTAATCTCGCCAGTCAATTCCTCAAAGCTCCGACGATTGATCACTTTCAGGCAGTTAAACGCATTCTACGATATGTCAAGGGCTCTCTCTCACATGGACTATGTTTCTCACGTCGTTCTTCATGTGACTTAGTGGCATACTCTGATGTTGATTGGGCTCGATGTATCGACACACGTCGCTCCACCTATGGCTATGCCATTTTTCTTGCAGGTAATTTGGTTTCTTAGAGTGCAAAGAAACAACCGATTGTCGCTCGTTCCAGCTGTGAATCTGAATACCGTGCGATGGCCAACACTGCTGCTGAGATTATCTGGACTTGCTCGCTCTTACGCGAGCTCGGTATTCCCCTCAACCGACGCCCACATTTATTTTGTGATAACAAAAGCTCCATCTTTTTGACGCAGAATCCGGTTGCTCATAAGCGTGCCAAACATATCGACATGGATTATCATTTTGTTCGCGAATTGGTGCAATCGGGTAATCTCATCACAACCTTCATCCCTACTGAACGTCAGATTGCAGACATCTTCACGAAGGCCCTGGCGCGTCCGCTTTTTGAGCATTTTCGAAGCAAGCTTCAACTCACATCTCTCCCAGAGTCTCGCATGAGGGGGGGATGATAAGATAGATTAGATTTGCTTTCATATAAATCTGTATCTAGGGTTTTCTAGTTTTTCCATATCTTTTATGATTTTGTATATCTTTTTGTACACTTTAAATATTCAATAATACATGTATTATTCTTGTGGAAAACCCTAATAAAAACAACTCTTCTATTTAGTTTAATTACTTAACATTATAGTAATTTGAATTGCACAAAGTTCTCTTACATTAATCCCTATGAATATGATATTCAGAATATTTTAATTTAATTCTCGTTGACAGCATGCACTTGTGCTAATCCCCACAACAATACACGAAGAAAAGCAAATAATTGTGCAGGAGAATATTTTTCGAATTTCATTAAAACATTTATATATATAAAATATCTAATCTCTTAAGTTTTCTTCTAAGAATAAAGTTAAATAATGTGGACTAAATAATTGAAGCCTCTAACTATATACGTCTACAACCCAGAGGCGAAATATAATGAATTGGATATAAATCTATTTTTATTTTTCGCACATAATAATTCTAATCTGCCGAGACGTGGGAGCCATTTTTATGATGTGTTAGTTTGCTACTTCTACGTGGCTACCCACTTTTTCAAAATTTTTTGGGGTGATTATATCGCTATTTATTAAACCATCTAAAAATATTATTATATTTTCGACACGATGTATATAAGTTGGTATACCATAAATATTAGGATGAACATACTGTATTTTCGGTACGTATTGATTCCTTCCAAAAAATTATAATACATAAAAAATTTACTAATTTCAATATTTTTTCGATAAGATATATTCCATATTTTAATATTCCCCTCCCTACTTTTGAAAGCAGCAACACGTATTTCAACATGTGCCAAACTTCACATCGATTAATTATAAAATAAGTTTTGATTTTTATGCTGTTAAATTTATTTCCTTCATCCCATATTATTAGTCTCACTTTAACCGGACACGATAATCAATGTTTATGAGTATAATGAAATTAATAATACGAGAGGATTTTTTTTTCCATTTCATGAAATGAAACTAATCTAATGGAACAAACGAAAATGAAAAATGAGACTAATCTGACCGGACGGAGGTACTACTAGATTAACCTTTGTAATAAATTTGACGTGAATATGAATTTGAAACTTACTATTATTTTAGCTATAAAATAACTGAAGCGAAAAATGATACACAAAGAAGGTGTAACACGTCCATATATACCTAAAACACGCAAACTCCCCGACAAGAAGCAATAGAAAAAAAATAAAAATAATATAATAGTAAAGTACATTCATAGTCATTTTATGTATAGATTATTGGATAATTTACAAATCTCAAATTTTACATCAACACTGCTCACATTTTGTCATTTATGATTTATAATTTACAAGGAGCTGGTTAATTTTTTTTTGTGATATATACAGGTAATTAATTGGTGAGCGATTTAGGGTCGGATATTTACTAATTTCTATTTATATTGTAATTCAATAAAAAAATAATAATAATTGAACGGGTATAATTGCTAATTTGTCTGATCTCAATTCATGTAACATGAAAACCGTGTAAAACCAATTAAGTAATAGGAAAAATATAATAATTAGATAAAATATTAGAATACATGAATGAAGCCTGAATTGGAAGCGTGCGTCAATCCGAACACGTCTTATATTGCATATCTTCAATTAAAATCAAACGAGATAATTACTCCCACCTAAAACTAAACTAATCAAATTATATATCTTTTATTAATAATAACATAACTGTAAATTAATATCTTAATGAACTGTAAAAATGGGTTCAGTACGTTCAAGAGTTAATTTTTTACCTTTTCCGAAAGAATATTGGAGGATACATGCAACGCCACCAAACCCTTCTCTCTCTCTCTCTCTCTCTCTCTCTCCACGTTATATAAAGAAGACACTCCCACAATAATCTTCCATCAAACGGCATTTCATCCATCTCTTAACAAGGACAGAAAGCCAAAAGCCTCAAACAAAACTAATGGCTTCTCCCATGAAATCTTGTTTCACCATCTTTTTGGCATGCTCTCTCTTCATTCAAACAGCTCTTGGTAAGCATCACACTATCTCTCAAATCATTTCTATAGTCGCATTTCCATCAAGCGCTTTATATATTAAACTTCATTTTGTTTTTTGAAGCTGAGGTCATCTGCGAGAACCTGCCGGCAAACCTCTGCGCCTTCGCCGTCGCCTCGTCGGGGAAGCGGTGCGTCTTGGAGAACTTCAAGAGCGAAAACGGCGGCGGCATGGAGTACACCTGCTCGGCGTCGGAGGTGGTGGTGGAGAAACTGGCCGGCCACGTCGAGTCCGATCACTGCGTGGCTGCATGCGGCGTCGACCGCCGATTCGTCGGGATTTCCTCCGACGCCTTCATGACTCCGGCGTTCATCTCCAGCCTCTGCTCGCCGCCCTGCTACCTCGACTGCCCCAACATCGTTGACCTTTATTTCAACCTCGCCGCCGGTGAAGGTAATTTTAATGGCAAATTAATTACCGACCGACTGAAATTTACTTCATTATTTTAGTGGTGATTAATTAATGTTGCATTTTGTAGGAGTGTTTTTACCGGCCCTATGTGAGAAGCAGAAATCGAACCCCCACCGTGCAATGTTCGAGCTTCTTAGCAGCGGTGGCGCTGCCCCTGCCACGGCGGATGATTTCCTTGCTCCGGCTCCTGCTCCTTCACCCTTTTGATTTGATTTGCCTAAGCGACGACCATCTCTCTCTAATATATATATTATTATTGAATTTTGAAGTGATGATATATAATTCTTAAATTAATATAATATTGTAAGGAAATTAAATGAGAAGCAAATGCGTATAGCAGCTATATATATTTACCGGGGGTTGTTTGGGTCAGCTGATTTGTAATGGATTTTGAAGTTTTTCGTGTGGTTTCTATCTTCAAATATTACGAATTAATGGTAAAAGATTTTATTAATTATCTTCATATTATACACCAATGTTTTTCATACATTGTAGCTATTTAATGATTTGTTTATTATACAATAACACTAAATTTGTTCTTGTCTTTTTCTATTTTACTTAGTAGAATATGTATAATTGTCACGACTTTGAAATTCAATACTCCATATTTAGAAAGATTAGATTCAATCATCCATAAATTAAGACTGAATTTCAGTCTTTAAAATGATCACATCAACAGTTGAGAAAAAAATATTAGTTCAAAATATATATTGCAAATAACCATAATATGTAGGAAAAAAAAAAAACTTGGATCAAGTTTAGCACTAGATAGATCCAACGAGCTTGTAACATGAAAAAAATTAATTATAAACATAAAATTAATGAAATTTATTTACATAATGAATTATATATATATATATATATATATATATATAGGATTGCATTATATGGTTACCTAGCTTTCCTATGTTATATGAGACTAAAATCCAACCTTCCAATTTGAATTTGGATGGATAGGATTAAGTTTAAATTTTAATGATTAAATATATAATAAGGGTAATGAGGTAATTAATTTATATATTATTTTTCATTAACCAACCCAATGTTACGTTATTACTTGTTTCTCTCTCCCATCAATATTCTCTCTCCTTTATTATTCTTATAAAACTTTAAATAATCATAACTTATTCAATTTAAGTTATTTTTTTTACATACTATATATCAAATTAAAGATAATTTAATTATCTTTCAAACGAAATCCCTATTACATATGTTCAGAATAAGATAATCGAAGTAAAATTAAATAATGTAATATGTAAAACTAAATAATGTATCATAATATAGAGAATAATGTAATGATATAGTATACTTACCTAATTTCGAAGTTGTTCTTATAAAAATTGGGGAAAATTTTGATTTCACAATTGCGGTTGCATTTTATACATAAAAAAGGTGTTCGAGTGCTACATTATGTGTCGTCTTTGTATTATATTATTCATGTTTGTTTTTTCGGTTGCATGCAATAGATCAAATTGTTGCATGCATGGTACATTGTGCATCAACTGAGTGATACATTATGTGTCACATGAGTATTACATTATTCATATCTGTTTTTTGTGTTGCAGTATATAAATCAAAGTGTTGTCTGAATGGTACAATATGTGTTGTGGTACATTATGTATCGGCGTTATAGTACATTATTCAACCGTATGTACATTATTTATGTATGTATTTTTATGGTTGCATGATATAGATCAAAGAGTTGTCTGAATGATACATTATATATTGAGTGAGTGGTACATTATGTATTGATTGTATATTACATTATTTGACTGTATATTATATTATTCATGTCTGTTTTTTTGCGGTTGCATGACGTTGATAAAAGTATTGTCTGAATGGTGCATTGTATATCGACTGATTGGTACATTATGTGTTCATTGTATATTACATTATTAATGTCTGATTTCTTGCCGGAAAAAGAAACAAATAGTTCTCTTTATTCATCAATCTATAATTCTCTTTATTAGTGTTACAATATTACATTATTCTTATTATTATGTAACATTATTTGGTTTTAGCTATTACATTATTTGATTTTGCTACAATTACCTTATTCCTAACATATGCAATAGGGATTTCGTTTGAAAGGTAATTAAATTATCTTTAATTTGATATATAATAAGTGAAAAAATAATTCAAATTGAAGAAGTTATGATTATTTAAAGTTTTATAGGAATTATAGAGGAGAGAGAAAAATGATAAGAGAAGAAAA
This sequence comes from Plectranthus barbatus, assembly GCA_026898455.1. Taxonomy (NCBI): domain Eukaryota; kingdom Viridiplantae; phylum Streptophyta; class Magnoliopsida; order Lamiales; family Lamiaceae; genus Plectranthus; species Plectranthus barbatus. Next base: position 73,906 of record JAPKLW010000634.1, on the reverse strand, counting down.
AATAAGAAACAACGTGTGATTGGTTTATGAGAGAGAATAATATAAATTAATTACCTAATCTACCTAATATACCCTTAATTTATATTTACACATTAAAAATAAAAATTAATTCATAATTTAATAACCGTTAGATTGATAAAATAAATGGTTGAGATTTGGTCTCATATAACATCTAGAGAATGGGTAACATATGATCACTACTCTATATATATATATATATATATATATATATATATATATATATATATATAGGGTTGTATTCAAGCAAAATAGCGTTCATTCCTGAACTATATACCATGAATGAACAATGACCATATATCTCACCGTCCATTTTATTAATCAAATGGCTAAAATGTTTAGACGTGGCAAATATTTTAAATTTTTATTTAATTGAAAGGGTATTTTTGGAAGAAAATATTAAGGCGATTTTTGTAGATTTTATATTATTGACAGTTACCTTAATTCATGTCAAATCAAATATTAATCATATCTTTCTAATATCTTATTTCTTATTTCAATTCATTATTTCATTCACGTTAATTTTTCTCTCTGCAATTCTTCTCTACAATTTCTCTCTGCCCTAAATTTCTCCATTTCAATTCCTATGAAACGGCCACCACAAGTAGTTTCCTCCCTCGTTCACAGCCTCACCACCACGACGTCGTCGTCTCCTCCTCCGATGTCGCGGCGCCATACACACCTACTCCACCCTTGCCCTCCAATCGCTCATTGAGAAGCCGTCCGTCGCCTTTGAGGATCCGAGACGCCGCTGCCGCCACCTCCGACTTCTTCCTTATTATACTCTTATTCATTTTTTATTCAATTTTGGATCTGACTTGTTTGTTGTGTTTTCTCTTTTGCTTTATCGAATTTTTTGTACAACCTTTGTTTCCGTTCAATGAAATTGTGTATATGGTTGTAATTTACCTTCTGAAATAATGCTACATTTAATACGTACAATGATCACAAATACAGTTAATAATGAACACATTTCACCGTAACAATGATACTTATTTCATTTTCTTATTCTGTGAATTTTCAATGGTATGAAATTTTCAATTTAAACTTAAATAATGCTACATTTAAATACGTACAATGATCACAAATATATTTAAACAATGAACACATTTTACCATAACAATGATACATTAATAGATTAAGCAAATTTCAATGATCACAAATATAGTTAAACAATGAACACATTTCACCATAACAATGATACATTAATAGATTAAGCAAATTTCACAGTCATAGTCACTGTTTTTTTTTATTCCGATGGGTAACTGGAATTTGAATTAATGATATCCGCTAATCAAATCTTTCACGTAATCAGTTGTCATTATTTATGATGGTTACCATTAATACAGATAACAACCACCGTAAAATCAGCGTGCAAATCTTTTAAAATTTATTTTTGTTTAAATTTGTCATTTTTACCCTTTCAATGATACTATTTTTTATGAACAATGATCACGAGAAACTTTAAATCTAGGGCGTTAATTTTTTTAATCTACGTATGGTAATTAGTCTAAGTTCATTCACTAAGATCTGTTTTGGCTTGAATACACCCCTATATATATTTATATATATAAATGATTGATCTGCTGGTGTTGAATAGAGTAAAAATCTATACATTTTTCAGTTTCTTTTTCTTTGGGATTCCAAGTTTGAGTGATTATTTCGCATCATTTTCCATTCTAAGTGCGAACAGTGAAGCAGCTTGCAGGCCCAATGCGGGGGTGATTTATGTACGAACTCAACAAACTAAAATCGTACATACAAAAATGGTAAAGCCTAATTTTGTAATCGCCTAAAGCCACTTGGGTTGTCAAACTATCGAATTGCATGGAAAATGAGAATTGTGCATTCAGTACCCCAAAGATAGTTTAATTATCGATTTAAGATTCGAAAGATGATTTATCAATCCAAGACCCGAAAGATCAAACAATTCTCAATCCAGGACCTGACATTGAGGTCCTGAATTGATAATTTTTGTGATCTTTCAGGTCCTGAATTGAGAATTAATCTTTCGGATCTTGAATTGATAAAACTCCAAAATTAAGTTACCTTAATGGATTAAATGATTTGGAATTTTTAGAACCAAAACACGGATTCGGTTGTCACACTTCCGATCCATGATTAAAATATTTTACTTTATTTTATTATATAAATAATTAATTCCAAATAAATTATAACCGCCAAATCAAAATAATTGAAGAGTCGGAATAATTTAATTCAATTAAATAAATAATAAAAATTCAGAAAATTAATTAATTCAAAAGGTTAAATTTTCAGAAATAATTGAGATTTCAATAATTTGAAATTTGAATTCAAATTTGGCGGTGTTTGACAAGTCAATTCGGTACTTGAGTATCGAATTACATTTTATATATTTTTCATTAATTTTTGGTACATTTGTTCAATCTATTTTGTGCATACAGGAGTAGTTGATCGTTGTTCATAAAGTAATTTGATAGTTACAGTTTTGAATTACTTTTTCTGTTGTTTTTCTTTTAAATTATTGCAGTTGGCTTTGCGCAGGCTTTACATGGGACTGATAGACATAGAGTAATTCGATAGTTGCAACATTAAAACAAATGGTTCTCACTAAATGCAAATAAGTGCTCAAACAATGCAAAATCTCCATTCATCCTCTTCTATCATCCTCTTTCATTTTCTTTGTGCGCTTCTCCGAATATCACTTTAGTATGAATACATATGCAGTCCATTATTACTGGAGAGAGAGGATCTATCAAAACCAGACTACTCGTGAATAATAGATGATCAGTTTCATTAATTGCAACTTCTTGTGAAGGTGTATGAAATTACCTATTGGAATCCTGAGGAGTGGAAGTTGGAGGGTAAGTTGTTCGCTAACAACGACAACAGGTGAACATTATTAACCTTTCTGATGAGAGTATTATGCAAATCCTCCTCCACTGGAAGGATTCCTGACTAGCAATATGTGTTGGGCGGCATGTGAAAGTGGCGCCAGAAGACATACTACTAGGGAGTATGAAGGCGACCGCAACAACGACTGAGATGAAAGTGCAACTTTGACCAGTGAAGATGAAATATACGTCCCAGTGAAGATGAAATATAAGTCCCAGATACAGACAACGATGATGGCTAAGATAATGTCCAAATAGGAAAACACGTCTACAACGACATCGACCATTATGACACTGGCATGGCTGAATGTTTTGATGATATGCAGATATTTAGGAACAATGCCGATAACAACATAAGGATTAGCTTATATCTCAAGTTGAAGAAGTAATTGCAGAATGTCTTCACATCATGGTCTATTACTCAAGACATGGTATACAATACAAAGATTAGTTGCAATAAATAGTGGGAGGTGTACTGCACCATTAGAGATCCCACTTACCCCACAAATCTTCATCAATGCACTTCTTCCCAACGGCAAGCTCATACAATTTATGATTTGATTGCAGGGGCTTGATGACTAAACACGTGGGTAGAAGACACAACTTCTTAAGAGATAATTCGAGAGGTCAAGGTCGCAATATCACCTCAGACTTATATCCTGTCTGATCATGTGTCACATGAAAATTGATTTGGACTAATCATGGAAAATATCTGCAAGGCCTACAAAGTGAATGTTACTCACAAAAAAGGCATAGCATGGAAGAAGAAAAGATCTAGAGTCCCTTTACGACGATTGGGAGTCTAATGTTCGTAGGTTGCTTAGGTATATGCAGAGCCTCGGACGACATAATTCAGACAAAGTTGTAATCTAGAAATTTGAGAAAGATGAGAGCCGACAACTATAGAAGATGTTTTAGTATTTGTTCTATGCATTTGGCCCTTGTATGAGAACATATCAATTTACGTTTCCAGTCACCATGGTGGATGAGACACACTTTCGTGGTTTATATAAAGGCAAATTGCTAGTAACAGTTACAAAAACAACCAACATCTACAATTTGCCCATTGCCGATGCATTTGTTGATGAGGAGCCTACACATAGCTGGGGGTGGTTTTTAAAGCACCCACATCTCAATATTTTGCAGCAACAAAGAACATGCATCATATCAAACCGATATAGCAGTCTTCTTCGGGCTACTAGTGAATATTTTGAACCTTTTTTAGAATTTGGAGTACACCAATTTTGTCTTCGCCACATTCAGTGCAATTTTTCAGACAATTACAAGACGTAGTGTATCAAGATTGTGTGCACCAGGTGATGGAATTATATACTAAAAGCACTATGATTTGTATATTATGAACAGTTATGTTTAATATACTAATAATTATTATTGTCTAACAATATTATATCTCCTGTCTGAATTAACAAGCATATACCGCGAACAACTTTATCCTCTTATCTTGTTGATAGGAAGATCCTACAGTGTGTTGTAGATTACAGAAGATCGTATGGATCGCTTGACCTAGCGAGATATAAATGATTATCACAACTGAGACAGTCCCAGGATAGACAGTTGGTTTATGCTGCAACACAGTCATTATTTAGTAGCTTATTTTGGTTATTAGATTGCTGGTATGTTTGGTACGTATTGATAGGATCTCACTAAGATCGATTATTTTATCTGACATTAAAAGAATCTTGAACTTGATGGCTTGATGATATCTGAAGCCTGATGAAAGATCTAGAAGTATACACAAGATTGTGTGTCACTTTGAGATGCTATGATGGAGAGTCTTACATGTACTTGTATATCTGCATCTTGGATGATAGCAATTTGAGTATGGCTTCTAGAACTGTAATTAGGTAACCATTTCCAGTATAGGATGGTGACATTCCCTAAGTAGTTCAAAAGGTTGATTAAGCTAAAGTTCTGCAGGCTGATTAAGTTCAAGCATAAGTGAAAAAGTTAAGTGGTATAACTTAGGAATAAAAGATATTAATTTGTAAGCTTGTCAGAGCTTAAATTAATTAATGAATATCTGTAACCTTAAATATGGGGATATATTGAGCCCATGCAACCTGTTCCTCATAACGTGGTAACAAAGGGGTAGGTCAGTATTGATTCTCTAGTGGCATGAATTAATATTAATTAATTAATTAATTATATCATGGGTTGAATATGGAAATTAATTAATGTTTTCTTTGTTATTTGCATACTGGTCCCTGGTCTGGCCCATGAAAAACTCAAAGCCTAATAGGGTTCAGAATCCTATTATAAATATCCCTTTAGCTCCACAACTCAGATCATAAATTGCAGTTCAGCAAGCCATATTAGTTGGGAGCTGAAGGACGACTACATCAAGAGAAAGTGGAAATATTCTGATTCTCGATTGGTGTAATATTCGGGAGGAATCTTTACTAGATATCCGAATATGAGCTAGGGATGTATATCAGAAGATCAGTTCTGGAGGATCTTTTATTTTCCTTTTTCCCTTTTAGTCGATTTTATTCTTTAATAAAAATCAAAGATTTAGTTCTTCCTCTTGTAGGATTAAATATATTGTGCAGAAAGGATTTAAAGAGTTCAATGCTTTAATCCCTGCGCGCAAGTTCTGAGATATTCATATTATCCAGGTATTCCTATATCCTTGTATGTTTGCATTCAATTTTAATAGGAGCATGCTAGGTTCTTTCATAGACATAGAAATTTATTTTAATATCCAATAATCGATTCTTGGCAATTGGATTCTGCAATTCAATTTGCAAGTAAAAATTCCTTCATTAGGATTAGTTCCTCGATTGAATACAAAAAGGCTTGGGATGATATGAGGGGTCTGAACCGCGAAGTGTGGGATTGGCTGCGAAAAGTACCGACCAAATAGTGGACCCTTTACTAGTGTTGCAAAATACGGGCTTGGCACAATATAGCCTCACCAAAAAGGATCTAATCGGTGACCCAAATCAGACTTTCGCGTACACGGGGTCTAGGCACCGCGGAGGCGGCATAGTCGGGCTAGGCTTGGCGTTAGGTGGGTTCAACGGTAAGTTGTACGGTCTTTAGTAGGGGTGTTCTCGGTTCAGTTTGGCTGGTTTCGAAGCAAAATTTATGCCAAATTAACCAATAGGCACGATTTGAAATTTCTTCAAACCATACTGGCTAAACCGTATAAAAAATGGTTCGGTCCGATCAGTTTGACGGTTTGAAATGAAATAAGTTTCAACTTTAAAAAATATACTATAATATACGAGAGTGAAATCTTTAGTTTATTTGTAGAAAAATTGGGGCTTAAATGTAAATTAATTAATTTTTATCATTTTTTATTACTTATTATAATGTAATTTTAATTTTAAAATTTTATATTTATAATTTAATGTAAAATGGTCAATTGCATTAAAATCAAAATATTAAAATTTCAAATCTAAAATCGAGAGAGGCATGCAAAATTTTAACAACGATGCTAATACTTAATTTAACGTAAAAAAATATAATACAATTACAATATTTAATGTTAATACTTAATTTTTTTTATTTTTGATTTAAAAAAATTTAAAACTAAAACTAGACTATGTTGGCCAAGGAATTTAAACATGAGTCAATTGTATGTAAAGGTAGAAACTTACAAAGTTTATGAATTATAATATATATATATATATATATACACATAGAGGAGGGATCATGTAAAAAAAATCCCTATGTGAGAAAAAAGAATGAATCATGTCCATCAGATCTAAAAAAATCAATGGTTGATATTGAATCAAGCAACAACTAAAATGCAATCGAGCAACAACTAAAGCACAATCAAGCAACGACCTGAATACAATCAAGCAATGCCGTGAATGCAATCAAGCATCTTTCTCACTTTCTCACGTTAAGAGTTTTCTCACTGGATCCGCTCCCTATATATATATATATATATATATATATATATATATATATATATAGGGGTGTGTTAATCTCACAAGTGGTCCCTTAGATGGGAGAAAAGAATGAATCCAGTCCATCTAATGAGGCTTGCGGACGGTTGAAATTTAATTTTAGCCCAAAATTACAAAGTTGTATCAGAGACCTAAATTTAGTTGCATAGTAAGGGCATTAATGACATAATGCACTCACGACTACCATGAATTAAATTCAAATCCCTTGATTTTTTGGGACCACATCTTAAATATTATTTAATTTTTCTAAATATGAAGGGACTCACTATTAAGACACGTTTATTTGTTATTAACTTTATTCTCTCACCTCCAACATTGCTATAAAACTTTAAATAATCATAACTCATTCAATTTAAATTATTTTTTTGCGTGTCATATATCAAATTAAAGATCGTTTTATTATCTTTCAAATAAAATCCATATTGCATATGTTTGCAAAAATCTGATAGCCCTATCAAACATAATGCAATTGAACCAGTCTATATAATGCAAATATACAGGCTTATATAATGCAACTTAAATAAAAAAAATAACTTTTTTTTGTCAAAATATCAATTACCTCATAAATAGCCATGCAAATTTATAGGCCTAAATAATGCATTTTTACAGGTTTATATAATGCAACTTAAAGGTGGTATGATGAATTTGAGTTTTGAATCCATCATCTTCTTCTTATTTAGGTAACGACTTCTTCGATTTCCTCAAAGAGACAACGAGTACGAGCTAGCAGAGGAAAGGGAAGTTGTAATGCAATTGGGTGTTTGGTTGTTGGTAGGTGGTTGTATGAAATATTTGGGTTTCATGCTCTGTTTCGTTTATTACTATTTCGTTTGTCAAGAATTTAAATTCATTAGACCACCTTTAAGTTGCATTTTATAAGCCTGTATATTTGCATGATATAGATCAATTTAGTTGCATTATGTTTGACGGGGCTATCAAATTTATGAAGAATATAGATTTTTTTTTTCAGATGTAAGTTGCATTATATAAGTTTGTAAATATGCATTATATACGTTTGTATAGTTGCAGTATCTTATTTTTTCTACGATTATCTTATTTGAAACATATGCAATAGTGATTTCGTTTGAAAGATAATTAAATTAACTTTAATTTGATATATTGTACGTGGAAAAATAATTTAAATTGAATGAGATATGATTATTTAAAGTTTTATAAAGAAATTAGGTGGGAGAGAATATGTAGAAGCAAAACACATGTGTTTGATAGGAAAAAGATTATGAAATTTATTGTGGTCCCTGATCGCTAAAATTATTTCACTTAGCGACTTGGCAAAGCTAATAATACAACGACAAATAAAATTATCGAACCCAGAGGATTAGAGCAACGAATAAACCCTAAGTACTAATTCAAACGTTTTTGGAAAACTGGTTAGGAAGTAGAAGGTAAAGTTTTTGTTTGCGGAATCTTAAACTGCAATAAAATGAAATAAAAAAATATTGATTTGTGAAAGATTTTGGATTACAAAGATGATGAACATAGATCCTAGGGTTTTCTACCTATTATGCCATACATGTAATCATGAATCAATTAATTGCCAATTTCCATTCTTCTTCGTAGTGAAACATCGAAAATTATTATGAACTTATGATGAAGACAATTCACAAAGTTGATTAATTAATTTCCTCTACCTTTTCAGTCTCAAGAAAATATAATTAACTCCAAACAGTTCTACAAATTTATTCCTACAATTGCTTCTTTCTTTTCCAGACAAGAAAATCAGTTTGTATTATGAAAACCATGTTCCATTGAAATTTATTACCTTTTGAGTCTCTAAATTTCAACTAAATTAATCCTAATCTATGGCCAGTAAATCAAGATTAAAACAAGTTCTAGTTTTCATAAACTACGAATCAGAAAGACAGTTAATCAAATTCAATCATACATAGGCATAATATTCGAAACCCTAGAATCTATAGAGAGTTTACCTATGCATAGACATAATCATAATTAACATGGAAAGTAAAACCTGAAATAGTCTTGCATAAATAAAATCGAATCCGAAATAATCCTGAGTTGTTGCCACGATTCAATCCAAATGTAAAAACAAACTTTAAACTCTAAACTGCTGCCAATGTACTTTTCTCTAATAAAATCTCCAATCTTCTACACTAATTTTCGACCAAGAGAGGGCTTCTTATAGTTGCCTTGGGTGTATCTTGTCTGGCTTAGGAGATAAGATATGGATCTATCTAAAAAAATAAGAAAAAATCTACCCAAGTGTCGGCGTCGATCGACGTGGAACTTCGGTTCGACCCATGCGTCGACCGTGGTGAAATTCCTCGCCAAGCTTTGGATGCCTTCGACTTCGATCGACGCGGGTCTGCATCGATCGAAGTGAAACCTTGCACTCCGTGAGCTTGTAGCTCTCAACTTCGATCGACACGGGTCTGCGTCGATCGAAATCGAGACTCCATCCTCGGACTTCACTTCTTTCCTTAGTTTTTTTCTTCATCCAAAAACCTGCAAAGCATACCATCACAAGCATCTATTGTGCAAAAACCCTATCATGCATGCGAAAACGACTAAACTATCCTAAAAACATTCAAAATGCAAAAGAAACTCATTGATAAGTTAGTGAAAATACGAACTTATCAGTCCCTCATGTTTAACTTACCTAAATGCCCTTAATTATAATTTAAAATAAAAATAAAAGTTAAATTTCAAATTTTAAGAATCAATCTGGACCACTTATTTTACCAAATTAAAGGACAAGATTTATTCTCTTCTCCCATCTAATAGTCACTTGTGATATGATTACACCTATATATATATATATATATATATATATATATATATATATATATATATAGAGAGAGAGAGAGAGAGAGAGCGGATCCGGTGAGAAAGGTCTTACGTGAGAAAGATGCTTGATTTTGTTCATTAGGTTGCTTGATTGTATTCAGGTCATAGCTTGATTGCAACGTTGCTTGGTTATGTTTTAGTTGTTGCTTGTTTGAATATCAACCATTGATTTTTTTAGATCTAATGGACATGATTCATTCTTTTTTCTCACATGGGGATTTTTTTTACACGATCTCTCCTCTCTCTCTCTCTCTATATATATATATATATATATATTATATATATATATATGTATATACATAGGGTAGTGATCAGGTGAGAACATGAGTTACTATGAGAAATAAGAATAGATTTCGCGCGTCCATCTCATTAAATCGACGAACAGGATTCATTCTCAGCAAATTGAAAAACGCGGCATTTTTGCCCCAATATCCTGCAGTTTTAGGCTTTTAAGGTTAAAACTGTAAAAATACTCAAACACAAACAACAACCTGCATTTTAAGCACGATTTACTTAATTTTTAGCCCGATTTGCTTCATTTTTACGTAAATACGAATTAAAAAAATTAAACATCTTCTTCTTCAAAGCAGCAACACGAGCGTAGTCTCTATAAAACTCAATACCAACATCAACAGTTCTAAAAACTCTGCCCTTAAAATGCTTCATCTCATCAACACACTTTGGAATAAATGAACCTGTAAGATACAAAAATGCACAAAGTTAATACTAAAGATGCACAATATAATAGTAAAAATGAACATCGATCTGAATAAAACAAATATTTTTAAACTATATTCTTGCACAATTAACAAAGTCAAGACCGAACACGAATGCAAAATCCAGAAACAAAGAAAAAAAATCTGATCGAAAGAAGAAATATAAATCAAATCGAACGAAGAAGGAAGAAGAAATCAAATCGCGCGAAGAAAGGAATAAAAAATCTAATGAGATATTATTTCAGATTTTAAAAAAAGCTAAAATTACAAAAATAACCTTAATTTTGCAAACAGCAGGATAATCGAGGAAAACTGCACACGGAGTGAAATAGATCATGAGCGTTGAAATCACAAAATCAAAGGTGGAGATTTATTCTCATTTCTCATACTAAAAACTATTCTCATATGATCACTACTCTCTCTCTCTCTCTATATATATATATATATATATATAAATATATATATATGGGTGGGTTAATTTCACAAGTGGTCCCTTAGATGGGAGAAGAGAATGAATCTAGTCCATCTAATTAGGCCTTTGAACGGTTAAGATCAATTTTTGCCCGAAATTAAAAAGTTGCATCGGCGACCTAATTATAGTTGCAAAGTAAGGGCATTAATGACATAATTCATACCCATTTAATCTACAAAATAGGAAAATTCCTAATTTTATGCTCCATTATTCCTGCTTTTTCGGGATTTCAAAATTTAATGAATTTTTTCCTTAATTAAATATTTTTAATCCTTTTTCACTCTCATTATATCTAGAATAATCCCTAATTTTATGTTCCATTATCACTACTTTTTAATAATTTTGAATTTTAATGAATATTTTATGCTCCATTATCCCTAATTTTATGCTCCATTATCACTACTTTTTAATAATTTCGAATTTTAATGAATATCGATTAGAAACTGCATTCTCCACAAAAATCGTAAAAACCTCACTCTGAAACTGCATTCGATATTTCGTCCGTGGCTTGATTCGATATGTCTGGTTTTAAAGTAATCTAAATATTAAAATCCTTGTGATTATTATACTGCAACTGTACAAGGGTATATAATGCATATTTACAGGCTTGTATAATGCATATATACAGGCTTACATAGTGCATATTTGCAGGCTTATATATTTTCAGATGTAAGTTGCATTATTAAGCTTGTAAATATTATTTATCTACATATGCAAAGTTGCAGTATCTTATTTTTACTACGATTATCTTATTCGAAACATATGCAATACTGATTTTGTTTGAAAGATAATTAAATTATCTTTAATTTGATATACGGTAAGTTAAAAAATAATTTAAATTGAGTAAGATATGATTGATTCAAGTTTTATAAGAAAATTAGAGGAGAGATAATATGTTGAAGAAAAAAAAAACGTAAGTTTGAGATGAAAGAGATATGAGATTTTTCTATGGTCCCCCATGTTTAACTTACCTAAATGTCCTTATTACAAAAAATTAATTCATAAATTAAGTAACAAAATAAATAGAGATATTAAATATGGACCACTCATTTCATCAAATCAAAGGCCATGATTTATTCTCTTCTCCCATGTAGGGGAGTGATCATATGAGAACTCCCCTTACCATGTGAACATAAGAACCAATCTTGGCCATCCAAATCGTGATCCAACGCTCAAGACTAAATAAATCTCGTCTGCATTATAGTATAGTAAAACATGCATTAAAGGGTAATTTTGTAATATTCTTTCTCTTTCCTCTAAAATCATCCTAAATCTTTAAATGATCATATCTCCTTCGATTTAGATTATTTTTTAATATATCATATATCAAATTAAAGGTAATTTATTTATCTTTCAAATGAAATCCCTATTGCATATGTTTTGATTTAAAAATCATCGTAAAAAATGAAAAGTAGTGATTATATGCATAATTCTCATAACAGTACACGAATTCTTATATAATAAAGGGAGTTGCACAATATAATTAATGAAGTTATACTATATAATGCAAAATATGATAGATAAAATGCAATATGTTTTTCCTGCAAGATCAACAAAAAAATTAAAATTCATTATCTTTGCATATTGTAGATTATATTATAGTTGTTATAAAAGTTGATCATACATTACATGCTTTTAATTATGTATTTTTTTTGTTATATTATATAAATGTATATTACTATATTGTATAGTGCATGTTTGTTAGGTATATAATGAATGTTTGCTAGGTATATAATGCATGTCGAGGTCAATGTAATGCATGAAGTTATAATATATAATGCAAAATATGATAGATAAAATGCAACATATTTATTTCAGCGATATCATTATTCATCATTATATTTGCACTTGTTATGTATTATATAGAAATAACATATGCTTTATAATATAAGTAATGTAATTTTTCTTTAAAATAAAAGTAATACCATATTTAATATGCATAATTCTCGTAACAGTATACGAATTCTTATATAATAAATGCAATTGCACAATATAATACATGAAGTTATAGTTTATAATGCAGAATATTATAGATAAAATGTAACATGTTTATTTCAGCGAAATCATCATTCATCATTATATTTGCACTTGTTATGTATTATATAGTAATAACATATGCATTATAATGAAAGTAATTTAATTTTCCTATAAAACAAAAGTAATACCATATATAATAGATGAAGTAATACCGTATAATGATAGTAATATTGTTCTAAAATAAGAGTAATACCATATTATAATGCAGGAAGATGTTTGTTAGGTATATAATGAATGTTAGGTATATAATGCATGCTTCATACGTATATAATGCATGTTTCTTATGCATATAATGCATGTTTGTTAGATATATAATGCATGTCGAGGTTGAATATGCAAACATAATCTTAAATAAGTACAAAATGACAAAAATACCCTATAATGCATGTTTTTTGAGATAAAATGACCGAAATTCTAGTAAAATTCTGAGCATACATTCATCCAAATCAATGGCGAAGATTTTGGTAGCTCAAACCGAATATACGGCCGGCTTGAGCTACCAAACCGTATTCGAATCAATTTTATCCGGTTACAAAAATCTCAAACCACCAATTTGAAGTTAGATTTCAAACCGGCCAAATAATCCGATTTGTCTAGTTTGACCGATTTCGACCAAACAACGAACACCCCTAGTCCTTAGGCGGGCAGAAGAATAAGGCAAATAAACTTTTTTTTTATTTTTTAAATATCAATTAAATGGAAACTAATTGAAGTAGGGTTTGTTTTTATCTCACTCGCCCGCTCAGCTGCTCTCATTTTTTTCCTTTAATGGCACATCTTCATCACCCGTGGTCGTGTTACTCCGCCACTGCTTTGCTACCGCACCACCGCTGCTACCACTATTTTGCTTACTGTGCCACTGCCACTGCGTTTTTGTGTCGTCGTCACCATTGCCGCTGTCACGGCTGCTACAGTGGCTATTTGTTTTAACCACATTTGGCCAGCGACATGATAACGTAGGATATCCTGAAGCTTTAAATTGGGTGAATTTTTGTAGCAACAGCAAGTGGAAAGTGTTCTTCTTTGCATTTGTCCTTTCCTGCATTTCTAAAAAAAAAACTGTCGGCTCATATTTGTAGAATTGATAGAGAGTGCTGATTGCTTTTAGGATTTGGAGCTATTTAATATTGATTTTAATATTTAAAAAACTTAAGCACCTAAATGTCTTCTCACCTCAGTTGTATTCAACCATGTTATGAGCTCTGTCTTACCATAATTAGTTTTCTGCCTGCGCAACAATTTTTAATATCCTTACCATGAATTCATCTCCACATTTGCCTTGACCAAGTTTTTCTCATTCTGACTGTTGAAATCAAATTCTTATAGCACAAAAGGAGTTGGTAAGACATTGATATATATTAAAATATATCATTGCGAATTTATGAGACGAACCCTAATTCCACGCTTTTTCCTTCTTGTTTAAGTATTAATTAAACTCTCTTTCTTTTAATAGTAATATATTAATTGAATACATACATACTCACACACCCAGCCATGACCTCTCAATCACACAGACAAGCTGTTTTAATTATTACATTGAGCGAAGTGATATTTTTTTAATGCTAGAAATGTTTCTCTTATAATTAGAAAGAATGCAATTAAAGCTTTAGAAAAAAATAAAGAGAAAAGAATTAGCTAAATAAATATGGTTTATAATCAACACCTGATTTTTCCCCAATGCAACTGTTCTTATTTTTTTTTTTCTTTCTAGAACAATTCAAGAAAACACACACCCACACATGCATTCTACGTGAATCAGATCATAAAATTCCTGCAACTAGAAAAGACACTTTCATTGTCTACCCCGATGAGGCCTCAGCTGCAGGTTCCTTCTCTTTTCCACTATCTTCATCCACTTCAGAATCAATTCCTTTTTGCTCAAGGCCGTTGTATGACTTACCACCTCTCAAGGTGATGGAATTGACTTGATTCTTTAAATTCTTCGAGTTCACCTGTGTATTGCTCGGTAATTGTCCTTGCTTGTGTTGAGCTCTGAGAGTGGTTGCAATCTGACTGACCTAGGTCTCAATCATTTGAACATGTTTCTCAACTCGATCTACTTTAGTATTAATTCCAACCACATCTTGCTCCAACTTGCCAACTCTTTGATCAGATCCCTGCATAAACTTTGCTAGAATCTCCTCGAGGTTAAGCTTCTTCGGTTCTACAATTGCCCCATTCTGCACATTGAATCCAGCAGGCGGTTGCTCAGCAACATTGGGATATGAATACGAGAAACCAGGGTGGTTTCTTGCATTGTTGGGGTTGTATGTCTGATTCTGTTGGCATCCTCCTCGGTAGTTATTTTGGTAACCACCTCGTTGGACATAATTGACATCCATATACTCCCCCTCACTGGTAGCTGGGACTGGATCGACAGTAGTAATGGCTCGTCTAGCCTCCAGTCTAATGAAATCCTCTCTCAACTTCTTTACCTCAGCCAACAAGTCCACATTGCGACTCACCACCTTCTCCATAGCTTTTACTTGTGCCTTTTGAACATTAGACCACCTATGGCTATTGTTTGCCATCTTCTAAAAGAACTCCATAGCTCTCTTGGCACTTTTTAACATGATTGTGTCTCCCTAAGTGGCATCCACTAACTCAACTGCTCGGTATTCAGGCCTTCATAGAATGTTTCAGCTTGCTCCTCTAGAGATAATCATGGCCAGGACAAACTCTCAACAACTCCTTGTACCGCTCCCATGCCTCATAGAAGTTCTCATCAGGTCGCTGAGCGAATCGAGTGATGTCTTTCATCCTCTATCTGATGACACTGGGTGGGAAGAAATTAGCAAGAAAATATTCCTCAAGTCTGCCTAAGTGCTGATACTACTCTTTTCTAAAGCAAAAAAACCATGATTAAGCCTTATCTCTCAGTGAAAAGGCGAAGAGCCTCATTCGGATAGCACTCTGACTGACTCCATTAACTTTAACAGAGTTGAAGAGCAGGATAAACTTGTCAAGGTGGGCATAAGGATCTTCTGTTGCTCTCCCACCAAATTGGTTCTGCTAAACCATCCTCACCAAACCAGTCTTGAGATCAAAATTGTTTGCATTGATGCCAACTTAAAAATCAGTCACCTAAAACTTAGGTCGGTATCTCTTCTGTATTGAATCTTCATTCTCACCAGTATTAAATCGTGGGGGAGGATCATCTTCCTCATCTGAGTGGTAATCTCTTTGTTGGTTGCGTCAAGGGTTGTTATTTTTGATGTTGTTATTGTTGGCCCTTTCAAGCTCCATTTCCCTCATACGCTCCCTAATGTTCAGAACCTCTCTCAAAAGTTCAGTTGTCTGCTCTGGAGTGATGTTAGGTTCATTTGGTGGAACTGCGTCGGCTGTCCTGATTGTTTGACTGCCTGAAGCTTTTTCCTCTTGGTTTTTCCTACTGTTATTCTTTCGGCAAGTAGCTTCGATCTCGGGATCAAACGCAATAATTTTTTTCCACTTCTCCTTGTATTCATAAACTACCTGAGAAGAATCAGAGGAAAAAGTGATTAACAACACAAAACAAGAAAGTAAAGGAAATTAAATAAATTTTTTAACGACACGTATGTTGATCGACGTAGGTGGCATCGATCGACACATGTGGATCGAAGTGAGACACCTAGATCGAAACAAACACAAAATAAAAAACACAGCGCAAGAATTAAAAACAAAATTAAAGGTACAACTCAAAACAATAACCCTAGAACAAAATCAATAACAAGATTAAATTCTAATCAATCCCTGGCAACAGCGCCAAAATTTGATCACTAAATTTTAAATAGTGATACTTATAGTCTAGTGGCAAAAAATTATCGATCCCACTGGGATTGAATAAGCGAATCATCTCATGTATTGAAACATTTTTCAGCTTAGTGTGTGAGCACATAAAATTTGAAAGGTTGATTTGTAGAATTAAAATTAACAGAATTTAAAAAGATGGTTTGAGATTTATCTGAGAAAAAATACAAATTCTAGGGATAAGTTCGTATCTTGGACAACATGCAAGGGAAATCTCATCGATCAATTAAACATAAAGAATAAGGTGGAACATCGGTGAATTATTACTGTTAGGAATATTGTTAGACCCCTCTATTGTAAAACAATTCATTATCATATTTCGATATGTTTTGGTGGATCAAAGCTATAGCAACTCAGTATCGAGTCAATTGTAAAAAGTCTTGTATAGGAATTCATACTCGAGTTGTAATAGATTAATAAATATAGAGATTCGGGTTTGCTGAAGGAGTCAGTAAACTTACCTAATTGCTGAAGATTGCTGAAGACAAGAAAGACTAGCGATGCGAAGGAAGTGACAAGAATGTTGAAGAAGGAACTCCAGCAAACTACAAAAATATCTGACGCACAACAGTAGTCAGCAGATGACAATCACAATCAAGAGAGAAGTTACAAAGCCAAAATATCAGACGGACTACAACTTACGAGAAGAACCAACCAATCAAGAGGATGGAACAATCATCATGAGGAAAAAAAGGTTTAGACCTACAAAGGATCCGTTCTAACAAGAGATGGCTAAAGACAAATGCTACGCCAATCAGAGACGAGGGGATTTGAAGAGTCTCTGTCCACCGCAAAAAAGGAATCATGCAGATAGGTGATCATTCCCTTTGAGTCTAACGGATAAGACTCAAACAGCCGTTTGAATCTTCACCTATAAATAGGTGTCTTCCTTATTTGATTCAAAGGTTCGCGATCTTACACATACAAGAGATATCAAAAGAGATCAAACTCAGTCTCTGTATCACGCAAATACAACCGAGCCAAGTTCTTAATTGAAGCTTTTCACAAGCTTTCATAATAGAAGCTCGAAGACCTGAGAATATCATCTTCTTAAAGGTAACATTGGGATTCTTTCTACTCTAGAAAGAATCTAGCAGTCACTATTGTGGTGCAAGAGTGATTCGTACGGGCTACGCCAACACAAGAATAGGTTTCGGGAAGAACTATAAAGCTCCTAGCAATCGACGTCCAAGGAGAAGGGAGGTTTGTCCTCACTCTAAGGAGCGACACCGGTTGAAGATTGAAGATCGAGGTGCTAGAAGGTGCGCGCTGACCAGACGGAGGAGCTGCTCAACGTTAGAGATCAGGCCTGACCTTGTACTCATTCTTCTAGTGAAATTTTCAGTCAGAGGACTGGAGAGTGGACGTAGAACAATTGTTCGAACCACTATAAAAACCCTTGTGTTGTTTACTGCTTTATTACGCTATTTGTTTGTACTTAGATTATTTGAAACTCAACACACCAAGTGTTGTAGTATAAACTGCAATCAATCTAACGAATACACGAGCTAAAATATTTAGATAAACACTTGCTAAGTCGAGACCTTAGCAAGACACGTTCAAGATAAATTTAATACTTCCGCTGCATATAAAATAACTCTGATCGGGGACCAACAACTGGTATCATAGCGGTTGGTCTTTACAAACTAGCTGCTTCTGAGTCGCTAAGGACCAGATCCAAATTTTCCTTGCATATCTGTGTTTCTGTGTTAAGCTCAGGTTCAAGAAAATGGCGCATAACGCAAAGCTTCCAAAGTTCACTCCAGACTCCTATTCTACCTGAAAAAAGAGGTCGATGATCACACTGATGAATGTGCATCCAGATATGAGACGAGTGATCGAAGTTGGACCTATCAAGATCCAGAAGGTGAAGATAAGGGTCGGAGAGGAGGTAGAAGGACCAGACGTAATGGTGGATAAGTCGCTTGAAGAATGGACTCAAGAAGAACGAGCCCGTGATCAACTAAATTACATCGCCATGGATCTAATATTAGGTGTCTTGTCACCTACTCTAATGGCTGAAGCATTGGAGTACGATAGTGCTAAAGAAATGTGGGATTTTCTTAACACTCTAAACAAAGAATCGGATCAGATGAAGAGAAACAAGCTACAAAAATGGGTAGACAGGTATGAATCTTTCTGTTTGATTCCGAGTGAAACCATCAAGAACATGGAGGCAAGATTGAACAATATTGTAGCTGAGTTAAAGAAGTTGGGGAGAACGTACGAACTTCCTGACATGAATTCAAAAATTCTCTCAAGACTAACTAAGAAGGATTGGTTCATCAAAGTAACAAGTCTGAAAGATAAGGATCTGTCAAAAATTATCACCAAAGACGTGTTTACTCAACTGAAAGCTCATGAATGGGATATCGCCCAGATCAACAAGCATGAGGCTGTTCGTGCTACAATCAATATTGAAGAACCAATGGAAGGTGCAACATTCTTTGTGAAGAAAGATGGACAAAAGTGGAAAACAAAGAGACCATTCCACTCAGATCGACCTGCTCAGTCCAGTTCAACAAAGGAGATTCCTTCCATCAGCGGATCTCACTTCAAAGAAGATGAATGCTCCGTGAGCGAGCTGGAGGAACAAATGAAGGGACTTCAAAGGCTGTTGCTGAAAGCAAAAGGGAAGAAGGAAGATCTCCAGCAGACTCAAGCAATAGACAACAAAAATAGCAAGAGAGCACCAAGAACATGCTACGAGTGCAATTCCCCTGATCACCTAAAGATCGAATGCCCAAAAGTAGATCCAGAAGAAAGGGAACGACTGAAGAAGGTATTCGAAAGACGCGCATCAAAGGTGGTCACCAAAGCGTTGCTGACAAGGACAGAACTACCAGACATCCCAGATTACGATGACAAAAACTACTCATCAGAAGATGAAGAGGATGTTCTAATGGTGTTTATGGCAGATATTAATGAAGAGCAGACAGGAGAATCAGCTCTAGCTGCCACAAGAAACCAGGTGATAAACACTACTCTATCGTTTGCTTCAATTTCTGATAATATGCATGACACTGCTGATTCATGTTATTCAGAATCAGATGAGATAACTGTGGAATACTTGTTAAAGAGTTTTCGAAAGTTCGTGCATTAAAGGATATTCTAGTCAAAGAAAATTCCTCTCTGAAGTCTCAGCTTTCAATTTTGACCAGTGAGATTAATAAATCTAGGTCAGCAGATGAGGAACTTTTAAAGTTAAAAACCGAATTCTCCGTCTTAAGCAGTAGTTATTGCACTTTAAGACAGGAAAATGAAACTTTGAAAAGTAATCACTCAGTGCTAAACGTTTGTCAGTGAAAATTTTCAAAAAGCATGAGAGTTTTAAATGATATTTTAAGTTTCCAAAGAAGTTCGAAGAACTTTGCTGGAATAGGTTTTGATAGTGAAAAGTCTTGCGTCGCTGAATCAAGTAAGTCAAAGAAAATTACTTTTGTCCCAGCTACTGGGAAGATTCAGCAGACCGCTAGGAAAGACAAGAGGGAAAATATTAAGTCAATTGATCAGCAGAAATGCTGGCAGACCAATATCCCTTAGCTGACTGCTCAGCAGAGATTGAACTTTTGATCTGCTGAGAAGAAGCCAACAAAGTCAATGTATGTTACCCAGCAGACTGTTCCATCTGCTAGGAAGGTTCATACAAATCCTAGCAAGGCTAAGCAATCTACTAATGTTGCAAGGAAGCCAACATACACTCCAAGTAGAAGGAACACCTACTTGAGGCCAGAGTCTACATTAAAATACTTTCAAAAGGCAGTGACGACTCGACACACTACTTCACATCCCTATGTTGATTATCAAAACTATGCCAATAGGAACGGAAGGGAAGTGAGACGTGATGACAAAAGAAGCATCACAATCACAAAAGTCTGGATTCCCAGGGGAATAATCCAGAAAACTAATCCTACAGGACCAGTAATTGATCGGGTACCAAAAATATAACTTCTTTGTTTTGCAGGAACAGGGTCCAGAAAGAAGATTATCAAGAAAATTCAAAGAATGGATATTAGACAGTGGATGCTCAGGTCACATGACAGGAGATGAAGAGATCTTCACAGAACTTTGCAAGTCTCGAGGAGCCTCAGTCTCATTTGGTGACAACTCTAAGACCAGAGTAATCGGAAGAGGGTGCATCGAGCAAAATGGAATGCGAATAATCAACGTTGTCCTCGTCGATAGTCTTAAGCACAGTCTACTGAGCATAGGGGTGTGCAATCGGTCGGTTCGGTTCAAAACCGACCGATAAGAGGAAAACCGATAGAACCGAACCGACATGGCCAACCGACCGAAAACCGATCGATAGACTTTTCGAACCGAACCGATAACCGAACCGATAATATCATCGGTTCGGTTATCGGTTCGGTTCGAACCGATAAGGCATGCTAAAATATATTTTTTTTAAGGGGGGAGCCGAGCAGGGGGACGCGAGCAGAGGGACGCGAGGGGGACACGCGAGCAGGGGCGCCGAGCTGCCGAGCAGGGTGGATGGTGGACCGAGAGGGGGGACGCCGACTCCGAGCAGGTGCGGTGAGCCGGTGACCGGAAGAGAAGAGAGCAGGGAGCCGAGCGAGAGGAGAAGCCGAGCGATGGAGATTGGAGCGAGAGCGAGAGTGGGCTGCTTCTGCTTCGACTCGAGCGATGGAGCGAGAGGGGTGGGTCGAGCAGGGGGAGCGGCGCAGCGAGCACCACCGGCGACGGCGAGCGCGAGATGGGAGATGGCGAGGGGTGTGGTGTACTGGTGCGGGGGTGCGGTGCGGCTAGGGTTCGACGGGTTTGGGTTTGAGAATTGAGAATGACTGAATGAGAAATTAGATTAGGAATTTAGGATTAGGTTTTTAGAATTTTTTAAATATTAAAATATTATATATATATATATATATATATTAAATAATTAATTAAATACTTATCGGTCGGTCGGTCGGTTTATCGGGGCAAAATTATAAAAACCGATAATCGACCGATAAGCTATCGGTTTTCTCCATTCAAAACCGCCAACCGACCGACCGAAAACCGAACCGACCGAATTTGATCGGTTCGGTCGGTTTTCTTCGGTTCGGTTCGGTTTCTGCACACCCCTAACTGAGCATCAGCCAGCTAAGTGAAAATGGATATATCATTTATTTTTTTGACACAGGTTGTGAAGTTGCAAATAGAACCATCGGTGAAGTAAAACTTAGAGGAATCAGAAAAGGAGGACTCTACATTGCTGATTGGGAAAGTGGTCAACAAGCATCATGCTTCATAGCTTTCAACAAGGAAGAGACAAACTGGCTATGGCACAAAAGGCTAGCGCATCTGAACTTTAAATCCATCAATTATATAGCCAGAAATAACATTGTTGCAGGTTTACCGCAAGAAACCTTCAAGAAGAAAGGAGTATGCAGAGCCTGTCAACAAGGAAAGCAAGTCAAAGCGTCCTTCAATTCAAATCCAGAAAAGGCCACTTCAAACAGAATCCTTGAGCTACTGCACATGGATTTACTCGGCCCTGTGACACCACCCATTGTAGGTAACAAACAATATACTTTAGTTGTTATTGATGATTATTCCAGGTACACATGGGTGAGGTTACTCAAGAGCAAGGACGGGGTGAAAATCATCCTTCGGGAGCTGATAATTAGAGCTCAAAATGACAAGAAGCTCACGGTCAAAAGGATAAGATCCGATAATGGTACATAATTTTACAATGGAGCATTGATGGATTTATGCGCCAACGCTGGGATAGGACATGAGAGGTCCACTGCAAGAACACCTCAACAGAACGACCTTGCAGAAAGAAGGAACAGAACCCTAAAAATAGCCGTGCGTACAATGCTTGCCAATACAGATCTAAGTCAGAGATACTGGGGAGAAGTAGTAATGAATGCCTGCTACACGCAGAATCGAAGCGGATTGAATCTTCGCTTCAACAAGGCTACCTATGAAATATATCATGGTCGTAAGCCTTCTTTAGCTCATCTTTGTATTTTTTGTTCATCATGTTATATCCATAATAATGGGAAATCAAAATTAAGTACTTTTCTCCCAAGGTCGATGAAGGAGTGTTCCTAGGATAGGGCATCTGTCTCATAAGGGATATAGAGTGCTTAATAAGACAACCAAAATCGTGCAAATAACATGCAATGTTATTTTTGATGAAGCTACTTTAGTGCTCAGGGCCATAAGAAGTCAGAGAGATCAGTTTCATGAAACCAATAATGTAAATGGACCTTCAAGCTCGAATACTTCCGAAGCTGAACCGAATGATTCGACTAGGTTAATGAATGAATCATCATCTCTACTAGAGACCTTGACTGATCAATCAATAGTCAAGAGGGCCTGTGATGCAATCGGTAATGCTTAGGTCACCATACAATCTCTCGAAGAGCATACAGATCAACTGGGAACTCAAGGAGATGAAGTCGTCCAACAAAATGAGGATACAGTTGAAGGTTCCCAGAATGGCAAGAGATTTACTGAAGACAACTTTGCTGAAAACAACCAGGAGCAGACTGCTGCAGATATGAGTACTACATCAGTAATACAAAAAATAGCAGACAAAATGCCAGAAGATAATCTTTCAGCAGAAGTCGACTCAACAAGGGCAGCAGACAGCTTTGAAACTCTACAACTTGTTGATGTACCAGTTTCAGAAGACCCCATTGGACCATCCAGCAGTCAAGTCATTCCTGTAGAAGAACTTCAAAGACCCAAATGGCTGCTCAGAGATAATACTACTCAAGCGATTCTAGGAGATATTGCTGATCCAATCCGAACTAGACATAGTGCATTGCTTGCCTGCTACATATCACAAGAAGAGCCTACCAAAGTAGCAAACGCACTCAAATCTGCCGACTGGATCAACGCAATACAGGAGAAACTATCAGAGTTCGCAAGGAATCATGTCTGGGATCTCGTCGATCGTCCAACTCATCAATCAGTAATAGGAACTAAATGGGTATTCAAGAATAAGCGAGACAAAAAGGACTCGTCGTTCGCAACAAGGCCAAATTAGTTGCTAAAGGTTATGCACAGTGCGAAGGAATAGACTTCGACGAAACATTTGCTCCAATAGCTCGCTTGGAAGCAATCAGATTATTCCTAGCATATGTTGCTCATCATGAGTTCACAGTATTCCAAATGGACGTTAAGAGTGCATTTCTTAATGGCGAACTAAAGGAGGAAGTCTACGTGGAACAACCTCCAGGTTTTGAACGCGAAAACAAGGTGTACAGACTAAAGAAAGCTCTCTACGGACTAAAGCAAGCCCCAAGAGCGTGGTATGAGACGTTATCACAATTCTTGCTGAAGAATGGATTCAAGAAAGGAAAGATCGATAGGATGTTATTCTTGATCAAGGACGCTGAAGACATTTTGCTTGTCCAAATCTATGTGGATGACATCATATTTGGATCAAGAAATTTAAGTCTCTGCGAGAAGTTTGCTCAGCTTATGCAAACTAACTTCCAAATGAGTATGATGGGAAAAATGTCATACTTCCTAGGTCTACAAGTCCAGCAAATAGAGGATGGGATTTTTATTCATCAGAAGAAGTATACGAAAGATCTCATCATCAAATTCTGCCCAGAAAAGACGAAGACTCAGCGGATTCCCATGAGTACAACATGTTAGATATCAATGGATGAAGAAGGCGAATCCGTAGACCCCACAACATACAGAGGAATAATTGGTTCACTGCTATACTTGACTGCCAGCAGACCAGACATTTCATATGCTGTAGGTGTATGTGCCAGATATCAAGCAAATCTGAAGAAGTCACACATGGAGTATGCACGAAGAATTGTCAGATATCTGAAGGGAACAAAATCCTTAGGAATTTGGTATCCCAGGGCAGACGATCTCACACTGATAGGATATTCAGATTCAGATTTTGGAGGCTGTAGAATTGACCGAAAGAGCACGAGCGGAACATACCAATTCTTAGGTCATAAGCTAATAAGCTGGTTTAGCAAAAAACAACACTCCATATCAACATCCATAACGGAAGCAGAATACGTAGCTGCTGCCAGCTGCTGCACACAAGTGCTGTGGATCAAGCAACAACTTCAAGATTATGAAGTCAGCACTGGTTGCGTTCCAATTTACAGCGACAACAACAGTGCGATGTGCATCACGAAGATTCCTGTTCACCACTCCAGAACAAAGCACATCGATATCCAACATCACTTCATTCGAGATCATGTCGAGAAGAAGGATATCTCAGTGGATTACATCAGAACAGAGGATCAACTAGCAGACATATTCACCAAGCCTCTAGTAGAAAGTAGATTCAAAGAGCTTTGTCTTAAGCTCGACTTATTGGAATTAGATGAGGTTATGGAAGAATGAGTCCAAACTCTCATTTTGTTCTTGGATATATATATATATATATATATATATATATATATATATATATATGGAATTCTATTGGTTTTCTCAAGACGATGCGGAATAAGGGTGTGTCCAAGCTCACACTCTTCAGATAGAAAATACTTAAATCTTAACAGATTGCTGAGTCCCAGCTCTCAGCAGTCCAGACGATCAGTAAAGGAGAATATTGAATTCAACAGAATAAGTCAGGTGATTGCTGAGTCCCAGCTCTCAGCAGAAGATAGGAGACTGCTGAATCAATATAAATTTGAATCAATCTTGGGAAATTGATCAGATATGGGAATAAATATTGGGATACTCTACTGACGTATCAATTAAGATCATCATCAGTGACGAAGCAACGATACACATTCGCTATCATTACTGAAGATCTCGTTCAAAGGCAAGAGACAATTCAGTTCTGAAAATAACCGCCATGTGAAAAGACAATAGCGAAATCGTCGGTTCCCTAGACAGACAAAGTAATTAGAAGATCGAGTCTCTAGGAGGAGTTACGTCTATTTAAGAGAGGTTTGTCTTCCTTAGAAAATTCATATCTTAAAACCTCGAAACCCTAGATCTATCTTCTGCCTTCATTCCCATCTTTCCAGAAACCCTGCTCGAAGAAATCAGAAATGTCGTAATGGGTTCGAGCAACGTGACTTGGAAGTTTCCAAATTGAGAGGAAGAGTCGTAATCTTCACAAAAATCACATCTAAGAAGATTCTCTCAATTCTCGGTTCGCCATGGATGATGAGTTTTCTCATATTAGAACCGTACGGAGATAGACAGTCCACTCTGTCAGGCCATGATGGTTTTCTCATTGGTGAGATAAAAACTTGTCAGGTGGGTCTGAAGATGGATATTCTTTAGTCACAAGATTTGAGAATACCTTTGGGTAGGGGTTCTTAAATAACTAATTCCTAAACTCTTCTTCATGGACGAAAATGAAGAAATGAAGATGAAGAAGCAAGATGAAGTATATGTCTGTGGATGGAGTCTGATGCAATTCAAATGCATCTGCTTGGCATCCAAGGCAACAAAGCATATTGGCATCACTGATGGTACCCATCCTATTCCTAGGAAACATCTGTGAAGTACCAGGTGCTGATATGAGAAATGGACAAGAGCACCAATCTGAGAAGATGGTGAGATTTTCTAGATTCAGATTTTTCTCCATGTGCTGTCGATCGAAGAATAAGAAGGCTGAAAACCTACGAAATGTCCAGGAGGAAGCGCAAGTTCAAGAGGGCAGAGGATGAACTTGAAGCTAGACATCTCACAGCCTTGAAGACAACACATTGCTGTGGAAGCAAGGCGGCTTGCAGCAATGAGCTCGGGAAAAGACCAAGAAGGAGCAGATCTAGCAAAGGCATTATTGGAGCAGTCTGAAGACAAATTGATCATTATAAACTTGTAGTATTATACTTTGCGAAGTGTAACTCTTGTAAATCAATGATATCAATAAATTGCTCATGTTGAGAACAATATTCTGTTGTCTCAAACAATATAATTGCCTAAATCAAAATGCTAGATCATTACACTCCTTGTGTACAGGAACCTATAAAAAAAAATATATGATTTTCCATGAAAAGATTGAAAAAAAAGGAAAATCAAATGATAGGAGTTTCTCAAAGGTCTTCCCAACCCCGTCGGAAGCAGAGTGCTTGAATGGTGAAAGGGAGAATAAATTCAAGCAAATTACTCTCTGCTGACTGCTGAGTCCAAGCTCTCAGCAGATTCCCGACAAATACTGAGGTTGAGCTCTCAGTAAAAGGACTCTTGAACTTGAGAAGTTCATTGAATTAAGAGAGTCTAGAAAAACTGCTGAAGCCAAGCTTTCAGCAGCTATCTGGTGTTTACTGAGTCCAAGCTCTCAGTTGATTGTTAATGATTGGACAAACCTAAAAAAGTTTACTGAGTCCAAGCTCTCAGTAAATAAACTCTTGCTTCTACATGGATCAAAATTTAGAAGAGTCTATTTTGTCTACTGAGTCCAAGCTCTCAGTAGAACCCCAAAAAGCTTAGCATGAGCTCTCAGCAGAGTTCGGAAGATTGCTTAAAAATATTATGAAAATGCTGAGTCCAAGCTCTCAGCAAGCTATAAGCCTCTACTGAACAACGGACCGCAAAGACAGAATACTGAGTCTAAGCTCTCAGCAAATCAGGTACAGGATTATGTCATTCACCTCAAAGCAAAGAAAAAATGCTAAGTCCAAGCTCTCAGCAAAATAGGTGATATATGACATTCTATATTAAAGGGGTACAATCGTATGTTGAGTCCCAGCTCTCAGCAGAGGCCTTTCACATTGCTGAGTGTTTAACACATGCATCTTTGAATATTGATCAGCAAGAAGGAGATGATTGATTCAAATATATCTCGAAAGGCGAGATTATCTAATGATGAAGAAACTGCAGAGTTTGCTTTCATTACAAAGTAACTCATGCACAGGGCGGCGACGAATACCAAGGAGACACGTCAGCCACATTCACAGTTCTGACGAAGTAGGATGTAAGTCGAATCGTCACCAACTGCCCAACCGTAGATTCATCTATATCAGAAAAGGAGATCCAATCACTCTCAGTGGAAGCCGGTTAAAGAGGGATCATATAAAAGAAATTTGGTTTGGGAACTCTAACCCTAATATTCCCATACCTTCTGATTCAAAATTCTTCTACACTTTTTGAAACTCTCAGAAGAATACATCAATGGTAGAATCTTCAAACTGCACCAGTCCCCCTAACAAATCATCCAAAAACACCAACATGCCCGGAGAGCCAGAACAGTTCCAGCCAACCTCTACAGGCATCTACAAGACGGAGGACATCAATGAGTCAATTCCATACTACCGCCTAATCGCCATAAGTCATGGAAAATAGCCTGGTGAACTTACCAACGATCAGAAAAGGGCTGCTCAAGTCAAGAAGGACAAGATACTGTACGATCCACTGTTTAGAAAGCACTGGTGTGAGGATCTCATAGGTAAACTCGACCGAAAAACCTGTCGAGATACTTATTTGCAAAACCAAAGAAGTTTCTTCCACACATAGTTGCAGAATTCTTCGCGCGTGCAATTGTTGATAAAGATGAGCAATTCTTCACCACGAGTGTTTTGGGTATCAAAATCGTAGTAAGCCCGGAAGTTTTGGTGAAGAAGTACGGACTCCGCAATGATGGTGAAGATGTTGCCAACTACAAGATCAATGATGAATATGAGATGAAGAAAAGATGGCTGAGATGGAAGTCAAAATCATAAACTGATTCATGGAAAGTAGCAACACCACTGAAATCTCTAGCAGAACCGATGAGAAGTTTAGGACAAGTAGTCATAAGGATGCTAGTAGGCAAAGTTGGCTCACTCTCTGAATTAAGTGCTAAGAAGTTTGCTGTTATGATGGCGATTGAAGATCAAGTTTGTGGAAATTCGGCAAAGTTCATCTACACCAAATGGCTAGCGCATGTTTACAAGAACAAGAGTGTGAAAAAGGATCACAAGTTCACTCAAGACGTAGGCTTTGGATTGAAGATAAGCCACTTTCTGGAAGGGATCATACCAGAAGGAAAACGCTGCCGCGGTGAGGATTTGATCTACTCCGACTACATACTGCCAACCAGAAAACAACAACCACCGAAGAATTTCATGGAACCATTGATACTGAAGGGAAAGAGCAACGTCAACCCTAAAGAGGCATGCTCTAATGAAGAAGAACCATACCAAGGCAATATCGTTATGCATACTGCTGCTCCACTTACTGCCGAGGAACTTGAAGTAGAACGACGCAAAACAGAACAGGATATCCTGTTTACTGAACCTGAAAGTTTGGTCGACATTCCATCACAAGAAACTGGTCAACTCTCAGATCAAACCAACCTGAAGAGGAGGCGAACGCAGAGGAGCCCTCAACAAAGGAAAGGGAAACCAGCGAGTGATGATGAGAAAGTTAAGAGAAGGAGCAAGCAAAGAAAATCTTCAAGTAACACTCTCCGAATCAATGTACCTGAGGTAAATACTTCTCTACCATCTTCAGATGTCGTTAAGGACATGGCGACAGAATCCACAGATGCCACTGCAAAGCGAAGGCTTGAATTTTCCGATGAGGGAGAATCTCAGAAGAAAAGGCAATAAAGGAAAGCGCTCCAGAGGGCACAAGAACAAAGAGACTACGCCAAGTTCCGACTTGAGATTACACTTGAAGAAAGGGATTCAAGATACGTAGAAGTCATGGCAAGTTATGCTGAGCGCAATGCTAGGATTCAAGCTGGAGAACACACAGGTCACATCACTCGGACATATGTTGAAGAAATGCAAGCCGAGAAAGGGAAAAGTAAGGTCACATTCGCTAAAGATGTGGAAGCAATTGATGATCTTGAGTGAAGACAACTGAAAGAAGCCCTAAAAAAATCAAGGAAATTGCCAACTCCAGGACAAGGAGAAAGGAGTTGTGACGCAACACAATTTCAGCCCGCCACCGATCAAGGGGGAAGCGTGAGTGCTGAAGAAATTACCGAAAGAAGTTTGTTGAAGGCTGCTGAGGAAGAAGGTAGCAGTCCTGTTGTTGAAAAGAAAAGTGAACCAGAAAAATTGGCTATGCAAGGAGCAAGTCAAATTGTGACAATGATGGAAGAAGCAGATCTGGAAACAGCGTCAGATCAGATCCTGGCTATTGATTCAGGAAATCAGGAAGCAAAGAAGAGGAATGCAGATTCAGAGACAGTCATGCCAGAGAATGCCCAGCAGATCACCACAACCAATGAAGAAGCAGATGCTGAGGAACCTACTGCTGAAGCAAATACCTCACTTAATGTTGAGTCAAGAGCACGACTACAAGAAGAGCTCACAGCTAGTGTGCGAGCTCGGAATGAGAAATATCTACAAAAAATGGGTATTGAACCTTCTACCATTCCAGGATGGAATACAGAGGCAGATACTATAAGTGTGCTCGAAAGAACCATAAAATCCATCTTGCAACGACGCATTCCGGTTCCTAGCTCTCCAGAAGTTTCAGGTATATCCTTCAGTGATCTTCCTAACTCTCATGATGAAGAAGATGCAGGGATTATCACAGATGTAGAATCCATATTTCGAGAAGAAACCCTAAGAGTGCCTATAGAAGGACCACCAGACAGGAACTACAAAGCACAGCGGATTGCAAATTGGTGTCCTCCTATCACAACAAGAGATGAGGAGAACGAGGATCTCATCTCCTGGGCACGAGACATAAACATGTTTATCGAAACTCAAGCTGCCGCAGAAGTCAATGACTCCACTACAAGATAAAAGCTCATTAACAACACTGAAAATACAACAGTTTCGGCTTGAAACCGTTGGCGTAGAGTGATATTAGCCTAAACCGTTTTCGTAGAGAATCTTAAAATGCAAAAAGACAACGGTTCGACTTAACCGTTGTTATTTACGTGTTGTTAATTATATAAAAGACAACAGTTTTTTGTAAGCGTTGTTATTTTAGTGTTGTGTTTTTATTTACAATTAAATTTAATTAAAATCTAATATCCCCAAATTACATAAACCTAAATCCCCAAATTACTACCATTTTCTCAATTTGCCCATCGTCGCCCTTCCCCACCCAACCTTCGATGCACGTTGTGCCACCCACCATCGTCCTTCCCCACCCGACCTCCGGTGCACGTTGCGCCACCCACCGTCGTCTGACACCACAGCGCGCGTGCCGTCATTGTCGACCCAAACCCAAGTGTCGTCCTCACCCTCTCCCTTGAACCCTAACGGCAATGCCGTAGACGTTGTCAGCCATCTCCCCATCTCCACGGCTCACATCCCTGCCGGCCAGATGCCCTAGTTGACTACAAGATTGGGCAAAAAGGCGGCGGACAAAAGCGGGGAAGTTTACTACAAGACGAAGGCGGGGACGGTGTGGTCGCACTCGTTTCTCAACCAGAAGCCGTGGCACCCGCTTTCCTACCCCAACCAGCGCCGTAAGTGGATCGCCGAACAGACCCACTCGCAGAGGCAGAACTGTGCCGAGGAGGTTGCGCGCGACGTGCGTACTGCTCTTTTTTTTCCCTCTTTCAAAACTCTTTCCATTTCTCATTTCTTGAAGTTCTTCTATAACTTCTATACATTCAGCTTGTTCTATCTATTGTCTATCTTGCACACAATC
This sequence comes from Plectranthus barbatus, assembly GCA_026898455.1. Lineage (NCBI taxonomy): Eukaryota > Viridiplantae > Streptophyta > Magnoliopsida > Lamiales > Lamiaceae > Plectranthus > Plectranthus barbatus. Next base: position 42,747 of record JAPKLW010000634.1, on the reverse strand, counting down.
ACGCACGAACTCGACTGCGCCGTGTATACATGAATCCTAGTTATGGCATAATTCGAATTCTTTGGGTCCTAGAATTTACAACATTGTTACTTGACGTATTGATACCCAAGTATAAAGTAGCTCTGTAATGAATCTCAGGGTATACAGATAAATGTAATGATTGGGGGTTTAAGTCACCATTGGAAATTCCAGGGTGTCTCGAATTGTTTGGCACTAGCTCATCCATAGCTAACCGAGAATAAAGTTATGGTCTTCCAAATGGAGTAATAAACAAATAATTTAATGTAGAAGCAAGGGGGATTGACTTGATGGATGCCTCGTTCAGATGCTCTACCATGTTTTTATTTAATTTTGTTGCATCTAGGATTATGGCTCTTGTATGAGGACCAGAGAGGAAATAGCTGAACTTTCGAGGCTCTTAGATTGATATTTGTTTCAGTTTTCAAGATCATCAAGTGAGAGTCTTGAATTTGACTAAAAAAAAACACACTTGCCATGTTTCTTCTGCAATAATGTTATAGCCTGAGACTTATTTGTGCATTATTGGTAAATGATATAGGGTGGTATGAATCATATTTTGTTGAACCTACCTCAGTACAATTTTCTATTGCAGGTATGAAAGTGGAGAGAGGTTGAAGCCCCAACACGAAAGAATTATTTTAGAGAGACTGCTTCCTTATCATCCAGCGTATGAAGAAAAGACTGGTTCTGAAGTTGATTACATCACGGTATCTCTCTTACTCTATCTGTCATGGATATAATAGTTCCATAATCTTTCCTTAGTTGTTATGGCATGATCCAAGTGATTCTCCTGGAGCATTTATGAATTGTTCCCTATACAAAGCTTTAGTTTATCATCTACTGTTGCTTCCCTTCTCCATTCGCAGCAGCAATGGCAACTTCAAAAGTGTGTATTAGTTATGTAGTGATTCTCATGTGTAGTTTTTAATTATTTTAATATTCATTTGCAAACAGCCCTTCATTACCGATAGTTGGCACTACGAGTTGTTCTTGTCAGTGGAATTGCTGCAAAAAACATAGAGCCCCTTTAACAACTCACACAATTTTTTTGGTATGAAGAAGACATCAAAATCTGTAAGTCTAAATATCCAATCTCAAGCTTCATTCAATTGAAACTCTGTGTTTTTTTTTTTACTATCTGTTTTTAGTAGCTTAATTTACAAATGATTCTTATTTTATTTTCCGAGTTTCCTTGATATTAAATCAAATAGTCCGTTGCTCTGCATTTTCAGTAGCTTTTCATTGCCTAATGCATATATTTGCTATTTTCTCTTGTCAATATGTAAATGCCTTTTATGGAATTAACAATAAGATTAGATTAGTTGATTAATTAGGAGAGATTTACTCTGATAGATAAACAGATGAGTAATTTGAAGTGCTTGTGAAATTTTAGGCTTTATTAACAACTATCAATGATCAATCATCATATTGATCATTATATTCATATAATCGAATGTATATAAAAGTTTGTATGTCGACAGTGATTAATAATAATGGGGAGGGTGGGTCGTACTAATAATGCTAATATTTGACAAACTAAATTAAAGATTTTAGACAATTTTGGTTCAATTAAAAAATAATTTCAACCAAAACCGACCTTCATATATTTAATTAAATTAAATATTTATTTTGAATTATGTAATTTTTAAAAAAATTAAAATGGATAAATTAAATCAAAACCAACCAAAATCAAAACTTCAGTTTGGCTGGGGTTTAGAATGGATTTATAATTTTTTTTTTGAATTAATTAACAGATAATTAAATTAGATATTTAACTAAACTAACCATATGTAATAGTGATAAGAGCAGCCAAATATTGATAACATTCTACAAAATTCTGAACAAGAGCAAATGCAAAAATAGCACAATCTTAAATCATAAAAGTTTGTATTTCAAGAGCAATTATATTATATATTTGGTATACCTCCTCTTGAGAGCAACTATATGTTTTATTTTTTATCAGCTTCTCTGCTAGGTTCATAATGGATAAGTCATGGATGTCAAAGAATAGGTTGAGTGATGAGTATATGGTTGGGGTAGAGTCTTTCATGCAATTCGCTACACATAATGCACATGATGAGGTCTTGATATCATGCCCATGCACAAAATGTGGAAATCTATCGAGTAAAAAAAAGGAAGTCGTGAGGTTGCATCTGTTAAGTAATGGTATAGACTTAACATACCATACATGGATATGGCATGGTGAAAGATCTGCATCAAGTTACTCAATGCAGCATGAAGACGATCAATTTAGAGAACCAATTGATATGGTACATGCTGCATATGAAGAAAATGATAATCCAAGTAAGTTCATACAATTACTTGAGGATGCAGAGAAACCACTGTATGATGGATGTACCAAATTCAGCAAGTTATCTGCAATAGTGAAACTCTTTAACCTAAAGGCAAAACATAGTTGGAGTGATAGCAGTTTTACTGATCTTCTCACTATCTTTGGAGACATGTTACCTAATCCTAATGAATTACCTCCAACTATATATGAAGCAAAGAAAAGTTTAGTCTCAATGGGTTTGGAATACGAGAAAATACATGCATGCATTAATGACTGTGTACTATATAGGAATGAGTATGCCGAATATACCTCTTGTCCAACATGTGGTGCGTCGAGATGGAAAGAGTGCAGTAATACTTCCATGAAAAACTCAATTCCTGCAAAGGTTTTATGGTACTTTCCACCAATTCCAAGGTTTCAAAGAATGTTCCGTAGCAAGGATATTTCCATGGACTTAACTTGGCATTCTGATCAGATGGTTAAGGATGGTCATCTACGTCATCCAGCAGATGCTCCCAATTGGAAAGTTGTTGACCATAGGTGGCCAGAATTTCACGGTGAACCTAGACATCTAAGATTAGCATTATCAGCTGATGGTATCAATCCTCATAGTCTGATGAGCTCCAAGTACAGTTGTTGGCCGGTCTTACTGGTCATTTACAATCTTCCACCTTGGTTATGCTTTAAGAGAAAGTTCATCATGCTTACTTTATTGATTTCGGGTCCTAGGCAGCCGGGCAACGACATTGATGTGTACTTGGCACCTTTAATTGATGACTTGAAACAATTATGGGAAGTAGGAGTTCCAACGTATGATGCTTATCATGATGAACAATTCTTACATAAAGCCGTATTGTTATGCACAATAAACGACTTTCCAGCTTATGGTAATTTATCAGGGTGCAAGGTTAAAGGATACAATGCATGTCCTATTTGTGGGGAAGACACTTGTGCAACCAGGTTGAAACATAGTCGAAAAATGTCATACATCAGCCATAGAAGGTTTCTTGATAAATATCATCCTTACAGAAGGCAGAAGAAGGTGTTTGATGGGACACAAGATTTTAGACCTGCACCAAAACCAATGAGTGGGAGCAAAATTTTGCAAAGTGTTGCTAATATACAATGCAAGTGGGGGAAATTGAACAAAGCTAATAAGGATGATGATAAAAGAATTTGGAAGAAGAAGTTAATATTTTTTGAACTCGAATATTGGGAGCATCTACACGTGAGACACTGTCTGGATGTGATGCACATTGAGAAGAACATATGTGAAAGTCTACTCGGTACCTTACTAGACATCCCAAATAAAACAAAGGATGGGTTAGCCTCGAGACAAGATCTGGTACATATGAAGATGAGGACTCAGTTAGCTCCTGTTGAGGGTGAAAAGCGAACATCTTTGCCACCGGCTTGTTATACACTTAGTAGGGATGAGAAAAAAATTTTTGTGAATCCCTGTCTCGAATGAAGCTTCCTTCAAACTATTCATCAAATGTGAATAAGTTGGTTTCCTTGAATGATTTGAAACTGATTGGGCTTAAGTCACACGACTGTCATACATTAATGCAACAATTACTTCCGGTGGCAATCCGTGGTGTCTTACCGGATAATGTAAGATATGCTATCACTAGACTATGTTTCTTCTTCAATGTGATATGTAGCAAAGTGATTGATGTCTCGAAGTTAGATGATATCTAACGAGAAATTGTGAAGACGTTGCGCTTATTAGAAAAATACTTTTTGCCGTCATTTTTTTATATCATGGTGCATTTAACTGTGCACTTAGTACGGGAAATCAAGTTGTGTGGACCTGTATGGTATAGACGGATGTACCCATTTGAACGGTACATGCGAGTGTTGAATAGTTACGTGAGAAATCGAAATAGGCCTGAAGGATGCATGACTGAACGGTATATTGCTGAAGAGGCTGTTGAATTTTGCTCAGACTTCCTATCAAATGTGCAAACCTGTGGCATCCCAGAATCCCAACATAAGGGTCGACTAAGCAAGCCTCTTTCAAGTGCGAGTGTCTGTTCAACTACACCCGAGGAGTTGATGCAAGCACATCTTTACATACTTTCTAATGATGTTGAAATCGATCCGTATATCAGGTAATCAAGGCAACTCGTTATATTTTCATTTAAAATTATTTATATATCTACCACTAATACATATGTAATCTTTACATCTATAGTGAGCACATGACCCATTGAAGGACAATGACACGAAACAAGCCGCCAGCATGGTATCAAGGCAGACATAATCGATTTTTTGGTAGTTGGTTGCGTGATCGAGTAAGTTTCAAAACAATTACATATTGTTAATTAAGTGCTCAAAATTAATTCTTGAAAATTGTATTTTATACAACTTATATTATAGGTTGCAAGAGAACTAGCTCGACCAGGACACCTAGTATCAGAAAAGTTAAGGTGGATTGCAGAAGGGCATAATAGCCATGTATTGAAGTATGACAGTTACTTAGTAAATGGGGTAACTTTCTACACCAAACAACGCGATGCAGTGCGAACTGTTCAAAACTCAGGAGTAATCATAATTGCTAAAACTATGCAAGTTTCTAGTGAAAGACAAAAATCCTATTGTGTCTGACATGACTTTCTATGGAGTTATTGAAGAGATATGGGAACTTGATTATCATAAGTTCCGAATTCCAATGTTCAAATGTAATTGGGTACAAAATAATGTTGGCATCAAAGTTGATGATCTTGGTTTCACATTGGTGAACTTACATAGGATTGAATTTAAAAATGACTCTTTTATTTTGGCAAGTCAAGCAAAACAAGTTTTTTTTATTGAAGACCCCGTTGATTCTGAATGGTCTGTCGTACTTGCAACACCATCAAGAGAGTACGCTCAATTTGAATTTGCTGATGATTTTTAAGAGATCCACCGTCCTTCTTTTAGTAAAGCATTGCCTGAAAAGAATGACGACACCAGTGATGAAAATGAACCACAATACATCCGACTTGATTGCGATGGGACTTGGATTGAAAATAAACTACAAAATGAACCATAATTGCCTATAGGTACCTTTGTTTGATTAGAGATATGCTTATATTTTTCTTAAATTGCTAAAAGATTTATGTGTTGTTCCTTGTTATTATGTTGTTAATTTTTAATTTTTTAAACTTCACAATCTAACCCTTTTTTGTCTGCATTGTTTATTGTGAAAAGTCGAAGGTAGATGAGGCTGGAACTGATGCAACACACAATTCTACATCCAAGACCGAGAAAACTCTAAGAGGAAGAACACAAATGCATTGTCTGACAGTTCAAAGAGTTAATGGGGTAAAGAAAGATGTAGATTTCAATGACCTTGGGCAGCCCATTGGGGCAGTTGCATCTCAGATGCAAAGTTACATTGGGGTATTGGCTAGGGAAAAAGTTAGGATAACTTTTAACAAATGGACAGATGTTCCGAAAGAAGTAGAAGATCTTATTTGGGAATCAGTAAACGTAAGTTATGTTATATTTTTCAGTTTTACTTATTGCAATTTGATAATACCTTTTAATATAATTTATTTTATTTCATAACACCTATTACAGTTGTCTTTCAATGTTGACCCTCGCTGGAGGGTGGAATGCCTGAAATCTGCTAATAACAAGTGGCGCCAGTTCAAAGCTGAACTCACTACCCATTATATTTTTAAAAGATTAGATTCACCGGACTTGAATGATCCACCATCAAAGTATCGTTTCATCAATCCATCTGATTGGACTACGATTCTCCTTAGTCGATTCACTGACAGTTTCAAGGTAAATTGTTTAATTTGATATATTACATGTTTCCATACTTTCATGCAGAACGCTACATAGATGATTCATCATTTATATAGGGTTTGAGAAAGAAACAACAAGATCGAAGGGATTCATCAGTTTACCCACATCGTCTATCACGCAAAGGTTATGCAAAATATGCTGCTGAAAATGTAAGTGTCTTTGAAATGAGATAATTAATGACCATGAAATGTAAGTGAGTGAATTAATATGTTTAATTTTTCATTCTTGGAGCCTTCATTGGTGTCAAATGATATTGAAGTTACTCAAGCTACACTTTGGGTGGAAGGAAGAAAGTCCAAAGATGGAATACATGAAGGAGATGGCCTAAAAGAAAAAATTGCTAAGATTGTAAGTTAATCATAATACTCTCTTGTGCATTTATGTATGGTTGTAAATTGTAAGTACAGAGGATTGAAAAATCAGACCAAGTAAAGTGTATATCTGCAGAAAAACTGAATTGTAAATATTTAGATAATGAAAGAATTATGACAAAAACAACACTTTGAGTGTAAATGATTAACTCATCTGCTGATCTGCTGCGACATTCTGATCTGCTGCTTCATTATGGATCTGCTGATCTGTTGCTTAAAACTGATATGCTGCTTCATTCTGATATGCTGGTCAGCTGCTTCAATCTGATCTGTTGCTTCATTCTGATCTGCTGGTCTGCTGCTTCATTCTGATCTGCTGCTTCTTTCTGATTAAGCTGAAACCTTTTTTTTTTCTTTTTTTTTACATTTATTACATTTTTTCTACTTCTGTTTGAAATGCTAAATGGTCTACTAATTAAAATTAAGTATTTTGCCCCCATCATAACAATTATTTTTTTTCGATTATTTGACATATTTTCATTATGTTTTGATATAGGGAGAGTTTATTGCACTGAAGAAATCTGGATCATTGACAGCGGTTAGTTTGAGAGGCTCTATTCTATACAAGGCACTGGAGAATGATGAACACAGTGGTTTTGTGAGGGGTATTGGGGGCCATGCAACCAAAACAACAATTAACCGAGTTCCTGGAGTTGTCAAGTCAAGTAAGAGCAACAATGATCAACTAGCAGAGTTGGTAAAGGTGAAGAAGAGAAGTGCAGAGCAAGATGAGCGCATTGCAAAACTTGAGGCTATTGTTTTCAAGAAATCTGGATGTGAAGAAATCAGCAGTTGTTCCGTGCAGAAACTAGAAATGAAAAAGAATAAGCATCAAATGGAAACGGAAGATGATGATGGCATAGAGTTGCTTGATACAAAATCACAATATCTGGTATGATTAATATTCATTATGCTTATAAAATATATATAATTTTTTTAATTTTTTGTATTTATTTTTATTTATAGGGCAAACTTGTTGAATTGAAGTTGGAGTCAGGCCCCGAAATTGTTGGATATGGTACAGTTGTTATGGTCCAGGACGAGATGGGCGAGATGATAATTTGGATGCAAATTGTACGAGAATAACGATTGATGAGGCCTTGCTTGAAGATGCAAATTTGACAATTCCAAATGATGATTGCCAAAGCATTGGTGAAGGTGTAGGATCCCACGTTATTTGGCCGATACACCTTTTGAATTTGAAAGATGAGGTAACAATATATTATTACATTAATATTATATTTATTCTATTGGAAGTAATTTGTTTTAATCATAATATGCAACAAACTACATGAAGAAATCAAAGAGGCAAAAAATTAAAGATGAAACAGAGCCTACAATAGATTTATCATCTGTCCCGAAGGAGCTACGTGTGATGTACAAGTATTGCAAAGCCTTAGGGAGGTCCACCATTAAGCTAATACTTGATGATGATATCTTCAACTACAAGCGTATCATTTACATACATCTACAAGATGTTGAGCCCTTCTGCCAGTTGCAGCCAATATCATATAATTGTATTGTTGTGTACATATGGTAAGTAAGTTAACGTTATTGCATTTTATCAACTTTTGTTTGTTTAATGATTTTTTTTTAAAATTTTGATTATTATTAGGTTCTTATTTATAAGAATCAAAGAATTGAAGAAAGAGGCCAAGTATCGGTTTGTTGATCCATATGTTATAGGACACATACCGTCAACCAAAAAATGATAAGCAATCTGTTGATGAAAGAACCAAACGAAGGTCCACTGAATTAGCAGCCGGACTAGATGGTACCTTACATAATCAACTTGTATTCGCACCGTGTAATGTGGGTTGAGTAATAAGTTGACTTTATTTTAGTTACATGAAGACTTAAAATCCTTTATTCTAATTTGTGGGTGTTGATATATATATGTAGTGAGCATTGGATTCTGACGATTATTGACTCTCATAAGGAGGAGGTTGCAATTATGGATCCTCTTTATAATGGCATTCGTGATGGTGTTTGGAAACAAGTGGTTAATGTGTAAGTTTTTTTCCTTTACGTTATTATTTTATTTTAAAGACTTCAAATTTCGTTACTAGAAAAACTAACTTATTTACTTCATATTAAATAAAGGGCCTTGAAGATTTTTGGAGCACAGAAGGAACAAAATAAAAGAAAGACTCCTAAGTGGATTATATCAAGGTATGTTTGTAACTTATGAAAGTCGTAGGATGAAGATGAATTAACAATTAATAAACTGGTTTCAAACATAGGGTCCTAAACAACCAGATAGATTCCAATGTGGATATTATGTGATGCGATACATGAGAGACATTATTGAGGCTAATGGTGGTGAGACGATCAGTTCACTACAATCATTGGTAATTATTGTTTTGGTTTTGTTTATTATTTTCTCTACTATGTTTATGTTATTGTTTGTTTGCTCTCATGGGGTTTGTTATAATCTATATATTTTTTGTTATTTTGTTTAACAGTTCAGTAACAATTACTCATTTGAGGACATTGACGTTGTGCGCAAGGAATGGGCTGAATTTATTCAAAATCATTTATGATGGACATATGTTTATTTTTAATTTTAGGATATTAATTGACGTACAACTATTTCCTTTGTATTTTGGATTTTTGTATTTTGGGAATACAAGGATAAATATTTTTTTTTATATTTTGGATTTATTAATGGTAATTTGTGATATGAATTTCATTTCAATTATATTGTTTTGTTTGCAAATAGATTTAAAAAAAAAATTATATGACAACGGTTTAAAACCATTGTCGTTTACATTCAAGAAACTGTTGTCATAGGTATAAAAGCGTTGTCGTAGATATATGTACAACAACGGTTCAAAAAGCGTTGTCGTATAGTGCGTGAAAAGCGTTGTCGTAGCGATATATACAACAACAGTTTGTTGACACCTACGACAACGGTTAAAAAGTGTTGTCGTATGTGTCTACGACAACAGTTAATAACCGTTGTCTATTGGCTTACTTTTTTTACCCCTACGACAACACAACCTACAACAACAGTCAAAAATACCCTACGACAACAGTTATAAACTGTTGTCTATCAACTATTTTATTGAAGTGCTCATATCCTGCTGAACTCTAAGGAGAGTCGTCCAAATAAGAATGGTTGAGAACAGAGTTCAAGAGATGGCGATTCTTTGATTATGCCTCTCATGAATTACATTATGAGGACCGCTCAATCATGATGGCAAGGATGGGTCTTAATTACTGGAGGAGTTGATACGATCCTCACCAGGAAGGGTTAGATCGCAGCCCAGGAACTCGAACTAATGGACTCAGACTCGACGCGGAAGCAAACTGATCACTGAAGATGGAAGGATCTAACACCTTTGGATTCGAAAACCCTCAAGTACAGTAGTCCAGAATAAATTCTCCTAAGACCCAAGAAGCGAATTGATCCAACAACGAAGGATATAAATGAAGACAACACCAATGGATATGACTGTCCAATTGATTAGTCGAAATCAAAACCCTATGGATGAATAGGAATTTCAAAATTTTGAGCTCTCAGAAATAAAGGAGAAAACCTCACAAATTTTATTAAACTGAAAACTGAATCAAAATTGTTCTATACAAGGCCTATATATAGACAACTCAAACCCTAAACTAATAAGGAAATAAATTTTGAATTTAAAAGGGGAAAAAATCGAATTTTAATTAAAACAAGGCCTAAACATGTTGGCCCAAAATAACTAAATAAATTAAACTAAGCCCAATCATTACACATAATTAAATTAATAACTTTTGGGCCTTCATTTAATTCTTCCAACAACGTCAATTCTTTGGAAACATTGGCAGCCCAAATATCTTTAATCAATAAACTCAATCCAGCCCTCAAAGTCCTTGCTCGAGCTCTAGTCATCGGCACACTCGGAATGTAGACTGGATCGTCTCTCACAGCTGCTACTTGGGCTCCATCATTCCCCTCCTCTTCAAGAGGATTTTTCCTCAAATCCAAGCTATCACCTACTTCAAAAGGACATAAATCAGCAACATTAAATGTAGCACTAACATCATACTCACCTGGTAAGTCCTACTTGTATGCATTATCATTCACTTTCTCCACCATTTGGAAGGGACCATCTCCTCGAGGTAATAACTTCGATCTCCGCTGCAAAGGAAACCTCTCCTTTCTCATATGCAGCCAAACCCAATCTCCAGGCTCCAACAACATCTTCTTGCGCCCTTTATTCGCCTGCTTGACATACTGCTCAGTACGGCACTCAATGTTCTGCCTAGCCTTCTCATGAATCTGCTTCACAAAATCAGCTCGTTTCTGCCCATCAAGGTTAGTAAACTCTTGCACAGGTAAAGAAGACAAATCTAAAAAAGTTAAAGGATTAAAACCATACACAACCTTAAAAGGAGAAAACTGCGTAGCAGAATGAACTGAACGATTATAAGCAAACTCAACATGAGGCAAACATTCTTCCCAATTCTTAATATTCTTCTTAAGTACAGCTCTCAACAAAGCAGATAAAGTACTATTAACTACTTCAGTTTGACCATCAGTTTGTGGATGACAAGTAGTAGAAAACAACAGCTTAGTTCCTAACTTACACCACAAAGTCTTCCAGAAGTAACTCAAGAACTTAGAATCTCTATCAGAAACAATTGTCCTAGGAATACCATGCAATCTCACAACTTCCCTAAAGAACGAATTAGCAACATGTGATGCATCATCAGATTTATGACAAGGAATAAAATGAGCCATCTTAGAAAACCTATCAACAACAACAAATATAGAATCACTACCACGCGCAGTACGTGGCAAACCTAGCACAAAATCCATAGAAATATCAACCCAAGGTGCAGTAGGAATAGGTAAAGGGGTATACAATCCATGGGAACTAGACCTAGACTTAGCCTGTTTACAAGTAATGCATCTACCACGTACCCTCTCAACATCACGTTTCATGCGAGGCCAAAAGAAATGCTCATGCAACACAGCCAAAGTCTTAGCAATACCAAAATGACCCATCAAACCACCTCCATGAGACTCTAACAACAATAATTCTCGTAGAGAGCACCTAGGAATGCACAACTTATTTCTCCTAAACAAAAACCCATCATGCCTAAAATACTCACCACTAGCAGATGTCTCACATGCTGCATAAATATCACCAAAATACTCATCAGATGCATACAGACTCTTAATGCATTCAAACCCAAGCAAGTTAGCATCCAAAGTAGAGATTAAGGCATACCTGCGAGACAGTGCATCAACCACCACGTTTTCCTTACCTTGCTTGTACTTGATGAAGTAGGGAAAGGTCTCGACAAACTCCATCCATCTTGCATGCCTCTTGTTCAGCTTGTGTTGCCCCTTCAGATGCTTCAGCGACTCATGATCGGTGTGAATGATGAACTCCTTAGCCCACAAATAATGCTGCCACATTTTTAAGGCTCTCACCAAGGCGTACAGCTCCTTATCGTAAGTAGGATAGTTCAACGTTGCTCCATTCAGCTTCTCGCTGAAGTATGCCACGGGCCTCTTCTCCTGCATCAAAACTGCACCAATACCAACACCAGAAGCATCACATTCACTCTCAAATGTCTTAGAAAAATTAGGAAGAGATAATACTGGGGCATGTGTCAACTTGTACTTCAGCAACTCAAAAGCCTTCTCCTGCTCCTCTTCCCATCTGAACTCCACAGTCTTCTTAATCACTTCAGTTAATGGGACTGCAATGCTGCTGAAATGGGGTACAAAACGCCTATAAAAGCTGGCAAGTCAGTGAAAACTGCGAACATCGCCAACATTCTTAGGCTGCGGCCACTCCTTGATAGCTCGAATCTTCTCTTTATCCACCTGCACTTCATCTGCACTAACAACAAAGCCAAGAAACACCAACTTATCTGTGCAAAAGATGCACTTCTTCATGTTAGCAAACAGTCTCTCCCTGCGAAGTACATCCAAGACAGCCTTCAAATGCTCAAAGTGATCATCATAACTCCTACTATAAATCAGAATGTCATCAAAATAAACCACTACAAATCTACCAATAAAAGCTCTCAAAACATGGTTCATAAGACGCATAAAAGTACTAGGAGCATTAGTTAAACCGAAAGGCATGACTAACCACTCATATAACCCTAACTTAGTTTTAAAAGCAGTTTTCCACTCATCTCCCTCCTTAATCCTAATCTGATGATATCCACTTCGCGGATTTATCTTAGAAAACACACAAGCACCATGCAACTCATCTAACATGTCATCTAAATGAGGGATAGGATGGCGATACTTAACCGTAATATTATTGATAGCTCGACAGTCGCAACACATCCTCATAGTCGAGTCCTTCTTGGGCACAAGCAAAACTGGAACTGCACAAGGACTCAAACTCTCCCTCACGTGCCCTTTGGCCAGCAACTCTCCAATCTGCCTCTCCATCTCCTTCGTCTCCTCCGGGCTGGTTCGGTAAGCTGGTCTATTTGGATGAGTAGCTCCAGGCACGAAATCTATCTGATGCTTAATCCCACGAATGGGTGGTAGCCCGGCTGGGGTATCATCTGGAAAAACATCCTCAAAATCCTGCAGAAGAGAGGAAATAGAAGGGGGTAGAGAATCAGGAATGTTAGTTAAAACCATCTTCTCCTTGTAGATCAGCAACACCATTGCTTTCTCCTCCAGAACCGCCCACTTCAGATCCCCAACCCTAGCTAGAAAGGATTGTTGCACCACCCCTTTCTTCTTATTACTTTGTGGCTGCATCTCATCACCCGACTCCTTCTACAAATGGACTTGATCCTCATAGACTTGTTTAGGGGTCAAAGGAACAAGTGAGATCTTTCTCTGCTTGTACTCGAAGGCATACTTGTTCGTGAAGCCATCACGCTTCACACGCCTATCAAACTGCCACGGATGCCCCAAAAGTATATGACTCGCCTGAATAGGAATCACATCACACAGCACCTCATCATCATATTTCCCAATGCGAAACAGCACCTTGACTTGCTTCACTACTTTGATGACGCCACTATCATTCAGCCACTGCAGCTTGTATGGCCTAGGGTGCTTCATCACCTGTAACCATAGCTTCGTCACTATCGACTGACTCGCCACATTGGTGCAGCTACCTCCATCTATAATCATGCTGCAGACCTTATCGTTGATATGACGTGTATGAAAGATGTTCTCCCTCTGCTCCACATCTCCGGCTGCAGGCTGTGTATTCAAAGCCCTTCTCATCACAAAATCCAGCGCTGCAGGCGCCTCAATCTTTTCTACATCTTCATCAGGATCATCCAAATTAGGCATCTTCGGGTCAGTCTCTTCATCAGTCACAATCTCTCCATCATCTCGAATCACCATGACTCTCCGATTCGGGCAATCGTTAGCAATATGCCCAAAACCCTGACACTTATAGCACTTGCGATCTCTATTACAAAAATCAGTGGTAACAAATTTACCTTGAGTTGCGGAATATGACCTGGGTTTCACAAATGACTTCTTCTCCCCTCGAGGCTGCTCCTCCTCCTTCTTCCACGGAGCTCGCTAAGGTGCTGAACCACTTCCAGTTTGGTATTCTCTCCAGCCTGTAGAATTCAACCTCGAATTATTGACGTTGCCCCTCCTCTTGAGCTGCCCCTCAATCTTGATCGCCATGTGGACCATGTCATCCAGCTCAACATAATGCTGCAGCTCCACTGTATTCCGAATCTCCCAATTCAGACCGGCTAGAAACCTAGCCATCGTTGCCTCTCTATCCTCCACTACATTGGCTCGGATCATAGCCACTTCCATCTCCTTATAGTACTCATCCACACTCCGGGTACCCTGCCTCAAACTCTACAGCTTGTTATACAACTCTCGGTAATAATGATTTGGCACAAAGCGCCTCCTCATCACAGCCTTCATCATATCCCATGTCTCTATAGATCTCTCTCTATTCCTCCTCCGACTACTGACCAACTGATCCCACCACACAAGAGCGTAATCAGAGAACTCTGCTGCAGTTAGCTTTACTTTCTTCAACTCAGAGTAGTTGTGGCACTCGAACATCATCTCCACCTTTCGCTCCCACTCCAGATACAACTCGGGGTCATTCTTTCCCTGAAAGGACGGGATGTTCATCTTGATTGTCCCCAGATTATTATCATATGACTCCTCCTCGGCATAATCATCGGCATCCTCCTCATACTGAGGATTCTGTCTCCTATATGAATCTCTTCGTCCAGCTCGGTTGGCACGTCCTCCTTTTCCAGTACTCTTATGACTATCAGATGAGTCTCGTCGAGTCTTTTCGGTCACAGAGATCTCAAAGTCATCCATTCGCTGATGCATAGCATTCATGTCACTCTTCACCAACCTAACCAATGAAGATTTCATGGCCTCCATCATGTACTTGACCTGACCACCACCAATAAGCTCACCTCCTTTCACCTCCTCAGAATCATTAGGTTTAGACATACTTGCAAGAAAGGTTAGATAAACAAACAATAGAATGACCTCACCACCTCACGTACACTCGTGTATCACTCAGTTATGTCAAAGCACTCACACTCGTGTATCACTCTCAGTATAAATGGCTTTTTCAATCCCTCTAATAAACTCACTCTCTCTTGCCTTTTATAAACTCAAAAATTCTTATAAAATTCCACGGACTTCAATTCGACGAACCAATAGGACGGGAAGACTCTAGACGACCCTAGGAAGGTAAACGACCAAAAACGAACGAAATTTTTTTTCGGAAAAACTTTCAGAGAGCAATAACTACTCGAAAACAAAAGAATTTGGCCAAAAAGCACCTTATCTCACGGCAAAGCCGTGTGTCTTGATCGTCTTGCCGAGACATTTCTGAAAAGCACAATTAAGCCAAAAACGGACACCAAACGCAAAAGTTACGACAAAAACGACCAAAACCGACAAAAAAGGCAAAAAAGGCACTAGTAGAAATAAAAAAATTAAGGATTTTTGATTTAATTTTGCTACCCTTCTTTTTTTTCTTTCCCAACACTATTTTTGATATTTTTTTGACGAATATTTTTTTCTTTTCGAACTCTAACTTTTATTTTTTTTGTTCGATTTTTTGTTTTAATATTTTTCGCCCCTTTTTTTAACTAATTACCAATACCAAATTGTTTGGTAATTCAATCAAGAAGGAAATAATATGGACACCAAAGAAGGAAGATATGAATAAGGTAAAAAGGTATAAGGAAAGATTTGAATTAATCTAATACGGTAAGAAGGCTAATTCAAATCTTGACACACAAGGAAACTCAAATTTCAAACCCTAACACTCCCCAAATTTTCGACTCTCTTAACCAGGAACAAGACACGAAAAAATACGAATCACAAAAGACAGGAAACAAGAACAAGAACAAGACTCGACATTTTTATTTTGAGATACAGACACAAAAATTGAAGACAAAGGAAAAGGAAAGGTACGACCTGGATATTGATACCAAAATGATACGATCCTCACCAGGAAGGGTTAGATCGCAACCCAGGAACTCGAACGAATGGACTCAGACTCGACGCGGAAGCAAACTGATCACTGAAGATGGAAGGATCCAACACCTTTGGATTCGAAAACCCTCAAGTACCGTAGTCCAGAATAAATTCTCCTACGACCCAAGAAGCGAATTGATCCAACAACGAAGGATATGAATAAAGACAACACCAATGGATATGACTGTCCAATTGATTAGTCGAAATCAAAACCCTATGGATGAATAGGAATTTTGAAAATTTGAGCTCTCAGAAATAAATGAGAAAACCTTACAAATTTTATTAAACTGAAAACTGAATCAAAATTGTTCCATACAAGGCCTATATATAGGCAACTCAAACCCTAAACTAATAAGGAAATAAATTTCGAATTTAAAAGGGGTAAAATTGGAATTTTAATTAAAACAAGGCGTAAACATGTTGGCCCAAAATAACTAAATAAATTAAACTAAGCCCAATCATTACACATAATTAAATTAATAACTTTTGGGCCTTTATTTAATTCTTCCAACAACATCGATTCTTTGGAAACATTGGCAGCCCAAATATCTTTAATCAATAAACTCAATCCAGCCCTCAAAGTCCTTGCTCGAGCTCTAGTCATCGCCCACTCGGAATGTAGACTGGATCGTCTCCTCCATCAGGAGTGAAGAAGAATGGGTTGATGATTGGATGGATCAGACATCCAAGAGACAGTATACGAAGAAGAAAGTCACTGCGAGGCTACAGAAGATCCAGGTTCACAGAGCAGCCACCGGAGATCGATCTCTGCCACCATCAGAATACGCCATAGAAGACTCTCCGACATTCACCCAGAATTTCAAATCTCCTGCCACCAGACGTCAAATGGCCGCTGCTGAAGAATTGAAGAAGAAGCTAGAAGAAGAACAAGCTGCACGAAAGAAAGAAGAAGATAGGATGAAGATGTTGGCATTCAAGGAGAAAATTCTAAACCAACTCGCCAGCAAGCCTTTCAGAGTACAGAACTTATCATCCGAATAGAATCCTGTTGAAGACGAAGAAGGAAGGGAAACCACACACTCTGTAATGGCTCCGGCTAATCAACCATCTACTTCAACTCCAAGATTGGCATCCACAAATCTCATGTCTACCACTGAAAATCAAATTTTACCTGCTAAGGAATCTTCATTCATGGCAATTGAGCCTTTGAATACCAGCACCTATCAGAGGGATCTCCAGCACTATATTCTTACCATGGTAGGACGGAGTATCGGAGAGAAAATGATACCAATCATGCACAAGGAAATCTCTACCAAAGTGTCTGAAGCTAAAGATGAAATTCTTGCCATCCAACTCGATAACTTCGAGACGTTCTCCACTGGAATTTTTGTTGTGATCAAAGAGGGGGAAGAGAAGAGGTTAGCTGAAGAAGCAGAAAGAAGAATAGAGCAAGAAGAAAGGATTCGTTGACTGGAAGCGAGAAGACTACAAGAAGAAGAGCTAAGGAGACAACGTGAAGAAGAAGAGAGAGAAGAATAGAGAAAAATTGAGGAAAAAGAAAGGATCAGAAGACAAGAATGAGAAGCTCTTGTGCACAACTTCATGAAGAAGACAACAAAAACTCTCAGAAAAATGAAGAAGCCCATTGCGGGCTCCTCAGGTGCCAAGAATGTTGCTGATTCAGACTCCTCAATGACAAAGAAGTAATATCTCTCTAAACTCTACGTCTCCTAGCTGTTTGAACAATTTTTCGATTTCAATTTGGGTTATGTGACTGTACGAAAGAATATATGATTATCAATGAAAACTAACCCAGGTTGAAGACAACATCTCATTGTCCAACGCTGATTTAAATGAATAAGCTGAAATTACACACTTGGTGTAATCAGCAAATTGCGTGGAATGTGATGTGTGTGAAATGTTCCGTGATTGCTTGATGATATTATGCGTAAATATGCTTTGTGCTTACTTGGTAAAATAACCTTGAAGCTATTTACCTGATTGATTTGTTTTTTAGCAATACCCTTGATACGTTAAGGGGAAATGTTTAGGAACAATACTGAGTCTACGAGAGTTGAGACACTGAGAATAGATTTGATAGGAAATTTTTATGTAATCTCAGTAATCAGCTTTCCCATGATCAGTTAGAATTAAAGCTTAAGATAGAGGCTTTGATCGCACCAAAAAGAGGGAAATTGTTAGGAATATTGTTAGACATTTATTGTAAACCAATTCATTATCATATTTCAATATGTTTTGGCGAATCAAAGCTATAGCAACTCAGTATCAGGTCAATTGTAAAAAGTTTTGTATAGGAATTTATACATGAGTTGTAATAGATTAAGAAATAAAGAGATTCGGGTTTGCTAAAGGAGTCAGCAAACTTACCTAATTGCTGAAGAGAATAAAGGCTAGCGATGCGAAGGAAGCGACAAGAATGCTGAACAAGGAACTCGAGCAAACTACGAAAATATCCGACACACATCAGTAGTCAACACACGACAATCAACAATCAAGAGAGAAGTTACAAATCTAAAATATCAGACGTACTACAACTTATGAGAAGAACCAACCAATCAAGAGGATAGAACAATCATCATGAGGAAAAAAGGGTTCGGACCTACAAAGGACCCGTTCTGACAAGAGACGGCTAAAGACAGATGCTACGCCAATCAGAGACGAGGGGACTTAAAGTGTCTCTGTCTACCGCAGAAAAAGGAAGCATGCAGATAGGCAAGCATTACCTTTGAGTCTAACGGATAAGATTCAAACAACCGTTTGAATCTTCACTTATAAATAGGTGTCATCCTTATTTGATTCAAAGGTTCGTGATCTTACACATACAAGAGATATCAAAAGAGATCAAACTCAGTCTCGCTATCATGCAAACAAAACCGAGCCAAGTTCTCAATTGAAGCTTTTCACAAACTTTCATAATAGAAGCTCGAACACATGAGAAGATTATCTTCTTAAAGGTAACATTGGGATTCTTTCTACTCTAGAAAGAATCTAGCAGTCACTATTGCGGTGCAAGAGTGATTCGTACGGGCTACGCCAACACAATGATAGGTTCCGGGAAGAACTATAAAACTCTCCGCAGTCGACGTCCGAGGAGAAGGGAGGTTTGTCCTCACTCTAAGGAGCGACACCGGTTGAAGATTGGAGATCGAGGTGCTTGAAGGTGCGCGCTGACCAGATGGAGGAGCTGCTCAACGTTAGAGATCAAGCCTGACCTTGTACTCATTCTTCTAGTGAGATTTTCAGTCAGAGGACTGGAGAGTGGACGTAGAACAATTGTTTGAACCACTATAAAAACCCTTGTGTTGTTTACTGCTTTATTATGCTATTTGTTCGTACTTAGATTATTTTAAACTCAACACACCAAGTGTTGTAGTATAAACTGCAATCAATCTAACGAATACACGAGCTAAAACATTTAGATAAACACTTGCTAAGTCGAGACCTTATCAAGACACGTGCAAGATAAATTTAATACTTCCGCTGCATATAAAATAACTCTGATCGGGGACCAACAATTACAAATTCAAAACTCTGGGAATTTGTAAAGTAGATTATTGATTATCTATACCCTTTCGGTCTCTAGAACAATCAAAACTCCCAAAAACCTCAAATTTATTCCTATGACTTATTTCCTTTCTTTCCGGATAAGATCAAAAATCATATTATCAATTCTTAATCCATTAATAAATTTTCACCTTTCGGTCTCAAATTGATTAACTAGGAACCTAATTTAGTGGTCAACTATCTCAGATTTAGAATTTGCACAAGAATTGATAAATCTAGATTATTGATTTGATCGATTCAATAAACCCTAAACATGCATCCAAGATATTCACAATTACCCTAGAATCCGATAAAAGGTTTACCTACTCATGGACATCGAGATTGAAAACATAAAAAGATAGAACCTGTGAATAAACTTCACAAAATAAAAGTGATGCCGATTCTAATCTTGTCTTGTCAGTTCGTGATCAAAATCTTCAATCCCAAGCAATATTAATGAAGAACAATGAAAAACAAATTCTCCGAGACTCAAAAGTGGCAAAAGTCCTAAAATTCGAAACCTAGATGTTATTTATACAAGGTATGATGTGTTAAATCTTGCCCTCGGCCCAAATCTTGAAATTCTTGCCAAAAAGCTTCGTATGTCGACTGAAGTACCCAGCGTCGAACGAAATATGTTGCCCTGCATCAACCGAGATGCATTCACTTCGAGCCCTTCTTTTTTCTCCATGTCGATCAACATGCAGCGCGTCGATCGACATGGATCCCTCACTTCGCCCAAAATTGCGCACATCGACACTCCAGCATTGCTCTTCATGTCGACCAACACGTGGCGTGTCTGTCAAAATAGACAGCTGGGAAAAAATCACCTTTTCATCACTTAGCCAATTTTTTACTCCAAAACCTGCAAATTCACCACAAACAACATACCAAGCATAAAACCCGCATGATACTAAGAAAACAACTAAAACATAACATAAATACATAAAATAAACATAAAAATCTATTGATAAGTGAATGAAATAATGCACTTATCAACACTCATTTTCATAATGCCCTATCCTAAGAACAAACATGACATTTCACAACATCAATGTTCCTCTTATGTGAAAATGAATATATCTCTTTATTTACTGATCCATCACTTCCTCTCCTTGATGAGCTAGTTGAGTTGTTTGAGAAGTTTGACGGAGTAAGGATGGGACGTGTACTTCTTTTGTTGTACTTTGAGTCTCCTATATAGTTTCTCATGGATATGATTGATGGGTTTTGTATACTGAAAGCATTTACTATAATGAGTATACATCGATTTATTTCTCCTATCTGTTAACAATCTTACATGTATGAACAATGGTATCCTCTTGTCTCACCGATAGGGACGATCATACGGCGTGTTGTAGATCGCAGAAGACAGTATGATCACTTGACCTAGTGAGACATAAACCTGATCACAGCCGAGACAGCGTATGAGGATACATCTGTCCAGATGGCTGCGACATTGTCGGAATAAGTAGTCTGTCTTGGTTACTTGACATGCTGGTACGCAGAGGTGGCGTATTGATGGACAGCAGTGAGATGTATTCGTTTGTCTGACATCAGCAAATACAAGATCTCGTTATATTGATTGAGTCCAAACCCTAACGAAGGTTCAGGGGTTTGCACGGGTTGACTGTTGCTTTGACTTGCCATGGTGGAGAGCCTAAGTAACGTGCTCGTATATCCACATCTTGGGTAACAACAGTTTGTGTAGTACCGCCTGAGACTGGGTTTAGATAACCATATCCGAGTAATAGGATGGGGACATTCCCTGAGGAGCTCAATGACATTCATCGTGCCAAAGTCCTGCAGACTGATTAAGTTCAGACACGAGTGATAAGGATTGAGTGGTACTACTCAGGAATAATAAGATATTAATTAATTGTAGTTAGAGCTTGTCTGAAGCTCTAATTAATTAATGGATGTCCGGTAACCTTAAATATGGGGATTCTCAATTAATGCAGCCCGTTCTCATAACGTGGTAATAAGTAAAACAAGATTTGGCTTATCTTCCTTAGAAGTTTAACATCTGATTCATCTTCTTGAGTGGTTGCATTTGATGTACTTGGAGATGCCTCACTTCCAGCTTTTCCAGTGTGAAGAGTTATGCTCTTTGCCTTGTATTCTTGCTTATCTTCTTTCAAATTTCTCTCATAAGTTGTTAGAATACTTACCAATTCAGCAATGTCTAATGTTGCAACATCTCTTGCTTCTTTGATTCCAGTGATCATGATGTTAACCTTTTCTGGCAGCGACTTTAACCTTTTGTTGACAAGCATCTCATTGCTAATGGGTTCACCTAGATCATGAGCTTCGTTTACCATTGATTTCATCTTCTCATAGTATGAGGAAATTGTTTCTTCTTCCAGCACCTTGAGATTCTCAAATTTGTAGTAAGTAACCTCATCTTAATATCTTTAACACTGGCAGTTCCTTCGAAATTTTCTTGAAGTATAAACCAGGCTTCTCGTGCTTCCGAGCATCTTGATACTAACGTAAAACACGCAACATCCAAAGAAACAAGTATAGCATTTAAAGCTTTTGTGCTACAGTTAGAGATAAGTCATTCTTCAGCAGTCTATTGTTGTTCAGGTTTAAATGTGTTAATGACTCCGACAACATTCTTCAGATTTTGGATAGTGGTTCTTGGAGCTGTCCATCCATTCAACACAGCAATGCACGCTCGTTCATCTAAAGACTTGATGTATATCCTTATTCAAGACTTCCACAGAGAGTAGTTATTCCCATTACTCTCCAGAATGGGTGGTCAACAAGCAGGGCTTGAAAAACCTATCATAGTAAACTGCACTCAGGAACAAACAACTTAGTCCGTCAAGAAGTTGGCTCTTGATGCCAATTGAAAGAACTTAGTGCCCGACTTTACTATTAACACTGTGATGTTGAAGTGTTCAACACAACGAAATTCAATATGTCTGAACTTGCAATAACAGAGTAATGTTAAACTGAATCTTAGACTTAGACAAAATTTAACACATTCAATGTTTAACACGCAGCGGAAAATCTGAACAGACACAAAGAATTATTTTTCACGAGTTTAGAGATTCCAAACTCGCGAGAGCCTTACAGCTAAAAATAGATTTCACTATGATAACTGTTGGGAAATCTGGCTAAGTTTCCTTTCCCTCAGTAGCACTCATAGAAATGATGTGATTTTGTTGTCTAGATCATAGTTTTGGTGCATCAAATCCTAAGTCCAACCAGCATCAGTTT
Organism: Plectranthus barbatus; assembly: GCA_026898455.1. Classification (NCBI taxonomy): domain Eukaryota; kingdom Viridiplantae; phylum Streptophyta; class Magnoliopsida; order Lamiales; family Lamiaceae; genus Plectranthus; species Plectranthus barbatus. The sequence continues at coordinate 20,039 of JAPKLW010000634.1, read as the reverse complement.
GTAATCAGCACCAGCACTCCATTTGGTATCTTTTATTTCTAACCTGGCTCAGATTCTTACTTCATAATTTAATCGAGCAATATCTCTCCCAGTTTGAGGGGGAAGATCCTTAGGTTAGAGCTGATGTGAGGAAATGGTTTCATGGGTTTAGATCTGATAGGTTTACTTGTAAAACCCAGAAATATTCTGTATTTTTCCTCATCAGCTGAGTGCTCGCTGGTTAGGCTTTGATCGCACCAAAAAGGGGGAAATTGTTGGGAAATCTGGCTAAGTTTCCTTTCCCTCAGTAGCACTCATAGAAATGATGTGATTTTGTTGTCTAGATCATAGTTTTCGTGCATCAAATCCTAAGTCCAACCAGCGTCAGTTTGTCTCTAGAATAGCTCTAGTCTCAAATGTAAAGTCCTGTTTAGGTCCTTTGAGTTGTAAGTCGTAGCTGATCAAGACTCATGCTGACACTGTTCATCAGCATGAGAATCTCTTACCTGGTGAAGGATTTCACCAGCCGACGACTGACAGACCCATGCTGACACTGTTCATCAACATGGAGTCAAGAGCTAATGACTGGCTACTGTTCACCAGTTGGAAGGATTTCACCAGCAGGAGGCTGACAAATCCTACCAGCAGAATATGTGTTCTGGCTGACACTATTCACCAGCGATGAAGCCACCAGTCATGGGAGATTCCAAGAAAGGGTTAACATCCAGACAAATTGGTAGACCTTGATTGTGCTAAGGAAAGTCACCAGCAGAGACTGCCAGCACAAGATCACCAGTATGTTCTACCAGTCGGAGGTTACCAGCAGAATTGAAGATTCACTCTCCCAGCATCTTAGAGATAAAAGGAAGATTCGTCTGAGGAATATACTGACAAAGTAAGACTTTAAGGAAGGATATCCTTAAAGTCTATCAGTTCAAGACACCAGTTGTGATTCCTCGTACTGACGAATAGAGCCGTTCTGACACAAAGAGGTCTGTGTCAGAAAAAGCGGACACAAGCATGGCGCTTTTCGGAAATTCCTACCTGCCGCCGTCAGAAGGACATGCGCGGACAGAGACCATTCCGGATGTGTCCAAACGGCTAGAATATTTGAATGGGATCCCTCTGCTATAAATACCTGGGATCCATCAACATTCAATGTTCTTGGCCAACTCTTCACCTACCGAAAGACTGAAATTTATTACGCTCAAGCAAGTAAAAGCATACAACTTTCGAGGCCTCTCAGAAGGCTATCCGTGTGTTGAGTTATTCAAACACGAGACTTCAAGCTTCCAGCTTGTAAGTTACAGACCTCGCTTGGTGTTCTTTCTCTTTATGAGGAAGAACATAGCAGCTCTAGAGCCAGCCAGCTCTTGAGTTATTACGGGCAGTTTGCCGTAGAGGATTTACGTTCTTGGGAGAACTCAACACCCAACCAGTCAGAGGAGGAGGTTGAAGTGACGTGCTCGCACTCCATCCATCTGACGAGAGCTGAAGAAGGACAAGGACCGGGAGCGGTTGATCCAGTGGACTGGTAGACGGGGCATCTACCAGCTGGAGATAGATCGTAGGACTCTTTGTACCTGATTGCTCTTATAGTAAATTTCCAGTGAATCGACTGGAGAGTGGACGTAGATCAGTTGATCGAACCACTATAAAAATCCTTTGCCTTTATCTGCTTTCAGTATTTAAATTTGTATTTGAAACCCAGCACCCAAGTGCTGGTGTATATCTGAAAACTAATATAACTGTGCAAACAAGGCTAAAAATATTCTAAGTCTTGAGCTACCAGCTGACCAGCCAGTCGCCAGTCAGCTGAGTACTCATAGTGCCAGTTGACTTACCAGCTGACAAGGTCCCAGTCAGCTGAGTAACCAGCAGAGTGCAAGAAACGAACAAACACATTTTCTGCTGCCAAGTTATACCCTGATAAACCGGGACCAACAATAACACTGTTTACACAGCAAAACCAAATTAATAAATATTCAAACCTCTTCTCGGTCCCTCGAAGAAACTTGAATTTACATAGAAGTAGAGACTGCAACTATGAACAACCGTACTTAAAAACACACGATTAAACCTTAAAAACTCCTCTACCGTTGGATTCACTCTCCGGAGGTAGGATCCTTCTTCGGCTTGAATGACTTCGTGAGTTGAAGACATGGAAAAGGTGTGGAACGCCATGTAGAATGATATCTCGATGAATAATGTAAGTCGTCCACTTTATTTTTGCACCCTAGCACCCTTTTTATAGGCTTAGATGAGTGCAACCTCGTGTTGATATAGATATCTGCATAAATATCTCAAATGCAAAGACTAAAGACAGATATGTGAAAGATTCAGCACAATCCCTAAAAATTAGGAACAACTTTAACATATATATATCCCTAAAAACTAGGAAGTAGATTTATTCAAAAGTATTAAAGATAAATCAAATCTATTCGCTTCCAGATTTTTATAAGATTAATATCTATCCCTAGAATGAACTAAATTCATGAAGTATAAAGAATGAGAAAAATAAGGAATGATAATATTAACTTAGCAAAGTCTAACACTACGATGTTAAACATAACATTGACTTAGTCAATTCTAACACCATGATGGTAAACATAGATGCGTTAAAATTTGCATCTTCAAAGTCTTTTGAAATTTATAATATAAAACTATACAACCTATAATTTAAATATTGAACATTTTTATGATAACAACTATTATATATATATATATATATATATATATATGGGTGCATTCATGCCTGAACATGTGTCCATGAATGACTGAAGACCAAAATCCAGCCTTTGATTTCGAAAATAGACGTCCCAAATTTTCTGTTGCCATTTATCATTGTTGCTAGCTTCTTCTATCATTGAAAGGGCAAATTAGTCCTAAACGGGAAAAATTGAAATGTAATTAAATTTACATGTTGATTTTTCGGATTCAGTTACCAAATCAAATTCCCCACGATTTTTTCCATTATTATCATATAAATCGGGAAGAGAAAATACACCACGATTTATTCCATAATCTTAAGTTAATCGTTATCATTGTTTATGGCTTTGTGTGTCATTTGTAAGGTAATTCTGTCAACTTCCACTAATATATTATCGTTAAATGTATAAATAATTTTAATTATTCGTACAATGATAGTGAATAAAGATAACAATGATCCTAAATGTGTATTATATATAATTAAGATTAAAACGATAATTTTGATAAAATGATATTTAATAAAGGTAACAATGATAATAGAAAATATCGTACAATGCTACATATTAACTGAGTTCACATAATGTAGAAAATAAATAAATAATTATCAATCCATTAAACAGGAATTCGAACAATGAAACATTTATTCAAAAATAATGACACTCATCTAAAATAACAATGATAATCGCATATGATACAAAAATAATGAAAAACAGAGCCGCGGTTGATGGAGAACTCGACGACTGAATCAACTCCTCATCGAGCAGACCCCCCTGCTTTCTGATCAAGTCGTAGAGCGCCCCGCCGGGAGTATTATCTCTCCTCATTCGTCTTCAATTTTGAACTTTCTTATACTTAATCATACACTATCGTAATCAAACTTCAGATCACAAAACCTAATCAAATAAAAACCAAACAAATACAAGTCATCAACTTATTTAGAAGTACTAAAACACAGTTAAAAAAAATTAAAAACAGACCAAAGAAATACAAGAAAAAAAAATCAACTTCATGCCTAGAACTCGCAGTAAGTATACAACTTAGATAATAAACGCCGCCCATCAGAAACGTCTATATTACCTTTGTTGTTGTATGCCGTCGCGGGAAATCTTCTGTAAAAATTTGTCCAGAAATTGCCGTCAATGGAAAAGGAAAAATCTTCATGGCCGCGATTCAATAGAAGATTATCCGCCGCAAGATGGGCTAGGTGACGGTGGGGAAGGGGGCGGCGAGGGGCTGGGTGATGGTGGAGATGACGGCGATGAGGGGCTGCGGCGAGGAGGCGTCGAAGTGCAATGGAGGAGATTAGGTTTTCTGCAAAGTAAATGTAACGTTGAATAATTACTATAGGAGAAAGATATTTAGTTGAAAATGAAATATAATAATTATGGAGAAAGATATTTAATTGGCATGAAATTAGGGATTTTCTTAACTTATAGTTTTACATAAATATGTGATACCTATATTACCTTTTACTTAATATAAAATTAATTTAAAAATGACATGTGGCACATTATGGGACGTCCAAATTTTAAGATGAATAGCTGAATATATGATCATTGTTCATTGAGGACATATAGTTCGGATTTGAACGCAACTCTCTCTCTCTCTCTATATATATATATATATAATATCTACCCTTATATTATGATGTACATGACTTTCTACAATCATAATTCATAAATAACATTAATCACTTATATCTTTTTATAATTAATGTAATAATTCCTTGCAACGCGTGTAACACGGATGAAGTGATAGTTAAAGAAGAGAAATAAAAGTAGCTTGAAAGTTTCCCAACGTGCATGTACTTACTAAGTGTGAAACCTCGCCAAATTTTGTCCATCTTGCCTGTAGTGAATAGTGATTGTCACACTTTATTCGTTTCTACATGATATTGAACATTTATATCCACATTTTAAGATAAGATTCTTGAAATCCTGAGTGCATCAGCCCTAGAATAGAATGGTGAGAATTGGAATATTTGCAGCTGCTTTCTTGATTCTACTGTACTTAAACGCAGATATTGGACTTGTCTCGGGCCAATCTGAGAAAGAGTTGCTGCTGGAGTTCAGAAGCAACCTTACCTTTGATTCTTCAGTCTCAACTAAGCTGGTGCATTGGAATGAATCTTTTGATTTCTGTCGATGGGATGGAGTGAAGTGCAATGCTAATAGTCATGTTTCGGATCTTGATCTCAGCGGAGAATCAATCTCAGCAGGGATTGCTGATGGCAGCAGTCTTTTCAAGCTCCTTCATCTGCAGAGTTTGAGTTTAGCTCAAAACAGCTTTGATTGGACTGAGCTGCCACTCCAGTTCGGACAGCTGACAAATTTAAGGCATCTCAATCTGAGTAACTCCGGTTTCTCTGGTCAGATTCCATCGACTTTCTCGAACTTGACGAGGTTAGTTGTCCTGGATCTTTCCTACAAGTTTTATTCATCATTTGAGCTTGAGAATCCTGACCTTGGAGGATTGATTCACAACTTCAAGATGCTAAGAGAGCTGTATCTTGATGAGATGAATGTCTCTGCAAATAGGAATGACTGGGGCAGTATTCTGTCATCTTCTGTCCCAAATTTGACAGTTCTGAGCTTGTCTAACGCATATCTCACCGGCCCTTTTGATTCTTCGTTGCTAAAACTTCGATCCCTCTCAGTTATTCATCTTGATGGCAACACTTTCTCTACTCCCTTTCCTGAATTTTTCGCAGATTTTCCCAATTTGAAAGTTTTAACTATGAGCTCCAGCAACTTATTTGGTGTGGTTCCTGCGAAACTGTTTCAAATAAAAAGTCTGCAGACGATCGACTTGGGCAACAATAGGGAACTCGAGGGTTCATTTCCTGAATTTCATGTTGGTGGAGCTCTTCAAAATCTGATTCTTGAATACACAAATTTCTCAGGAAATGTACCAGAATCCATAGGCAATCTAAGAATGTTGTCATATCTTGATGTTAGAAGTAGCAGTTTTTCAGGTCCAATTCCTCGTACAATCAAAAACCTTAACCATCTTGTCTTTTTGGACCTCTCCATAAACCAGTTTTCTGGTTCTGTTCCTTCGTTTGCTTTCATGTAGAATCTTGAGACGATAAACCTTCGCGGAAACAGATTAACAGGAAGAATCCCAGACTCCCTTTGGAAAGGCCTTGAAAAACTTGATTTTCTTGATGCGAGTGATAATTCTTTAGAAGGTGCAATTCCATCATCTCTGTTTTCTCTGCCATCGCTAGGTTTACTGTCTCTTTACAAAAATAGCTTCTCTGGTTCAATCAAAGCCTCAACAATGTTTCATCTTCATTAGGAAGTCTTGATTTGAGTCTCAACAAGTTAGAAGGTCCCATACCTCGGTTCTTCTTCGAGCTCAAAAACCTTTTGATTTTGTCACTTTCTTCAAACAAGTTCAGTGGCTCCGTGGAGCTAACTGATTTTCGGAAGCTCACAAATCTTACGGCTTTATATCTTTCCTACAACAACCTGTCTCTACATGTTGAGGAATCAGTGCCCTTGTCTACATTGTTTCCAATGTTAGGGACTCTGGTTCTTGTCTCCTGTAATCTTCAGAAGCTCCCAAATTTGAGAAATCAGTCGTCTTTGATGATGCTTGATCTTTCAGACAATCAGTTAGAAGGTGAGATTCCTAACTGGTTATGGAAAGTTGGTGACGATGGATTCCTGTTCCGTTTCTTGAATCTCTCTCATAACCGATTCAGTCATCTCCAAGAACCTTATAACATCCGAGGCCTCGATGTCCTCGACCTGCATTCAAATGTTCTTGTCGGAAAAGTTCCAACTCCACCGCCCTCAGCTTTCATTGTGGATTACTCAAATAATAACTTCTCCTCGCCCCTCCCTCCAGACATCGGTAACGTCCTCAAACGAGCCATGCTTTTCTCCGCCGCGGATAACAAGATCACCGGCACTATCCCACTTTCCTTGTGCAACGCCAGCGGCCTCCAAGTACTAAACCTGTCCAACAACAGCCTTCACGGCAGGGTTCCCTCTTGTCTTCTTGCAAACACTCTGAGTGTGTTGAACTTGAGAAGGAACAGTCTAGAAGGTGAAATACCAGACACATTCCCAACTGGTTGTCTTTTGGAGACTCTTGATCTCAGTAGGAATATTCTACATGGAAAGGTTCCCGAGTCTTTGACAAGATGCAGTGCGCTAGAGGTTCTCGACTTGGCCAACAACTCGGTGGACGACACTTTCCCCTGCTGGCTCGCCACCTTGTCTAAACTTCGGGTTCTTGTCCTGCGTTCCAATATGTTTTATGGAAACATCAGCTGCCTGGAGGGCACTAATTTGTGGCGGGATCTTCAAATCATCGACTTTGCTTCAAACAACATAAGCGGTGTTATACCTAACAGAATGTTTCGAAACCTGCAGGCATTCATTATTGATGGCTCACAACAGCTTGATCAATTGCGTTTCAGTATGACAGTGCTCGGTCTTTACTATCAAGATTCAGTGACAGTTTTATGAAGGGACAGACGTATGAGCTGGGAAAGATTCTTACAATCTTTACCTCCATCGACTTCTCAGACAACAATCTCCAGGGAGCAATACCTGAAACAATTGGAGAGCTGAAATCCCTCTATCTCCTCAACTTCTCCCACAATAATCTCTCCGGTGATATCCCATCCTCAATTGGACGTCTAATGAAACTCGAGTCACTTGACTTGTCATTCAACAGTCTTTCTGGTGAACTCCCTGGTGAGTTAGCTGATCTCACGTTCCTTGGAGTATTGAATTTCTCATACAATCATCTGGTTGGAATGATTCCGCGAGGTGCCCAACTGGATGGATTTACGGAGACTTCTTTTCTGGGAAACAGCGGGCTCTGCGGCTTGCCTGTGAACAAAACTTGCCTTGATGATGGAGCAGGAGCACCACCAGCATTTGTGAAGGAAGAAATTGAGCAGGACTATTCAGAGAGAGAAATATATGTGAGTGTGGCACTGGGATTTGCTGTTGGACTAGGATTCATTGTTGTACCACTAGTGTTTTGTAAGAGATGGCGAAGTTATTACAGCGCGATTCTGACTAGAATTGTATTGTTGGTACTGCAACGGCAGAATCATCGTCCACTGAGGAAATGACAACTGTTGATAGAATCTTGGAGCTTCATGCACTAAGGTGGAGACGAGGGAGTTTGATTTAGTTTAATGTTATTTAGTGAAACACTAGGTGTACTGCACCTTCATTCAAATAATCTAAATTGCTCAATTTTGTGTTCTACATTTCTGAGTTTCGAGTTTCTATCCTAATTGGTTGGAGTCCTTCCAATGGCAGCTCAATTCTGGTTACTTGGATACCAAATTTGTGTAGCATTCTCGACTCTCTCTTCAAAATGAAGATATTGCTCCTTCTACAGGGTTTACTTAACAGTATATTGCATAGATACATTTGATCAAGAACAAAAACATTTGTAACTAGGTCTGAGGAGAGACATACTAATTGAATCTTCTGCTTCACAAAACCCTAGTCTGGTGGAATGATAGAAGCTAATAATCCCGTTGATAGAGGATAATCCCTTAAATTTTGGCCTATTTATTGACTATCTTATTTTGTGTACTTGTTTCCTTATTCATTTCATTGTATTCTCTTTATAAGTGTATTGAATAAATACAATAAGACAATCACCGCAAATACATTCAAAGTTTATCATGGAATCAGGCAAGTGATCGTTGCAGTTGGGATTTATCTTTTTCGTCTTGGTTAGCTTGAAAGATCAATTTGGAAGGGAACTTTGACGGACCTGAATTTGAATTCTATTTTTGGTTCCCTGTGAGATTTTAAGTCATCACAAACTAGGGGTGTTCACGGTCCGGTTCGGCCGGTTTGGAAGAAAAATTTCGGCCAAACCGATAGGTACGGTTTGAAAAATTTTCAAATCAAACCGACCAAATAATTTTTTGAAACCAAACCGGCCAAACCATATAAAAACGGTTTGGTCCGGCCGGTTTGACGGTTTGAAAAGAAATATGTTTCAACTTTCAACAATCTACTATAATTTGTAGAAAACTAGGGCCTAAATACAAATTAATTATTTTATATTATTTGTTACTACTTATGATAATATAATTTTTATTCTAAAAATCATATATTTATAATTTAATGTAAATCAAAAGAAACACATGGGTCAAATGTATTAAAATTATAACCTTAAAATTCAAATGTAAAATTGAAAGAGATGTGTAAAATTATTATTATAAAGTTCATGCTTAATTTATCTTAAGTAAATTATATAAAATAATATTATTTAATGTTAATACTTATTAGTTTATTTTTGATAAATAAAAAAATAAAACTAAAACTATAGTATGTTGGCCAATAAATTTGAACATGGGTTAATTGTATGAAAAAGTAGAAACTTAATAAATGAGCTACAAATTATATTAATTAATTATACTATATATATATATATATATATACACACATATATATACGGCCGGTCCGGCCCAAACGGCCGGTTTGAGTCTCCAAACCGTAACCAAACCAAATTTATCCGGTTTTAAAATTTTCAAACCGCCAGTTTGAAAATTAAATTTCAAACCGGCCAAACCGGCCAAATTAATACGGTTTGGCCGGTTTGACCGGTTTCGGCCAAACCATGAACACCCCTATCACAAACTGTTGTAATGTATCAAGTAAATTAAAGCTAAGATTTGAGATCAGAATCAAATAAGGAAAGAGCTGGAGATCCGAAATCAGATTGAATATTTATATAGGCTTATTTTGTTTTCCTTGTATTGTTTTCTTTCCTTATATTATTCACCCTCTCCCTATTTGAGAGTGGTTTTGTATGATCAAAGAATAATGCAATCTTTTTCCTAAACCTTATTTTCTCTTTATCATGTCTATCGCCATGATTTAATTAACATGGTATCAGCAGGAGTAAATTTCTGGCTCTATTAATCCCAAAACTTTCAAAATCAAATCTCAAAAAAAAAAAAAAAGGGGGGGGGGGGGGGGGGAATGAGTCTCTTATACTCAGGATCAGAAAATCTTCATCATCGCCCTACCAATCTCAATCTTTTCAGCCTTGATCAAGGCAAATTTCTCATCCAAATCAGCCCATTACCTACAATCAAATCAAAGTAGAGATGTCAGACGGAAAGGAATTAGCAACTCATGTATCACAGGTTACCAGAAATCCTGAAAACATTAGCCTTGGGTTCAAATTGGACGAAAACAACTATCCAATTTGGTCCAGACTAATGAAGGTGTTGATTGGAAGCAAAGGAAGAACAAAACACATCACAGGTGATTCTCCACCACCAAAGAAAGGGGAAGTTGACTATGCACAATGGGAGATAGAAGATCTCACAGTCTGTGTGTGGATTCTTGATCACTGCTATTTCTAACAGATTAATTATAATAACAGCGGCAAATAAATTTGTAAACCCTAAGGTTATCGATCCAGGGGAATTGTATGGGGAAACTATCCTATGTACTAGCTATGGTTCTAAAATTCATTGTTTGAGGAATTCAAAATCAGGGTTTTAACTTCGAAAATAAAGATAACGATACTTGAAAATTAAAGGAGTTTTGAAAAGCAAATTAAAGAACACAGATTCTAGGGAAGAACTTTTATTATGGATAACATGTAGGAATCAATTAAATTAACAGGTGGAATACTGCAACAATGCTATATTTCCTTGTTTGGCAAATATAACCTAGACTACTAACTAGTGACTCATCTCCGCTCGGTCTCAAAGTACACCAAATTAGTCAATCTGATAAGCAAATCAGTTCAATTCCTACATCTAGTACATCTGTTTGGATAGTGTAGATCGTATCATGTATTCCTATTCCCACTATTAATATTCACCTCTCGGTCCTTCTATCAATAGCTAGACATCTAAATTAATCGTCACCTCTCGGTCCCTGAATTAATCTAGAATTATAGAATAAACACAGGAATCATGAACCTAATTAATTAATCCTAACATGCATCCATAATATTATTCAACCCCTAGAACCCGTTAGGGTTTCTAGCCACTCATCGTAGATAGAAATCCAAAAGAAAATATATTAAATTGCATAAACATAAAAGAACTTACAAGAAAAATAAAGGGTTTCGTGTTTCCCAAGTCTCCAAACTCTCAAAACCAAATTGTAGAGCGAAAATATGATAAGGAATTGAAAAAGTTCTTTTGAAAAATCGAATTTTCTAGGTTATTTATAGTGGTGGATGTGTATCCTATCAAATCTAGGGCTAAAGATATGAATAAATCCGAATTTAATCAGATTTTCGCTCCAGCAGAGAACCTCGCGTCGATCGAGGCTGATCCCCGTCGATCAACGGGAGTTCTTGGTCTTCGTCGATCGACGCCAGTTGGCATCTGTCGACGCAGCTTTTCGCCCTCCTGCGCGGTCTCACGGTTTTGGCCATAACTTTCTCCTCCAAACTCCGATTGACCCGATTCCAGTTGCGTTGGAGAGCTAACTCAAAGCATCATCTATTGCCATGTGCCAATAGCTCGAATTCCTCTTGTGAACGAAATCGTCACTGCTACTCTTACACGTCACTGCTTTCGGAATGGATTTCTCATGAATTTAGGCCTAAAACCCTACAAAAACACCAGAACGCGCATAATACCACCTAATATAGACTCATGCACATAATATATATATAAACTCAATGAAACTACATAAAATAGTAGAAAATAATATAGATAAGCGAGTAAAATAATGAGCTTATCAAACCCCCCAAACTTGAACGTTTGATTGTCCTCAATCAATAGGCAAGAAAGAAATCAAAAGATCATGCGATTAAAGTGCAATGCCTCACAAGATTCATCACAGTCAAGGGTCAAAAATCTACTCCACACAAGCAATTTGAAAGAGACAGAAAATTCATCAACATTGGAAGAACTCACGGGAAGTGTATCGCTCACTCTCAAGTGTTTAAGGAATAGATGAAAGCACTCAACAACATATATGAAGAAATTTCTACCATAGGCTTGCAAATTTTCTAATATCTCCACTGCTAGAATGTGCACACAAGTCTAGAATCGAAAAGGACTTTCAATAGGTTGTAATGTAGGCTTTTTGTGAAGGGTAGAGAAAATTTGGCCAAGTGACTAAATTAAATTGAGTTGATCATTCTCAATCAATGCAACCACCATCTAAGTTCATTTACCCTTCTCCTCAAATATATCAACAAATACACAACCTTTATTTTTATTTTTCTAGCTCATTTTGAATCTCTTATGCTCTTTACATAATTTTGTATATATATTTTTTTTCTTCAGAGAGCTTATGAGAATTCTAATTATTTCTTTGAGCTTCTTTTTCACACATCTTTTCACCACTAATTTATATTTTCTTTTCTCCATATCACAATCATTCCACCCACATAACACAACTCAAGACATGAGTGAAACCAATACTTCTTCTTAATCTCATAGACAAGGAAAGAAAAATTTTGTATAGGCTCAAAAGTGGCTAACTAGGGAAAATTCAATGTGAAGGGACAGTGTTTAGGGAATTGGGCTATCAAAGATGGCCTAAGATCATTTCCTAAACTTGTGCACACTATGCAGTCTCAACACAGAAAATAGGCAAGTTCTAGAGAAATAAAAACACACATGTGAATCTCACATCAAACGAAATAAAGGCTCAAAATTCTCACACAAGGGTTCAAAAATTTTCTTCCGCGGTCAATTTCAAATCAGCTCAATCAGCATGCAAGCACAAGTGTCAAATCAATCCTATCATGCAGTATTCTACATTTATAGGCATCTAACCACAATCACAATCAATTCAACTCAACCCTCAATCAATTCTAATCTCACAATCTCATTCGGGTTATTTCAAAACTCAAAAATTTTCCCCACAAAATAGAATATACTTAAAAATTAAGGCAAAATTTAAATACGGAAAGCAGAATAAATAAAAGATAGAATGTTCCATCTCTTGTCCACATCCCCCCAAACTTATTTCCAACTCGAAGAGTGGGATAAGTTTGAAAATCAGACAAAAGAGGGAACGATACCTGGTAGTTGATCTCAGACATCAACTTTTTATCCCCCGGAGTCTTCGAACATTGCGCGGCGTGAAATAGTGGCTGTTGGCACTTCGCGTCGATTGACTTGAAGCCTTCTTGCGACCCTTGCTGTGGATCGAAGAGTATCACGCTGGGCTGCTCTGCGTCGATCGATGCCAGGCTGCGTCGATCGACATCGAGCTGATCTTCAATTTTTTTTTTTACTGCAAAACAACTGTTAGCAAAGAAATAAAAGCAAAAATTCGAAATAATAATAAAAAAACGAAAATTGAAAAGAAAATACGGAAAATGTTGGGTTACCTCCCAACAAGTGCTTGATTTAACGTCGCAGCTTGACGATACCTCAAATCACTGCCAAGGAGGTCGGGTCCAGACTCGCTGACCTTTGGCATCCACCATGTAGACTTTCCGGTCTTTGATAATGGTGGTGAGCTCAGAAAAAGGTGGCGCAGTTGACACTGCTCCCCTATCGTTTCCTCGCTCCCACTCAATGGCAGCTGCTTCATCTTCTTCAGACTCATCCTCTTCTTCAATAGTGGAGATTCGATTGCACTTCGCCTTCTTCTTGTTCTTGTCGATCACAAAGGTGATCCTCTCGTCATTCGCTCGGAGTGTGATCTTGCCGCCTCGACAGTCAATGAGAGCAGCGCTAGTGTCAAGAAACTCACGCCCCAAGATCATGGGCATGTTCTCGTCCTCCTTCATCTCGTGCACCAAAAAATCTGCAGGAAAAATGAGATGGCCCACACGAATGAGCACATCCTCTAGTATACCTTTCGGGCGGGACACAGACCGGTCCGCCATCTGCAGGGTGATTGTCGTGGGCCTCATCTCTCCGATGTTGAGACGTTTGTAGATGGAGTACGGCATCAGGTTGATACTGGCCCCAGTATCGCAAAGTACTCTCTCAAACGTGTGTTCCCCAATCTCAACCGGAATAGAGAAGCATCCAGGATCGCTTCTCTTGATGGGCACCTGCTTTTGAAGTAGCAGGCTGCACTGCTCGTGGATCTTCACCGTCTCGTTCTCCACGAACTTCTTCTTTCCACTCATTAGTTTCCGAAGGTATTTCATGTACCCCGGGATTTCCTTCAGTGCTTCGATCAGCGGAATGTTGATGCTGACCTTCTTTAGATTCTCCACAAATCTGGAGAATTTCTCGTCCTCTTTCTGCTTTGCAAACCGCTGTGGGAAAGGCAAATGAGGGAGCTGATTTTCAGACTGCTTCAACTTCGTCCCTGGAGCAGACTTTGACGTCGATCGACGTAGGGTAGCGTCGATCGACTGGCCTCTGTCTTCTGCGTCGATCGATGAGGCAGGTCCGTCGATCGACATGGATTCGTCTCCCGCACAGTTTTGCTCCTTTTCGCCTCCAGAATCATTCGTAGCCATCTCGGGACCCTTGTAGCTCGTCCCAGACCTCAGAGTAATGGCTTTGACTGGCTTTTCCTTTGAGGGGTTCACCTCTATCATACTTGGCAACTGTCCAGGCTTGTGTTGATTGCCGAGTGTGGTGGCAATCTGGCTCAATTGAGTGTCCATCATCTGAAGATGTTTTGTCATCAGCTGCATGTGGTTGGACATTCCCTTCACCTCGGTTTCTACTTTCCCAAACCGGTTATCCGAGCTCTTGATGAATTTCTCGAGCGTCTCCTCTAGCACGGATTTCTTCCTTTCCACGATCTCTCCTCCAGTACCTGCATCAAAACCAGGCGGAGGGTGTTCTGCAGCAGAAGGGTTAGCATAGGAAAAACCAGGGTGAGACCGACCATGGTTGTACTGATACCCTTGATTGCCTCGGTAGTTATTGTGATAACCATCGCCAACATAGTTCACCTCCGTACCGGCAGTTCCAGATGAATTGTTTGCACCCCTGTTGATGTAGTCAGCCTCTACGGGTACAATGGCCATGCTTGGCTCTGCAACAGCTGCAACTTGTGATGTGCCCAATTTTTCAATCTCCTCCCGGAGCTTTTTCACCTCAGCGACCACGTCGATTTCTGGCTTTGTCTCGACTGCTTTGACTGGTAGCTGCCTATCAGTTGGCCATTGGTGGCTATTCAGCGCCATATCAGCCAGCAACCTCATACTCTCTGCACCACTCTTCTTCATCAGTATTCCTCCGGCAGATGCATCAACCAGCTCCTTCATGTGAGCGTTCAGTCCCTCATAAAAATGACACACTTGCATCTCCAGATCGATGCCATGTCCAGGACAGAGTCGTAGGAGCTCTTTGTATCTCTTCCAGGCCTCGTAAAGTGACTCGTCATACATCTGCTTGAAAGTAGTAATGGCAGCTTTCCTCTTCAGCAGCAGGCTTGGTGGGAAGTAGTTGGTAAGGAACTCTGCTCGAAGCTCCTCCCATGTCCCGATCTGACTCTTGTCCAGTCCAGCAAACCAAGACCGTGCCTCGTCTCTGAGTGAGAACGAGAACAGTCTCATCCTGATCACATCTTGGGTTACTCCATTCTGCTTCACAGTGTTACACACCTCAATGAATTGGTTGAGGTGGGTATATGGGTCTTCTACAGCTCTTCCTCCAAACTGGTTTTGCTGCACCATCTGAATAAGGCTTGTGCGCAGCTCGAAGTTGTTGGCATCAATGCCAATTCTGAATCCGGCCTCTGCTTGCTGTGGAAGAAATCGATCTAAGATGAACCTTTGCGGAACCACAATCTGCCTATTGTTCAACTCTGCCAGTCTTGCAGCTTGCTCCGCCTGAGCAGCCTGCACTGCTTGAAGTTGTACTCTCAGCTGCTGCACTTCATTCACAAATTGCCTCTGCTCCTCGGGAGTCATATTTTGCAGAGGTGCTTCAGGATTCTCAGCCATCTCTCGCTGTTTGTCTTTTCCTTTCTTCTTGATTTTCCTGCAGGTTGCTTCAATTTCAGGGACAAAGGCTTCGAGTGTTTTTCCTTTGGCTCGCGTGTTCATGCACCTGCACAGGAAACATGAAAAATTAGCTCGGCGTCGATCGACGTGGATGTCACGTCGATCGATGCAAGAAAGTGGTTGGCATCGATCGACGAAAGGTGTCCGTCTATCGACGCAGAAAAAGTGATCGACGTCGATCGACGCTAGGTGGCTTCGATCGACGCGAGACGTAGACTCGGAAACTCACACACGCACACGTACAGAAAATTAAAACTCAATCCAGCAAATCCTAGAACGAACTAGTAACAAGATAAAATCTAGCAACTCCCCGGCAACGGCGCCAATTTGATCACTGCTATTTCTAACAGATTAATTATAATAACAGCGGCAAATAAATTTGTAAACCCAAAGGTTATCGATCCAGGGGAATTGTATGGAGAAACTATCCTATATACTAGCAATGATCCTAAGATTCATTGTTTGAGGAATCCAAAATCAGGGTTTTAACTTCGAAAATAAAGATAACGATACTTGAAAATTAAAGGAGTTTTGAAAGCAAATTAAAGGAGCACAGATTCTAGGGAAGAATTCATATTATGGATGACATGTAGGAATCAATTAATTTAACAGGTGGAATACTGCAACAATGCTATATTTCCTTGTTTGGCAAATATAACCTAGATTACTAACTAGTGACTATCTCCGCTCGGTCTCAAAGTACACCAAATTAGTCAATCTGATAAGCAAATAAGTTCAATTCCTACATCTAGTACATCTGTTTAGATAGTGTAGATCGTATCATGTATTCCTATTCCCACTATTAATATTCACCTCTCGGTCCTTCTATCAATAGCTAGACATCTAAATTAATCGTCACCTCTCGGTCCCTGAATTAATCTAGAATTATAGAATAAACACAGGAATCATGAACCTAATTAATTAATCCTAACATGCATCCATAATATTATTCAACCCCTAGAACCCGCTAGGGTTTCTAGCCACTCATCGTAGATAGAAATCCAAAAGAAAATATATTAAATTGCATAAACATAAAAGAACTTACAAGAAAAATAAAGGGTTTCATGTTTCCCAAGTCTCCAAACTCTCAAAACCAAATTGTAGAGCAAAAATATGATAAGGAATTGAAAAAGTTCTTTTGAAAAATCGAATTTTCTAGGTTATTTATAGTGGTGGATGTGTATCCTATCAAATCTAGGGCTAAAGATATGAATAAATCCGAATTTAATCAGATTTTCGCTCCAGCAGAGAACCTCGCGTCGATCGAGGCTGATCCCCGTCGATCAACGGGAGTTCTTGGTCTTCGTCGATCGACGCCAGTTGGCATCTGTCGACGCAGCTTTTCGCCCTCCTGCGCGGTCTCACGGTTTTGGCCATAACTTTCTCCTCCGAACTCCGATTGACCCGATTCCAGTTGTGTTGGAGAGCTAACTCAAAGCATCATCCATTTCCATGTGCCAATAGCTCGAATTCCTCTTGTGGACGAAATCATCACTGCTACTCTTACACGTCACTGCTTCCGGAATGGATTTCTCATGAATTTAGGCCTAAAACCCTACAAAAACACCAAAACGCGCATAATACCACCTAATATAGACTCATGCACATAATATATATATAAACTCAATAAAACTACATAAAATAGTAGAAAATAATATAGATAAGCGAGTAAAATAATGAGCTTATCAATTCTCAACAAACATGGAGACCAAATTGATCTCAAGTTTTGCTCAGCATCAAACTGCCAAGGCTATCTGGGATAGCTTAGCAATGACTTATGGTGCCACATCCGATCCACTGCAGGCCTATGACCTCGAAGTGAGGGCAAATAAGGTCACCCAAGGAGAAAGGACTCTCGAAAGCTACTGGGCAGAGCTGCAGAGAATATGGCTCACTATTGACAAAAGAGAGCCAAATCCATTCGATTGATGTGAGAAAGGAATTCGAATCTACCATCAAATATTAGCTCAAAAAAGGCTTTTTTCAGTTTCTATTGGGGCTCGACTCAAAATTGGATGGAATTCGACATGATATTCTCAAAGAAACACCCTTAAACGCACCAGAATCTACCTTCTCCAGGGTCCAGCGAGAGACTGCCCGTTTCCGATAATACAGCCATCACGACCTGAGTTGCAGATCGGCACCGTGTTCACGTCAACAGCTTGTGCAGAACAGAACCGGCGGAACCCCCAAAAAGCAAAAATCGATAAATCAAAGCTTGTTTTTTCCCACTGTGCTATGCGAAAGCATACCAAGGAACATTGCTTTCAGATCGTAGGGTACCCGGAATGGTGGGATGACGGACGTAAATCCACCGAAAAGGGAAAAATCATGGTTGGGATCAACTCAGGCGAGAGGATCGAGCCCATTAAGGATGATTCTTTCATTGCCAACAAAGAGGGAGATGCCGGGTTCGGTGGATTCGGTGGTGCGGGGACTATCGCCGACGTGAGGAAGGCAGGGGGAGGAGAATCAACGGTTGCGGTCGATGGAGGTAAAGGGTTTGGTGTTCTCCCAAACCCTAACCCTTTTTATGCCTCTTTATTTTTGCAATTTAGTCCCTCAGTTTCTAGTTGCTTTAATTTTACCCCTCCCGTCCTAATTGATAGTCCTAATCCTAAGGTAATCTCGTTTAATTGTCTCTCCCTATGTAATTATGGTAGGAAAATTAAATTTGTGCATAAACCTTGTATCCGGGGTTGGATTTTTTATTGCGGAGCAACAGATACAATGTCTTTTGATAAAACAATTTTTTTTACCCTGTCTAAATCCACTAAAACCCATATCCAAATCGCTAGTGGGGATTTAGTAGCCGTAGCAGGAACGAGAACTGTTCAAATCTCTCCTACATTATGTCTATCTAACTGTCTCTTTGTTCCTTCACTTTCTCATAAACTTTTTTCCATCAGCTATATTACTCGTGAGTTAAACTGCACCCTTTTTATGAATTCGTCCTTTTGTATCGTGCAGGATATCAGGATGAAGAAGATCATTGGGCGTGGCACTGAGAAGCAGGGGCTTTACTGTGTCGATGAAGTTGATCAGAATGGTACTGCTTTACTTACTCAAAAATTTGTTGATAGGAAAATTTGGTTGTGGCATAGGCGGTTAGGACATCCTTCTAGAGGGTATTTAAAATTATTGTTCCCTGATTTAGTTAAAAACTCTATGATTTCATGCGACTCTTGTGTTTTGGCCAAGAGCCACAGACATTCTTTCCCGTCTAAAAATAAAAGAGTTGATGATATTTTTTCACTCGTTCATTCTGATGTGTGGGGCCTTGCTCCAAGTTTAGGTGGAAATCGTTTCAAATATTTTCTCCTCTTTGTAGATGACTGCTCTAGGATGACCTGGATCTATTTTTTAGAAAACAAGTCTCAAGTTTTTGAAAATTTTACTATGTTGTATGCTATGGTGCAAACTCAATTTAAGAAACAAATTCAAATTCTCCGCTTGATAACAAAAGTGAGTTCATTAATGCCTCCATGATCAATTTTTTTCAACAAAAGGGCATTTCGCACCAAACCTCTTGCTCCTACTCCTATACCCCCGAACAAAATGGGATTGTGAAAAGAAAAAAATATGATAGTTTTAGAGATGGCCCGTGCTATTATGCTAGAATCTTGTGTTCCCACCACACTCTGGCCTGAAACAGTAGCTACTAGTGTCTATCTTCTAAATTGGTCACCTACAAAAATTCTACAATTCCAAACACCATTACAATATCTCTCGTCTCTTGTCACCATCCCTTCTGCTCTTACTCTTGAACATAAGATTTTTGGTTGTTTCGTCTTTGTCCACATCCCAAAACACGAGAGCACCAAATTTGCACCTTGTGCTGAAAAGTGTGTGTTTGTAGGATATGGGATCAATCAAAAGGGATATAGGTGTTACAACCCCAAAACCCGGCAGGTCATTACTACCATACACTGTGACTTTCTTGAGACAGAGTATTTTTTCTAGAGCCACCCTAGTGGTCAGGGGGAGAGTAGTGGGAAAACTAGTGACCCCCTAAGCTGGCTTCTAGATATACCTACTGTAGAAGGGCAGGAATCCTCTGATGTTGGTCCCGGATTATCAGGGTATAACTTAGCAGCGGAAAATGTGGTTAATTGTTTCTTACACTCTGCTGGTTACTCAGCTGACTGGGACCTTGTCAGCTGGTAAGTCAACTTGCACTCTGGGTACTCAGCTGACTGGCGACTGGCTCGTCAGCTGGTAGCTGGGTTTTAAATCAGTATGAAATGCAGAAAGCTGATAAAAGA